>JAULJZ010000020.1:9500204-9518330 GCA_032270985.1 Heliamphora pulchella | reverse complement strand
TAGGGTCTCTCCATTGTCCAGCACCGTTAATAGTGGAGGAGATGAAAGGTATTGCTTCAGTTCGGCTAAGGCTCCCTCACTTTCTTCATCCCATCTGAACTGGTTAGCCCTTTTCATTGCTTTGAAGAAAGGGTAACACCGGTCGGACGCTCGACTAATGAATCGGTTGAGTGCGGCGGCCATTCCCGTGAGCTTCTGGACTTTCTTCAAATTCTGTGGGCTTTTCAACTTCTGAATGGCCTAGATTTGTTCGGGGTTTACCTCTATTCCTCTGTGAGTGACGAGAAAACCCAGGAATTTTCCCAAACTGACTCCAAAAGCACACTTGGAGGAATTGAGCCTTAGTTTATAATCGTTGAGGATTTCGAATGTCCTTATCAGATCTTCGAGGTGCTTGTTTGGATGCTTGGTTTTCACAACCATGTCATCAATGTAGACCTCCATCGTTTTGCCGATCAATTCGCCGAACATCTTTGTTGCAAGCCTTTGGTAAGTGGCTCCAGCATTCTTCAATCCGAATGGCATGACCTTGTAGCAATAAATTCCTCGAGAAGTGATAAATGATGTCTTCTCCATGTCTGGGGAGTACATGGCAATCTGATGGTATCCTCTATAGGCATCCAGAAAACTCATCCTCTCGTGCCCCACTGTTGAATCGATGAGCTGGTCTATTCGGGGCAGAGGAAAGCAGTCTTTAGGACAAGCTTTATTGAGATCGGTGAAGTCAACGCAGACTCGCCACTTTCCATCCTTTTTTTTACTACCACGGTGTTTGCCAACTAGGTCGGGTAGTGGATTTCTTTGATAGCTCCGGCCTCCTTCAGCTTCTGGACTTTCTCAACCACTGCCTCTGCATGTTGTGGAGCCGATTTTCTAGGCTTCTGTACTACTGGCTTTCTCTGGGGATCTACGTTTAGCCGGTGGCTAATTACTTCGGGATCTATTCCCGGCATTTTGTATGGTGTCCATGCAAAGACCTCCCTGTGTTCCTTCAAAAACTGAACCAGTTCGGTTTCCTCTTGTTCGGCCATGGTTGCCCCGAGCAAGAAGAACTTATCTGGATCCTCTGGGCTGATGATGAATTTCTTTAAGTCCTCCACTACCTTCTCCTCGGCTGTTCGGCTGTAGTCATAAATTGCGATGCTGTCTTCTACCTCGACGGTCTTCACCTCTGGATACTGTTCGGGGCTTTTCATTATTGCTAGGAAACACTATCTCGTCGTGTGCTAATCTCCTTTGATTTCAACTATCTCTTGGCCCACTTGAAATTTTAAGAACTGATGATAGGTTGAGGGTACTGCACCCAGGCTATGGATCCAAGTCCTCCCGACAATGGCATTATAGGTGGATGGTTGATTAACGACAAAGAATTCAGTACTTACCGTTATGGGGCCCGCCTTCACCGGTATTGTAATCCTTCCAACGGGCCATACTGGATCCGTGCCGGTGCCGATGCCGTTCAGAGGTGTTACGCAACTTCTGAGCGCGGAGTCTTTCAGTCTCAACTTCTAGAATAGGCTGTAGTACATTATATCCACCGAGCTTCCCTAGTCTACCAGCACTTGCATTACATCGTAGTTGGCGATGCGCAGCGTTAGTACCAAGGCATCATTGTGGGGTTGATGTATCCCCTGGAGGTCTTCCTCTGAGAAGCTGATCCCGTTGGGGCCTTGGTTGGAGTCTGCTTCTGTTCTCCTTCGCTTCCCCTCATCCACCTTCATGGTGTGTGCTATGGTTCTCGTATAGTGCCGAACAACCGATCTGGTGATTGGTTCAGCTGTGCTGTGGATCATCTTCACGACACCAAGTTGAGGATCCCCTTGTTCGACCCCCTGGTCTTGTTTGCGGTTCCTCCCTTCCCGAGCAGTCTTCTCGGCGTTGATGAATTCGAGTAAATGTCCTGCTTGGACCAATTCCTTCAAGTGTCTCTTGAGGGTTCTGCATTCCCAAGTCAGGTGGCCGTGATCTCAGTGATAGTGGCACTTCTTCTTCTGAACTCTTCTGCTCGGGTCTCCCATCAATTTCGATGGCCACTGGAAATAGGGCTTGTCCTTAATCTGGTATAGAAGCTTATGAAGAGGTTCCTTGAATATCGTTTGCACGGCTTGGTGAGCCTCTGACTCCTTCTTTTCCTAGGGTGGCTTTTTGGACTTCTGGTCTTTTTGGCCCTTATCCCTCTTCCCAGGATGCTTTACCAAGGCCACACTTTGCTCGGCTTGGCTTATATCTTCTTCCACCTTTGCGTGTTGTTCTATCTTTTCCATTAGCTCGGACGTGATGGTGACAGCCTTTTTTGTGAGGGACTGTCTTAAATAACTCAGGGGAAGTAGTCCGATCTTGAAAGATGTAGCTGCGAGTTGCTCACTGCAGTGTTCAATCTTGTTGTAAGCCTTCCAGTACCGCCGAGCATACTCCCGAATTGTTTCTCCGTCACCCTTCCGTAGGGCCAGTAGTATATCAAAACTCTTCGGCTGCCTGCTGTTGGTTATGAACCGAGCAGTGAAGGATTCAGCAAGTTGTTGCCAGTTCATTATGGACCGAGGTGGCAACTTGTGGAACCAACTGAGGGCAATCTCCCCCAGGCTAGATGGGAACAATTGGCAAATGAGTGCATCATTACCGCTCCAAAGTGCCATTGCCTGCCTATACTGCCGAACATGGCTCATTGGATCTGTCTTCCCGTCATACATCTCAAACTTAGGTGGAGAAAACTTGCGTGGGGGTCAGCATTCTCTATGACTTTGGCTAGCGGTGACACCGAGATTTGTTCAAGAGCCTTTTTCGCCACGTCTTGGGCTGTTCGGCCACCACCGTGTTGCAACCGGGAATCCATCATCCGTTCCAACCATAGCCGCAGGTCTTGGTTTGGGTCCAGTTCGGCCCGGTTAACTCTTTTGTGGCTTAGCCGAACTGACTCCGTTTTTACGGTTTTAGAACTTCATAGGCTTACCTCAGGTTCTTTGCGCCTCCGCCTCTGAGGGTGGCTCAAACTGTAGGACACTGGGCTCTGTTCGGTATCCTCTTACTCGGGGCTTTCCCTTCGCCTTACACGTGGTTCCCTTCGAGCATCCTGCCCCCGGATCAGTCGCCAGAGTTCATCAATTTGTTGGTCCTGCTGCTCCATTCTTTCCTTCAGGTTGCTGATGATCCTTTCGCGCCTGGCCAACCTCTCCTTCAATCTTCCTCTATCTCTTGAAGATGGGGGGAAGGTCTTTCTCCTCTGGAACTCGTGGTTGAGTAGCGTAACTGCCTCCCAATATGGGAGGCATCATCCATTCGCCTTCGCACCTCTAAAGGGACTCTGGGGGCCCTTGGCCTATCCGGAATAATAGGGATGGATCTTTGGGGAATATCCTCCCTGGTGCGACTCATGATTCTGTTGGTTCGAGATCGTTGTTCCCACAGACGGCGCCAAATTCTGCGCGGTACAAACTGTTTAGGCTTGTTCGGCACAATCAGGACTAGGTAGATTGGCCCAATACTGATGATCCTGAACTGGATATGGGCCGGACTCCTCTCCGCCGAACTCACTGGATGCTCCCTGCTCCGTTGCTGAACGCCTACAACCACTAAGAGCACCGTTAGCACCTACCGGCCGGTTATGACCGGGAGGCTCTCCGACGCTCACCGTTAGCCCCTACCGGCCGGTTATGACCGGGAGGCACTCCGACGCTCAAGTTAGATGTCTCTCTCAGAGGTCTCTAAGAAAAAGTTTTTGGGCTTAAGAATTGCGTACCTGTGGTTGTTAATGTGCATTCCTTTATATAGGGACCAATCCTCATGAGGCTGAATCCTTTTGGGATTCTGCCTCTTGATTCTCTAAAGATTGCTTCCTATCCTCATACCATTTTGATTTGTCTCCTTCTTATGGATATGATTTGTTTCCATCTTACGGAAATGATTTGCTTTCGTCCTGTAGATCCGGTCTAATCGTATCTCAATGGAAACTTATCCTTCCATTGAGAGGCTGATATGGGCTTCATTGGTCCGGGCTGCCCTTGTATGGGGTGGGCCCAACTTGTATGGTCCGAACAACTAATGGTCTAGACTTTTTCGAGTGCTGGACCAGTACGTTTTGGGCCGACCTCCCTTCTGGGGCCTTGGCCCCGTCTTACTTGGGCTGGGCCTCTAGGCCTAGAATATTTTTGCCCGCCCTCATATGTGTGTGTGTGTGTGTGTGTGTGTGTGTGTGTGTGTGTGTGTGGGAAGAGAATCTTATGCGATTACTGATATAAACGGTCATAGACCGAATTCTAATGGTTTGGGTTAGTATGTTCTTATATTTTCGATCGTAAGAGTGGTCAATGTAATTTGTCAAAAATGATAAGGTTGAATGTATTTAACTAAAATTTCAAGAGAGATCAGAATAATTTACCATTTTTTTAAAGAATGTTTATGTATTTTAATTCTTAATTTTAAATTTTATTTTTCAAAAAAATAATTCATGTTAAAAAATAATAGAAAGAATTCCAATCTCAATCAACTTTAATGTTAATAAAGAGAAGAAAAAAAACTATTAAGCAAAACAACAAACTAAAATTCAAGAGTATCGAGAAAAATTCAAAACCACAATCGAAAAAAAATATTTACGATTTGTTATGATTACATAACTACACAAATCACTTTTTTCTTCGACTCATAATGCATTAATTACTTTTCTAATATAAATGCAATTAAAGCCATTTATTACTTCATACTTTGTCCATTGTTTTTTTTTTTTTTTTAGGGGAGTACATGGCAGCGGGGTGGGGGGGAGGGGAGGGAGAACGAGGATTTGAGGGACTCGAACTGCTGACTGAGTGAGAAGCCTTATAAGGTTAAGACTACTAAGCTGCCAAGCTCCTCACTTTGTCCATTGTTTAATTACCATATAAAATTCATATCAAGTCAGCTAACTTGTAAATAATTTAATAATTAATCAATTAGTCATTTTAACACACTCAATTAAAAATATAATTTTATTAGTTTGTTAACTTGTAAATGTAAAAAAACTAAAAAAAATAATAGTAAAAATAAAAATAAAATTATTTATTTTATTTCGATGATTAAATTTTTAACACCTACACAAATGTCATATCAAAATATTTATATCATTTAATAAATTTCTAAATTTAAAAATTTAAAAGTGAAACGAAAAGTGTTATCAATAATTTAATATTTAATTAATTAACCAATTTTAAAACATTCATTTAAAAATATAATTTTATTAGTTTTTGAATTTATAGAAGTAAAAAATAAAAAATTAACAAAAGTAATAATAATAATATTTTTTAATTAAATTAATAAAAAAATAATTAATAATTATTTATTTACTTTTTTACAAAAAAAAATACATAAAAAATTAAAATTATTTTATTTTAATTGTTAAATTTTTAACACTTACACAAATTTCGCATCAAAATTAAAAGTTTATACTGTATAATAGACGAATATTAGAATTCTTGAATCTTGATTAGGCCTTCGAAAATGGCGGTTTAGATCTGTAACTACTTCGACACAACGGATCCTGACTCCTGAATTGCCTCCAGAACCAATAAAAACAATTGAATACTTTTAATAGACACCATTGTCTTTTAAGTAATCATGTATTTTCTTTGTCAGATTCTTTTCTTCCACCTCTGTCCATATTGAGCTGAAAACTCAGGAAAACTACGAGAGGAGAAAATTGGTTTTTTTTTTACCTCTAACGAATTCGAAATTGTGACCAAACGTCGTCCATTCTGGATTCGGAAACGATTCGCGTAAAGAATTTGATTTTTAGCAGCCTTAGTTTGTCAAATTCGTGTCGCGTTCATATCAATCCGAGTTTTTTACTTATGGTTTTCTTCGAGAAATGTGGTTGAATTAAATCATCTGGCTTGGGTCATTTTCGTTCGAAGGAAAGCGCGGGAAAAATATGAGGGAAGAGCTGGGAATTTGTGTGTGTGTTTGGTTCCTTTTATATGGATGTTGTGTGGGTAGGTTTGTGGTGGAGAAGAACAGCTTGAAGGTAACTTCGCCGGAGTCGTTGAAAGATGTTTACGAATGCGCAATTGGGAATTTTGGGGTTCCTCAATATGGAGGAACCATGATTGGCATTGTGGTTTACCCAAAATCCAATCATAAGGCGTGCAAGAGCTTCAATGATGTTGACATCTCCTTCAAGTCCAAGCCTGGCGGCCTCCCCATCTTTCTTCTTGCCGATCGAGGAGGTAAAGTTCTTTAATTAAATTCCCTTTCAATTAAATTGCATCTGTTTTCTAGCTTTCAGTATTGATCAAAATCTTTAATTCGTCTAAATTAAATGTATGATCGTTTCATTTGATGATTAAAGATTGATATCGGAATACATATGTATAAACAAATGTCACATCAAACTTTTTTTCTTCAGAAATGCTAGATGCATTAATTGGAACACATATGCTAGATGCAAAAATTCAGACATAGATGTTAAATACGAGTTCTCACATCAGATTTTGTGAGACTCACAACATGTGAGAGATTTGTGTCTACATCTGTGTTCGACTTATGTGCATGTCTTTTTTTGTTATATAGATGTTTATGGTGTTTTCTTTACTATATGAATTAATGAAAAATGAAAATTAAGGTGGTTTAAATATTGTTTATTTGTCTTGGCCATGTGAATTAATGGAAAAGAAATACAGTTGAAATCGTTTGGTTGATGAGTGATGAATGATATCTTAGTTAGTTAGTTAAATAATAGGTTGTTCACAAAAAAAAAAAAAAAAGAAATATGGGCCTTTCCTTAAATTTGTTATCTCCTGACATAAAGGCTTCTGTCTTGTGTACCGGGCCTTAGGAGCTCCTTGCTCATCTGGGCTGCAAATTTGTAATATTTTCGAAACCTTCAAGTTATCATTTTGTTTTCTTTTCGTATGACTTACTTACAATGGGCTGTGCAATTTTTGATGGTAAAGAAAACAAAGGGAAAGAAAAAAGAAGTGTGGGACCTTAACCTTGACTTTTTTTTTATTTTATGCAGAGGTACTGGTCTCTCTCTCATGTATTGTTGAGAATTTTAGCTCAAATCTTATTTGAGTTGAGATAGATTTCTGATCTATCATGTTTCTAAATCTTATCCACATCAATTTGACTTTTTGAGCTGTTCTGAAGCATGTGAATTTGCACAAGTTTGATTAGTTTTGAACTTGACTAGCACAAGTATGATTAAATTAGATATATTTTTCTCTTCTATAAATATAAATGTAGTCTCAGATTATTTTGTGTGCAAATTTTGTTTGAGAGAGAGAGAGAGAGAGAGAATTTGTGAGAGTCGAGTAATTTCTTATCCTTTCTTTATATATTGAATTTTTTCACCTGTAGATGTAGACAAATTGTCGAACCACGTAAAATCTGTTTCTTTTAATTTGTTTGTGATTATTCAGGGCCTTTATGCACAACAAGTGGTATCAGAGATTTGGTTAAAGCTGGTCTTTTGCTCTTTGCCTAGAATTTTGATAGTCGAACTACTGAGGGTTTTGTTTGTTGGGCTAGGGTTAGTTATTTGTATCCCTAATTTATATTTGAAAGATATTTGAATCATCTTAAAAAATTCAAGATTTGAAGGTTTTGTGGTAGGTACAACTTATTTTGTTTATCAGAAGGAATTTGTTTTGTTCATCATGAGAAGTTTGATCTTCAGGTGGAGTTTGTTCTGAGATGAAGTTTGTCCTCAGATGAAATTTGTCAATAGATGAATTTTGTGTCGGTTATCCAGTTGCATTTGTTGGTAGAGGATATGCTGACAGTTTAGATGACAAGATGTGTCATTTAGGTCAAGTTTTAATACGGCTTGAACTTGACAAAATTTGGTAATTTGAGTAGCCGCTCCACTTGGTTCACATTTGGTTTGGACGTGATATGTGCATTTATCCATATTTTGTTCAATTTTTAGAATTTGGTATCTTTGTGTGCAATTTGACGTTTCAGGACGTATTTGGTGGCAACAACGATTTGCCAATATGTCTGATTTGAGGTTTTGATCACCTTAGGTGAATTTGGCACCCCAGAGTGCATTTGGAGGTAGAGTTAAATCTGTCGATTTGTTTGATTCAGAAATTTGAGCACTTTTAGTGCATTTGGTGGTAGTATTGGTATGTTGATTTGTTTGGAAGATGGATTCTTGGCAAAGTGGAGATTGTTGGGAACTTTGGCTCAAATCCTATTTGAGTTGGGATAGACTTCTAGTTTATCATATTATTATATCTTATACATATTAATTTGACTTTTTGAAGAGTTCTGAATAATGTGAATTTGCACAAATTTGATTAGTCTTGAATTCGACTAACACAAGTATGATTACATTAGATCTCTTTTTCTCTCCTATAAATATGAATGTAGTCTCAGATTATTTTGCGTGCAAATTTTGTTTGAGAGAGAGAGAAAGAGAGAGAGAGAGAATTTGTGAGGGTCGAGTGATTTGTTATCCCTTCTCCATATATTGAATTTTGGCACCCATGAATGTAGGCAAATTGTCGAACTACGTAAAATATGTCTCTTTGAATTTGTTTGTGATTATTCTGGGCCTCCGTGCACAACAAGTATGTGTGTGTAGATATATGTGCATATGTACTCAATAAGTCATTTATGACAATTCAATTTGTTTTTAAACTACTCAGGTTCCTTCTAGTGGAGAAGATGCAAATAAAACGCCAATAACCCGTGTGTCAACTTCTATGGCAAAAACTTTAAAGATGAAAGATATCAACGCTAATAGTAATAAACATATCATGAGAAAATCTAATTTTTTATTTGAAATCTCAAAAGGTATAGATGAGATTTTGAACAGTCATTTTTTTTTCTCTTTCAAGAAAGAAATCCCAAAAAATCAAGTGGTGAATTGTGACTAACTTGTATATAACAGTTTTCACTACATGCATGTACGTTGTTATCCTCTTCGCTGATTAAGTTGTTGTTGCAGATTGTTACTTCACCACAAAGGCATGGAATGCACAGAATGGTGGAGCAGCAGCTATTCTAGTTGCAGACGACAGAGCTGAACCTTTGATCACCATGGACGCACCAGAAGAGCAGGATGCACATTCAGATTATCTGCAAAACATAAGCATCCCCTCAGCATTAATTAGCAAATTTTTTGGTGATAACATCAAAAAAGCTTTATTTAATGGTGAGATGGTTAAAATAAATCTTGATTGGAGAGAGTCTCTTCCACATCCGGATGACCGGGTTGAGTATGAGTTCTGGACAAATAGCAATGACGAGTGTGGGCCTAAATGTGACAGTCAGATTGAGTTTGTCAAGAACTTCAAAGGAGCAGCTCAAATTCTCGAACAGAAAGGTTACACTCGGTTTACCCCACACTACATAACTTGGTATTGCCCTGAGAGTTTTATCTTGAGCAAACAGTGCAAATCTCAGTGCATCAACCATGGAAGGTACTGTGCTCCTGATCCCGAGCAGGATTTCAGCATAGGGTATGATGGGAAAGATGTTGTCCTACAGAATTTACGCCAAGCTTGCCTTTTCAAGGTGGCTAATGAAACTGGAAAACCATGGCTTTGGTGGGACTACGTAACAGACTTTCAAATCCGGTGCCCGATGAAAGAGAAGAAGTACAACAAAGAATGTGCAAATCAAATTATTGAATCACTCGGTAGGTTATTCCATTTACGATTTTTGAATGTTTCAATTTGTCATTATACCTGTGTTTGTACAACTTTAGAATACTGTGTTTAAATGAGATGGCAAACAGTTGAAATAGAAGAAATTCCCACATTATGCGCAAAATCTTCATTGTGCGCATTCATTCTTAGCAGTCTTGAATATTATTCAATGTGCTGCAATAGATTATTAATCAACAGATGCCATCTGATTTCTCATTATCAAATCATATTCCCTATACTATACTCTTGTGCAATCAACTGCGGCAATTCAGGTGGAGTTGTTGGTTTGTAGCAGTTGTGCTTTTGTTTGTGACTAACTTGGATTTACTCTTTGTTCTATTTTATGATATTCTACCAAATTGACATTTTTCATCAGATGTGAGGCCAACTATCTGTAATCACCTTTGGATTTTATTTACTTTGGTTGATTTCTCACTATGAATGAGTATGACATAGATAAGCTGTTTGCATTCTCAGTTATTTTTCGGTACTAGCTGATGTGGTGAGATAAATATTCTAACACACTGTTCATTTGTTTATTGTCATAAACTTTAAAGGGATTGATGTCAAGTTGATAGACAAATGTATAGGAGATCCTGACACAGATGCAGACAACCTGGTCCTCAAGACTGAGCAGGAAGCACAGGTATTAATCCTCATAAGTTGATACTTCTAGCTTGTGTTCCGGTGGTGCTCCTTGTACATGATGTTGATAGCAATATTGCATTATGTTGGAATTTCAGATTGGCAAGGGCCAACGTGGGGATGTGACTATATTGCCAACTCTTGTCGTGAACAACCGACAGTATAGAGGTTCTAAGAAACTGTACTTTCTAATTTCAGTTATTTCTAGTTTCATGAATCTGATTCTGTAGTGTATTTCTGCCTTGTTTCAGGTAAGCTAGACAAGAGTGCAGTTCTGAAAGCCATATGTTCAGGTTTCCAGGAGACCACAGAGCCCCCCATTTGTTTAAGTGAAGGTCATTGCTTATCAGCCTTGTCTTCAATATTGATACTCTTGGACAATCATTTCCACCTTCAACTGTTTGCAATGGAATGGGCGTCTCCCTCCGTAGGGATGTTGTTATCATATCACTATAATGTGAAAGCATAAATTGCTGAGTGGAGAAGAGTTACTCTTATACTCTGCACCTGTATGGTCTTTTTATGCATATTCAGTAGTGAAACATGTTTTACTTAGACTGCTGTTCTTATTTGCGCTAGTTGAGAAAATCTAAACCATCCAACTTCTGGAGTGACATGTTAGGTCAATAGATTTATGTTACACGTGATTGCAATCCTTGTAGTGCAACATTAGTTCTGGTTTATGGATGACTAACTTCAACAATTAATCATGTCTATATGGTCTATGCAAGTTTTCGATGGCTAGCACTTATCTTTTCTCATGTATTTTCTTGGCAGACATAGAAACAAACGAGTGTCTAGAAAACAATGGTGGATGCTGGCAGGATAAGGCTACTAACATCACTGCATGTCGGGTATGTAACTGTATGTCAGTTGAATGCTTGTGGGAAACATCTTTTTTGTCTTTTTTGAGTTGAAAATGGTATGGTCTCTTCTAGTTATATTCCTTATTTTTGGAAACTTCTTGTAGGATACTTTTCGAGGAAGAGTATGCGAATGCCCTATTGTGCAGGGTGTAAACTTTGTTGGCGATGGTTATACTCATTGTGAAGGTATGTTTTTATTCAAATTATTAGTGTGAGTCTTGCTTTAATGCTCGAAAGATGATAGACTGACAAATCCATCTACAGAAATCATTTCTTGATTAATTGTAAGCATTGGTTTCATGATTTGTTTATCTAAATCAATTAAAAATGGCCCCTTAATCAAAGTCAAGGTAACTCTTGTACGTCCTGCTGTGGTAAGGAAGCATATTACCCTGTACATGTATACTTATTAGATGATGGGAAATACTGGTGTGGTACTTCTGAAGTACCGTCAGTTGCCAAGAAGAATCTTCACCATGTTTGATGTCTTCCATGACACTCAATGAGGGAATTCATCTCTGCTCACTTTTCGATGAGAATAGAGAAGTTTTTTTGGAGGAAGACATCTAGCAAAATAACTGTAATTGTGAAGTTGCTGATTATAGTGATTGTGCTGTTAATAGTTAGAACTCATTACATCTGTTTGATCATAAAATACATGTTTGGTTTTTGATACCCTATTAACAATATAACTTCATTTTTTTAATTGGATTGAAATCTCAACCTACACTCATTTGTTTAAAGTTAAGCACATACCTAGAACATAGTACGACTGCTGCCGGGGTGTGTGGGGGCATAGCATATTGAAAATCATTAGATAAATGGAGATGGTTGAATTCTTTAACTGTTTAATTTCCCATTGTTACATCTAGTGTAATTTGAAGCATCAATGGACAACAAAACGTGATTTGGGGAGCACTTTTGAAATATTTTAACTAGCAGTTTGTCTTTCGGTAATTTTAAATATTTGATGCTCTCTTCTAGTGGATGTGTTTATCGAGTATCCTGTAGCCATATTTATTTCATATTATGCACGGTACATCAGAAGGGGGAGTACAAGGTGGGGTGGGGGTGGACAGGGTAGGTTGCCAGCTCTGAGCAAGGTGGCATCTTATACTTTGAATCAACTGTTGAACTTTTGTAAAATGTGTGGGGCAGCTTATATTTACACGATATTTTGGCATATTTGGTTTAACAGCTTCGGGTGCTTTGCGGTGTGGAATAAATAATGGAGGCTGTTGGAGGAAGACGCAGGATGGCAGGACCTATTCTGCTTGCATTGTAAGTGGTTCATCCTCAATAGATACTTGACGCAGTTCCCTTATTCCCACCCCAACCAACCAATATCTCCTGTGTCAGTGTTAGTTATTCCTATGACACCTTGGTTCTTTTTAACTGCCCAGTTCTTGATGGACTTCTCAGGATGACCATTCAAAAGGTTGCAAGTGTCCACCGGGATTCAAGGGTGATGGAGTGGACACTTGTGAAGGTACTGTATGGCTCTTTGTTTTACTCATTAATGTTGCAAAACAGCACAAAGATGATTGGGATTTTCAAGGATCGTCATGCTTTTCAAACTGTCAGCAAATGTTAAATGTTTTCTTGGGCCCATTATTTTACTATGACTATCTTAAAACAAGGTGTCGGTGCTCTTCAGACATCCAGTCTTTCCTTCTCAAAGGGTTTACAAATGATGCACTTTCTGAGCTAGTAGTTGGTAGATTTACTGGATGGCCTACCTTGAAAATTCAACTTTGGGGGATCAACTTTTTCCAGATCCTTGGATTTGTTCTCTATTCTGATATATGTCTAGCCCTTTTTTTATTTGTTCCTGTCAATTAAAACTGTACATAATCTGGATATATAGTTGGGAGGATCTTCATAAGTGATAGTCGCCTGCAGTATTGTCAAAAATAGTCTCCTGTGGTATTGTCTGACTCTTGCCTTTTCTGTAGATAATAAACATTAGTTGTTTAGAGGCTAATGACCTGCACATTTGAACCCCTCTCTCTTCTCTGACTGCTCCATGTCTTCCAGATATTGATGAATGCAAGGAAAAGTTGGCCTGTCAATGCCCTGAGTGCAAATGCAAGAATACCTGGGGCAGTTATGAGTGCAGCTGCAGTGGCAATTCATTGTACATCCGAGAGCATGACACATGCATAAGTGAGTCTGAGCTTCTCCCTCACTTTTTGGTATATGTAATTAGTCTAATTTTATTGTGTTGTATCATCTTAAGTAGCTAAGTTGTATTGATAAGGTGCAGGTAAAGATGTTAATGGTGAGGTCAGCTGGGGCTTTATTTGGGTAATTATTCTCATTTTGGCTACTATTGGAGTTGGTGGATATACAATTTACAAGTACAGAATCCGGGTATGCCTTTACTTCTTTTTTGTATCCAACACTTGTGATGTTCCTGCATGCCAAGCTTTTAGTGGGAGTTTTGACCTATATAATGCTTGTCTTTTGATCCGTCCTAAGAACTTCCAATTTTTCCAGCCTGATTTTAAGTAAAACAATGGAATGATACAATGAATACTGGTATAATATTTCAGTTGTTTTAATGAACTAGAGGGATTTATGAATACGGTCTTCGAGGCTGCGATGGGAAGAAGGGGAGACCTTAGGATGAGAAAAATAATTTTTAGTCAGATTTTGAGTGGATTGTGAACTCAAGTGGAGCTTGACTGCTTGAGGTTTGAGAGACTGAAAAGACAAATGGAAGAAAGATCATTTTAGTTATCTTAATGAAACCCCATGTCAATGGATTTCTGAATTGTTGCTTAAATTCAATCACTGTGCTCTTAGTAACTGGATCAATGATCTTAGATCAAGGAGCATTTGGCCATTTTCACTTGTATTCACTTCACTTTTATTGGAACTCTTAATTCTTTGCAGAGCTACATGGACTCTGAGATTCGAGCTATCATGGCGCAATACATGCCATTGGATAGTCATGGGGAGGTTCCGAATCATCTTCCTCATGGGAGTGTATGAAGAAGAGGTTCTATATGGAATTCAAAAGCGGAAATGGAAGATCCACCACCAGCATTACTTTGGTAAATGTAAAGCTCTCCTATCTAATGTTTGGTGCCTTTTTTTTCAAAGGCTTTACTCTTTGTCTATTCTCTGGGTAGTTATTGCTTACTTGCTCTTATTTATGTATGCATAATCCAAATAAACTCCCAATATTGGGAAGTTTTTCTTGGATGGAATTGGCATGCTGATTTTAGTATAATTTTTTTTCCTTGTATTTCACATTGGGTTATTATTACTGTATTGGTCGAAAGTATCATTTTAACATAAATGGGTACCACAGTACCCTAATTTCGTTCTGTTCAACATACCGACTATACCAAATAGTACTGAAAAATATCGAATAGGATTACAAAGTGCTGCTTCTCGCCCCTCCCTCTGAAAGGGATTTATGTTATGGTTAAATTAAACAAAAAAAATGAATTAAAAAAATTGACTTTTACTTCATTTTTTTGTCTCTCATTTTTTTCTACTCAAATATAAGGTTGAAACATAGCATAAAAGGGAGTCAGTTATCTCACTTTCATGTTTGATAAATTAGTATAAATAACAAAATAAGAATTTTAATTTAGATTAATTAATTCAAATATTTTATTAAATAAATATTTATGTTATAAGAAATTATTTATTATTGACTAATTTTTTAAAAGTATATATAATACATGTTATTTAATTAGTACCAATATGTACCGTAATAATAGAAAAATTGATATTTGTCTACTACCATATGTTTGGATTCTTGTATATGCCCATTTACTTTTTGGTCAAAGCCATGTTACTTTTATTTATGATATATAGTGAAGAAAACAAAACAAAAAACTAAAAATTAAAGTATGCCTTAAAACATCTTGTCTCGGAATTGGTAACATGATCTATGTTGTACCAAAGCCAGACTATACATAAAAATTCAAAATTGAACTAAATTTGTCTCCAACAATCAATGGACTACTAAAGAACATACGTATCGAAAAAGTCACCAATAGGATATTATGTACAATCTTATGACTGGAATAAATAAATCGAGAATAAAGAATTAAACAATTTATGTGGCTCGATTTAAAAAATTATGTTTGCGGATAAAGATTAAAGATCACCAATATCAAAGATTATAATATAGTAAGCTTGTAATATATTTTTTTTTTTTTAACTACGTTAGAGCATTTCCAAGACGATTGCCAATTTAAACTCTTTGTTGGATTGCTCCATCCAAAGTTTTTAATTTTAAAATTTTTTAAGTATTATTAACTTTTTGGAATTTGTCGATACGAGACTTTGACTCGATTTTAATTAAACACCTCGCTTGTGTTAGTAAAATTGATCTTTTAAAAATTAATCAAGGTACACATAAATTAACCTGAATACCCTAAAATATATAAAATAAAAATAAAAACTGAAGTTCAACAATGCTCTTGCTTTGAAGGAAATGGCTATCAAGAGTGACAAAAAATATGGAGATCCTTCCATGGTTAGAAAATTTGGGTACTACTGGCATAGATCTAATCCAAGCAAAATATTGTTAAAGTCAGAAAATGAAAATTATTGCTAACAGAGTTGGTAGTAGCTAGTTTTAATTAGGAATGGTTATTGTTTAATATATTATTCTTCTTTAAGTTGATGTAGTATTATTGTATTGTATTGTTTTTTAAGGTTATTTAATATTGTAAATTATGTAGTATTATGTATTTTTGTATTTGAATTATTATATTTTGAATTTAAATATTAATAAAAAAATCATAACTTTCTAAAATAAACGGTATGATTGAGTCGCAAGCAAAAAAATAACTTGGCCAGATTTTAGAAAACATTGTTAAAAATGCTCTTATATGGTAAAATTCAAAAAAAAAAAAAAAGGAACCGAATTACAAAATACCCAATAATAAAAGAACTTTTGATCGAATCTATATTGTCCATGAATTGACTTGTACAATTTAAATGTGGAATCCTAGCTGCTAATTTGGTGGTAGGAATCCAATTGAATCAATATTTCAAAGAGACGAGCACATGTTGTCACGAATCTTTTAAGAGTAATTTTTTTGTGTTTCTCCCAGCATTATTTCAAACTAATTTGGGTGACATATATGTGTGGCCTATCATTTTTTAAGTGGAATTTACATAAATATATGACCTAAATTGTTTTAGAACAATACAAGAGAAAATAAAGAATAATTTTTGTTTCTTAAGAGCCAGGAAACTATGTAAGTTATTATGTTTTAGAATAAACTTAATATATATGATGATGTGATTTCTAACCAAACACATATTTAGACACATTTATTTTATATAAAGTGAGTCTTACATAATTGTAAAATTTATTCCATGTGAAAAGGTTTATCTAATTCTGTGTTCAAAATTGTGGACCTTAACTTTTTTAACTTCATTGTTGAGCTGTGTATGATGATTGATGGTCCCTAACACTCACCAAGTGTTGAGAAAGACGTGTCAACCCTAGCAAACAGCATCATTTTGAATAGGGGTGGCAATTCCCGTCCAGCCCCCACTTCATTCATGTATGTTTAGAATAATATTTATTTTTTCAGCCCTTTTTTCTTTCGTTTTGTTCTCGATTATATAAAATAAATATTTTTAAATAATAATATATATATATATATATAATATATATAAAATAAATATAAAAAATTTAAAATATTAAAATATTATATTTATTTTTAATTTTTTTTTATTTATTATTTTTTGTATTTTTAATTATATTAATTCATCAATTATTATTTTTTTATTTATTATATTAGTTATAACTCTTATTAGTATCACTTTTTAAATCTTAAAAATTATTTTCGAAATATCCACGTTCTCGCCTAATTTTTTACTACTTCTCTAACATTTTCTCTATTCTCGTCCCAATATATTAAATATGGGACGAGAATTGAGGAGCTCATCTCTAGTCCCATTGCTATTCCTAATTTCGACACACTCAAATGCATCCATCGCTCAAAAATTTTACGATTTCAACTTTTGCCCCAATTTTTCTGCTTCTTCCTATATTGTGGGTGTTTAGAAAAAATACTGTTAATAGGTTTTAGATTACTGCTATTAATTTTAGTTATAAGTTATATTTTTTTTTTCCAACACATAGCTTCTCTATAAGTTATATCTATTTTTTTATTTCAGTTATATACTAAAATTTTTACCAAATATTCATAATTTTTACTATAAATTATAATTTATAAATTATTAGTTTCAGTAATACCAAAATCACAATATATCTGTTTGCTACTAACCATAGGGATTTTGCCTAGGTTGAGATGGGACTAATTGAAAAAAAAAAAAATTTATTATTAATAGGTGAAAGATTTTTTAACTTGTCGTCAATTTATTAATTATCAAAAAGAGTTTGATAAATATTTTTGTTGATTTAACCTACAATTTAGGCAGCCTGGCGAATTAAGAATTTATAAAATTTTAAAATAGTTTTTAAAAAATTAGTTTTCAAAATATAAGAAAATCTATTGCAATTTGTTTTTAAAAATGTTGTTTAATACGTCAAGCAAAAATTCAACTAAAAATAATAATAATAGTCATTCAATAATAATAATAATAATAATAATAATAACAACAATGTTATATCCAACACTAACATTTACCACACATACTTATCTATAAAAATATTTTTAATATATAAAAATAGCAATCAAAATTATAAATATTTTATTTTTTATATAAATTATGTGAAATATATAACTATGTATATATAATTAGAATTCGTTATATCCAACACTAACATTTAAAGGCATGTTTGATTAATTGAATTAGATATGAAATTGGATTATATATTTTATGGAATTACAATTTTTTTTTGAATTTAACAAGTGGTGAGTGGATTATGTATCCATTAAAAAATTAATTCCACAAAATATAGAATATACAATCTTTAAGATAATATGATATTAATAATTTATTTATTACTAATTTCATGAGATTACTTATCAAATGAGATTATA
>JAULJZ010000020.1:9489686-9500104 GCA_032270985.1 Heliamphora pulchella | reverse complement strand
CGGGCACTAGGATGACATAAATAAGCTTTTTGCATTCTCAATTATTTTTGGTACCTGCTTATTTGTTGGGATATGATCAGACAAGTATCATTCATCTTCTAGGATCCCAATTGTATAATCTAACAAATTTTTCTTACTGTTTCTTTGGTAAACTATAAAAGGGATTGATGTCAAGCAAATAGACAAATGCGTTGGAGATCCTGAAGCAGATGTAGAGAATCCGGTTCTTAAGGCTGAGCAGGAAGCACAGGTAACCTAAGGGCATATCCTTCTGATCATTCTTGTAGCCTTGTATTCCGGCAACAAAATCTTATTGCATTATGTTGATAGCAATTATTTTCATGGATATCTGGTTTCAGATTGGCAAAGGCTCACGCGGGGACGTGACTATATTGCCGACTCTTGTCATAAATAACCGACAGTATAGAGGTTTTAAGAAACTATACTTGATGATTTCATTTACAATCTGATTCCATTTTCCTGCTTCTGGAGTGTATTTCTCCCTTGTTTTAGGTAAGCTGGACAAGAGCGCAGTTTTGAAAGCCATCTGTTCGGGTTTCCAGGAGACCACGGAGCCTGCGATTTGTTTAAGTGAAGGTCATCATTATAAGTCTTGTCTTCTTATATTGTAGTTAAACGCCTCTACAACTATTTTCCTTCCATTGTTGGCAATTTGCATGACTCTTTCTGTTTCGGAATTTTATGTAATCGATGGATACCGACAATATTAAAAGGAAAATTTTATATGACAGCTATTAGACCCGCGATTTTTTATAGGACATAATGTTAGACTGTTAGGAAAGATCACATAAATAAGATAAGTGTTGCGAAAATGAGAATGTTAAGGTAGATGTGTGGTAAAATTAAAAAAGACAAAATTATGAATAAAAAGATTCGTAGAATTGTAGGGGTCACACCAATTGAGGACAAGTTGATAGAAAATAGATTAAGGTATTTTGAACACATACAACGTAAACCAATTGAGACAGTAGTAAAAAAAAGCGATAAGATCATGAATAATGAAAACACTAGGGGTAGAGGTAGGGGTAGGGGTAGAGTTAAATTGGCATGGGATGCTATATTAAGAAAAAATATAAACCTATTAAAACTAATAGAAGATATGTCCCTTAACAGAGCAGAATAGCATAAAAGAATTCATGTAGCTGACCTCAATTGATTGGAACAAAGGCTTAATTTGGTTTGGTTTGATTTGGTTTGTTGGCAATTGCATGACTCTTTCCCATTGTAGAAAAACTCGAGGTTATAAGTCAGAATTCTAGGATTATAACCTTTTTATATTCATTCTAAAGCTCTAATTCTCTCAATTCATCCCCTTACGAAGAATTGCCACAACGTTTGACCTTTTACCCAATCCAATATAAAGGATTAGTCAATCCAATAATAGATCGTAATGGGTTGGTTTGTTAGTGGCCTCTTTGATTTGACTCCCAATAAATCTTGACTTTTTAGAGCAACCTCTTGTTTGATCAGAAAAACCAGCTATTTGATGAAGCAAAAATATTCAACCGGAACCTGAAAACGTGGATCATTAAATGTACCTATTTGAACTCAAATCCTTGGCATCCAACTTGAAAGAGATAAATTGAACACTTTGGTCGTCCCCTATTGAGATATAATGGTCTCTACCAATGTGGTGTTTTATGCATGTTAAATGGATGAACTTGTTTCACACCAAGTGCTTTTTTGTCTTCACTAGTTGAGCAACCTAAACCATCCAAGTTCCGGGGTCCTTGTAAAACTTCTATGCTAAATGCGATTGCAGTCCTTATATTTTATCATTGGATCTGATTCTTTGTGGATGATTAACTTTGACAATATAGCCGTCGGTGTATATTATATGCATTTTTTTATTGTTGAACTTATCTTTTTTCATGTACTTTCTTTGCAGATATAGAAACAAACGAGTGTCTAGAAAACAATGGTGGATGCTGGCAGGATAGGGCTGGTAACATCACTGCATGCCGGGTATGTAACCATTTGTCAGTTTCATGTTTTTCTGGTCTGTTCAATAAATATTTTGGTCTCTCTGTTTTTTTTCTCTGATAATTCAGAAACTTTTTGTAGGATACTTTCCGAGGGAGAGTGTGTGAATGTCCTATTGTGCAGGGTGTAAAGTTTGTTGGTGATGGTTACACTCACTGTGAAGGTTAGTATTTATTCAAATAACAAGTCTAAGTTTTGTTGTAATGCTCAAGAGACAACCATTGTTACATGGACTCTTCAGGTAAATCAATTCCCCCCCACTTGTACCTGTGTCCCTTGAATAAGACAAAACGTTATGGGATACATCTCCAACACCCCTTCCCAAATTGAAGAAGAAAAAGTTCACATTTGATAGAGAAGAAAATTTTCTAGCCTCTCACAAGGATGAAAACTAGAATTTTGTTTTTTTCTTACTTCCCATTTCATTCAAGTATATCTAGAGTGATAACATCTTATGTTAAAGTATGCTACAATATATTGGTGATGTTTGCTATTATTGAAGCTAATTGCTTATAAATTCAAGCTAAAGAAATGATAATTATAACTTGTAGCAGAAACTGTGAGTGTTTGGAAATGATGTTAGCTTGTAGCTGAAACCAATTGTTTATAGAAGAAAAAGTAACGATAATTTGTGGCAGAAATTGTGAATATTTGAAAAAAATTATAATTTATTGTTGAAACTAGTAGAAGGAAGCTATAAACTATGATGAAAAGTAACACCAAACACACTCATAATATATTTTCACGCTTCATGTCATTTCCACATGCATGCATCCAACTTTTTACATACACGCCCCCTTGTTATAAAATTTAGTGTTTAAGAGACGTTTAAAACCTATACAAGTACACACACAACCGATACTTATAGTTCTTCCATGTAACATAGGAGATGCAAACTAACAAGTCGAGCCAAGCAAATCATTTAAGGATTAGTTGTGGCAATAATTTTTGGCAATTTTTAGTTCAGTGAAGTAAAAATAACTTTTTTTTTATCAAAGAGAAGGCAAAAAGGTAGAATTTCTTTCCCCTTAAATCCTATTTAATTCAAGTACATTATTGAGTAATAACATCTTATGCCAAAGTATGTTACAATACTAGTTAATCACCCGTGCCTACGGCACTCCATAAAATTTACAAATAAAAATATTAGGCATTAAAAATCTTGGATTCAAGTATTCTTAATTTGTTTAGTAAATTAATTCTATTTTTTATTGGCATTTTTTATTCTCAAAAAATTATTTGCTATAAAGTTTTAACAATGTGAAGACTTTACTAAATTAATCCAGTGTCAATATCTAGAACAAAATATTAAAAAAATAGAAGTATAAGCAATATAATTAGGACAAAATACAACTTTATATGTTCATTTCTTTTTGTTTATGAAAAAATTGGAATTTGTTTCCAAAACAAATTTGGAAAACATTAAAATCTTTTTTCGTGTTTTTTGAAGTTTTTAATTAAACGTACTTGTTTAATCAAGATCACATTATTTGATATCAATATTTATTAACTAAATAATTATTTAAAATAAATTCATTCAAGAAAAAGTCAAATAAAAAAAAATACTGTTAATAACTTCAAAAAAATAAAAAAGATAACATAACGTGGGAGGTCTTGAAATGGGTATGACTGAAAAAAAACTTTCAAGGAAAAATAAAATATCATGACAATTTAGGTAGATCCAATCCAGCATTTGATAATAAGGCTCTGTTTGGGATGCTAAAAGGTTTGGCTTTTAAGAAATTTAGCTTTTTTAGGAAAAAAATTAAATTATTTGGAATAATTTTTTGTAGTAGCTTTTTTGGTTTTTTGTATGTTATTATTTAATATGCATTTATTTTTTGTTTTTAAGTTGTAGTATTTGATATATTGACATAATTTTTTATTTTTGTAAAGAGAGTTGACTTTTTAAATTGAGGGTTTATTGTCATTTTACTCCAAAAAAATTTAGAGTGTTTGGATGTGTACATGCTTTTGTTTCTTGAAGACAAGTGTGAAAAATAATTTAGTAACTTTTTAAAAATACCAAACACTACAGTTTAAAAACTAACTTTTTATAATAAAAAAAATAACTTTTGAGAGATGCCAAACATGACTAATACACAAACGAAGAACGAAAGAAAAAAGAAATGAAAATTGTCAAAGAGGAAAAGGAAAATAATGAAGAGGAAAACAACAAAAAGAAATCAAAAAAGTTGCTATGGTGAAGATCTCGTTCACCAGTGGTTTGGATAGCATGAATAAATGCACAACAGTATGCTAAACTCATCATTGATTCTGATGAGCGGCTATCCAATCAATGGTTTAGAGTGAGGCGCACAAGAGGAGGAAGAGCCGGCAATGGAGGAGAGTAGAATTGTGTCATGAGAGAGAAAATAGGAGAAAAAGTGCAAGAGAGACATGAACACAACTCCACGTTGGATTAAATAAATCCCAACCATTAAATAATCCACGTGGACAACTGTCTCATCAAACACTGCCTTGTTTTGTAATATAGATATAATATATTTTAACTGTTTCATAAAGTTTCCACGTACATTTTTCCAACTTTTTTACATACACATCCACTCGCTTACTAATAGAAAGATGAACCCCTTGTGATGTTCCGATTGGTCTTTCGTATGCAATAGACCTTTGGAACGTTTGGTCGATTGGGAATGAAATGAGAGCGGTGTTTATTCGTATTATGTTAGTGTATTTTATCCCTGTGGAGGGAGGTCTTCGTTTAGCTTATTGGTATAGTATTCTCACTCTGTTGTTGTCGTTAGTTGGGCTTTTCTGCTAGAAGGTATTCTCCCCATTGAGAATCGTTTATGGCGTTCTCATCTTGTACAATTCAAGTAGAAAAACACCCAAATACTAGTTGCAATGAATGGTCAACCATCCAGTCTCGAGATTCATATTGATCATTGATCTCCGCATCCTACCAGTTATATGAAGCTATTTTAAAGTGGCTAGCAGTATTGGAGATGCTCTTATTTGGTTAAAGACTTAAAGCACCTTCATACTTACGCGGTATGATGCTTGCATGTGTGTGTGGAATGATATTTGTCAGAAGCGTTTAGTTTTTTCCACTTCTATATATTAAGTAATATGAATCATCAAATAGATTAACAAATGGTCTCCAACGTAATTCATGGTCTCTCTTTGAAAGATTGTGCTTAAGAGTTTGCCTTCAATTGTTGGAACCCTTGGCGGCCTCTCCCAGTGGAAATGCTTGACTAGTATCCTGTGGCCGTACCTATTTCACGTTATGCATGTTATCTATATGTTGGCTATTTTACATATAACAGTGTTGTTGAGTTGGAATGATGGATGTCAACTCAAAGGGTCATATTACACTTTGAAACAACACATTTTGTAGCTTATATTTACTTATTTTTTCTGTATATTTGGTTTGACAGCTTCAGGTACTTTATGGTGCAAGATAAACAATGGAGGCTGTTGGAAGATGACCCAGGATGGCAGCACCTATTCTGCCTGCACTGTAAACCTCACTGGATACTTAACCTTGTGCCCCTCTCTCTGTACCCCCAACCCCACACTTCTCACTGTCAGAGTAGATAACAATATCTGGGATATTTTTCCACGTCCACTTACTTTTGAGTTGGACTTGGACTTTTCGGGATGACCATTCACACTTACTTTTGAGTTGGAATTGGAATTTTCAGGATGACCATTCAAGGGGTTGCAAGTGTCCACCAGGATTCAAGGGTGATGGAGTCAACGCTTGTGAAGGTATTACATCACTGGTTCTTAGTTTTATGGGTTGATGTCATGACACACAACAAAGATGATGCAGTTTTACAAGGATTAATTAAATGTCTCTTGGGCTATTATTTTACTATGCCTATCTCAAATCTGGTGCGGGCATTCTTCCGACATTCAGTTTTTCCTTCTTAGACAATTTATGCAAGTTGCACATTCTGGGGTATTAATTGGTGGATCTACTACATGGCCAAGTTCTTGTTTTCTTTTTAGATCATCATATTTTGTTTTCTTCTTTTATATGTTTGCTTGTATCTTTTATGGTTAACAGGTTGATGCAAATTTTTCCCGCCAATGAAAACTGTTAAATATACATCTGGGATTCTCTGAATTGTTTAGTCTCTCCTGTAGTCTTGTTGACAGTTTCCTTTTTGTGGATAATAAAAATTAGTAGGTTTGTAGGCTGAGCCCTGCACATTTTAATCATTTTCACTTCGTGTCTTCCAGATATTGATGAATGCAAAGAAAAGTTGGCCTGCCAATGCCCAGAGTGCAAATGTAAGAATACTTGGGGCAGTTATGAGTGTAGCTGCAACGGCGACTTATTGTACATGCGAGAACATGACACATGCATAAGTGAGTATGAGCATCATTCTCGTCTTTTTCTGAAAGAACTAGTAACTTGTCTAATTGTGTTGTGTTGAGTCGGTGGCATGTCTCGATACCTGAAGGCTGCTCTTTGTGATGTTAATAGCAACGAATAATTGTCATTATACATCTGTTACAAGATGACCGTTTAAAATTTTGGGGCGGCTGTCAATCAGTAACAAATTGAATTCCATATGATATATTGCACCTGAAGTTACCTTTTAGTTGCCTTGTCATCCTTGCTTCTTTCTGTAGTTAAGTTATATTGAGAAAATGCAGGTAAAGATGCTAAAACTGAGTTCAGCTGGGGCTTTATTTGGGTCATTATTTTCGGTTTAGCTGCTGCTGGAGTTGGTGGATATGCACTTTACAAGCATAGAATCCGGGTATGCTTCTTTTATTGTTCCGTTACATTCAACACTTGAGATGTTCGGATGTTCCTTCATGTTGTTGGATTTTTGTTCTATCCGTTGAGGTGTGTCTAGATTTTGGTCTTGGAAGCTTCCAAGTCTTCCAATGTGTTTGATTACTTTACAGAAAACACTCCATTGGGGCCAACAATTATCTTAGGGACAAAAGGAGAATGTTTCATTTGTTCAAAAATAAACTTGATGATTTAAAGTGGAGCACAATGTGGGGAGAGAGTGGAAAAACAAGCACACAAGGATCCTTTTGGGTGTCTTAATGAACCACCGATAATGGATTTGCAAATGGGTGGTTAAATTTGATCCTTTTTGCCTTTTATTAGTAACTGGATGAATGAGCTTAATTCAGGTTTTATTGCATCATTTTTCACTTGTATTTATTGTAATGAGAATGACTAAAAAGGATTTAGATAGCTAATCTCATTTTATTGTGTCATAAGACTCGGTTTTGTTTGGTTATTTAATGTGATTGGAACTAGGGGCAGAGCCAATTAGGCAATTAAGGTCCGAGTGGTGGCCTGTGAAAAGTTTAAAATCTAACCAATACTCCCAGATTTTTGTTATACATCATTCAAGGGCAGAGAAAACATTGTACCAGTTAGGACTTATGACCCCACTAAAAATGTAAAATCCCTCTAGTACTTTTATATTTTTATATTTCTTTTTACCTATTATTGTATTTTCATCCCAATTAAAATGCAAAAATATCTCTATTCTGCATCCATTTTTATTTATGTTTGTGTTATTTTATTTGTGCGCCTATAAAAATACACTATACCCTTTCAGTTTGTTGACTTCTCATTTTTCAACTTATTTTTTTATTTCTTTGCCTTCTCTTTTTCCCAAACGTGAGGATAATACATATGTATTGATTAAAAAAAAAAAATTGGATATATACAAGGTTTAGACACATTTGTAAAAATGTGTTATAAATTTTTATAGTTACTAATGAATATTTAAATTTTGCATTTATTAATTGAAGCTCAATTGTTTGCAGAGATACATGGACTCTGAGATTCGGGCTATCATGGCGCAGTACATGCCTTTGGATAGTCAAGCTCAAGGGGAGGTACCTAACCATGGCCTTCTCTCCCATGGTCATACGCATATGGGTGTATGAATGAAAATGACACTGACGGCTCAGATGAGTTGCTCTACTCAAAATGGAATATTAAAATACCCAATGCAACCCATCATTCTCAAACACACTTCTGTTTTCCTGCTTCTAGTTTATATTTATGTATCCATAAATCCAAACTAGTGCCTCACGCTCCTAACATACTAAATTTTCGATGGGTGCGACTGCATGATGAATTTTAAAGTCGGAACAGTTTTTTTTCTCACTATGCCACGCTTCCTATGTCCACCGTCTTTTTTCCATTTTTTTTAATACAGTATGAAAAATAAACCTGACTAAATAGGTGAAGAACCATCCACAGATTCTACCCCGTTCGCACTAATAAGAGTCTTGCTCATGTTGATGTTGAGAAATCATACCCTTCTTCGTTGCCAAAACCCCAAAATAACCTCACTCAAACAAATCATCTATATAGTCTCTCTACCTATGCTGTGTTTCATTCTTATTGTCTGCTATATAATTTTGGGATATTTTTATATAATTGAACATTGTAAAAGGCTTTGTATGTAACGCAAGTCCTTTACGAAAGGTCAATTTTACAGCAAGCTCGAATTGGACGCGGGTTAATGGTCGGTCGGTTGATACATCGGTCGATGCAGCAGCCCATTAACGTCATCTGATTGCATACTTAACAACCCACAGCAAAAATACCTCATTCAAATCATGACCGATTCACAAACTCTCAAATAAAACAAACAAAGGGTAAATGCATTCTAAACGAAGGGAATCACCAGTAGTACGTTAAAAAAAGAACATCAAGCGGCATCACGATGACATTCTATTTAACCGCCATTCCTAAATTTCCAACATTCCAAGGGACAGATGTGACCGAATTATTCTACAATAAGTCATTCACTGGATACTATTGACTGACGAAAAACAATAGTGGATTTCAATTCCAAATGTCCATTCTCCAGCAATACCAGACAAACTCTTATTTTGTAAAAATATGAACTTTTCTATGCCGACACGTCTTCTAACTCAAATATAGGAGACATTGCTGTGTCACTTCCATCAGACAGGATGATATGCTCCATGAACACGAAGACAAAACCTGTTCCATCTAGCCTTTAGCAGTTGTAAATATGTCGATCTCTCACAAGTGTACTAGAACTCAATTATCAGTCCCGTGGTCCAATTTTGATGGGTTCATCTGTCCGCCATTCAATGTGATCCTATAAAGATAGAACACGACCATTGCACCACTGCACAGGACAAGGTTAGAATCAAAGGTTTGGGATTGAAGTACATATTCTGGTATCAAACTTTTTTAGCCTTTAAGCATGTAATTTGAAATATCAAGAACTGAAATGTTGTGTACACATGGGTGCGTGTGTGTGTGTGTGAGAGTGCAAGAGGGAGAGAGAGAGAGAGAGAGAGGCAAGACCCTACATACAATGAAAAATGGATATCCGAAAACCACCATGGAACCACAAAATGCTTATAATACCTCATTCTTCGCGTTTTTAAGACAATGTAAGCCAAAATATTTATTACTGGAGCGTATGCTTTTCCATATGGATGACAATATCGATTACTTTTCCATATAGGTGACAATATTGACAATTTGACAGCATAGTTTAAACACCTCATTAAGCATATATGGCATAACCTTTGATTACGGAAACCTTTCTGACAAAGATTAGTCCAAAATTTTGTCCAACTATTTAGCTTTTAAGGGATTCAGTGAAATAGCTATAATCCTAACTATGTTGATATCCCACAAGTCTTTTCCCAATTATCCAACAACTAGCTGCTTCAAAGAAGTTTCAGAACTAGTTTTGGAAGTTGCAGTATGCTATCATCTTCATCCAGTTCAAACTTTCCCGCATTTAAACATAATACCTTTCCTTCCATAATCCTAACTAAAAACTCCACCATATAGTTACCCCCCACCATAAAATAAGTCTTACCTGACAGTATACTATCTTTTAGTGTTACCCAACACTATCTATGAAGCAATCATAAATAAAGAACAAATAAATTAGTCGTAAGTATCATGTATGCAGGGGTCATGTCAAGAAAATCATGGGGCTGCAGTAGACATTCACCAACACTAAGAACAATTGCCTTCAACTGTATAACTTCCTACACTGAGGCAAAAAAATCTATATACATAAGCTTTATATTCACTCTCTCTCACGAGAGGATTACTTGGCTTTATTCAACTGAGCATTATTTTTAGTTTATTAAACTCGTCAGAATCCAGTTTCTATTCCATCTATACAAAACCATTCCCACAGCGCACTAGAAACAGATAGAAATAAGACTCAAAGTGATTCCCAAATGGCGACCAACAAGTTCATTTCAAAAAATAAAAAACACAGCGTAGAATGTTCAAACTGAAATGATTGGAAAACTGTGTACAAGGGTGCATGTAACCTACCTATATCTAAAAAAAGGTTTAAATAGCATCCTTGTTAAGTAGCATAAAGAATCTCAAGTACCTGAACAGGGCTGTAAAGCAGCTGGAAAATGAAGGTCTCTGTGGTTTA
>JAULJZ010000020.1:9462765-9483351 GCA_032270985.1 Heliamphora pulchella | reverse complement strand
CATTAAAGAATATTTATTTATAGGAAATGAAATATTAAAATCATCAAAATTAATTAATGAAGCATTTGTGCTAACAAAGCCGATGAATGAGGAATTACTAATCCTCCATTCATAATATTAATAATACTAAGGTCCCCTTGGTATTATTAATATAAAACTTATTCAATCTTTATCCCACTCTATCCAAATATGAATTAAATTTCTTACATATATGCATAATTCATCTATAATCTCTTGGTATATCAAAAAATATACCGGACTCTCAATATTATTAATTCATTTTATCTTATCTAATCATATCCAAAATAATAAACAAACCCTTTATATCACACCCCAATTCTCCCTAAACAAAAAAAGAGAGGATAAATTATACTGACATTCTTTGAGATTTCGGTCAAATACAGTCCGCCTCCCTTACCATTTAAAATTTCATTACATACTCACCAAAATCGTTAGGGTTCCGTCCATGAACGTTTGCTAT
This sequence comes from Heliamphora pulchella, assembly GCA_032270985.1. Taxonomy (NCBI): domain Eukaryota; kingdom Viridiplantae; phylum Streptophyta; class Magnoliopsida; order Ericales; family Sarraceniaceae; genus Heliamphora; species Heliamphora pulchella. The sequence goes on along the minus strand of JAULJZ010000020.1, from coordinate 9,482,870 downwards.
CATCAATCAGAAGGAATTTATTTTCCAAACTACCCCTATATTAGTGCAACCAGCCTGGTAGCAATGTATTGTTAGTTTTAGTTCTAATTTGACCCCTCTGTGAGCTGTTTCTGCTATATATATTTAGGTCTTGTTGAAAGTTCAAACTTCTCAACTTCTCGGTCTTACCTTCAGAAACAACAAATTGTTAAAATTAATTTCATATTCCATTTATCAGATTATCAAACAACTTAAACATCAAAAACAGATTACTAATTCCATTTCAAGACTGAAAACCTAATATCACTGTCCGAGCAGGAGCTCGTAGACTGCAACGTCTGAGGTGACGACTAGGGCTACGACAACGATCTCATGGACAGTGCCATCAAATTCATAAAGCAAAATAAAAGGCTCACGATGGTGGTTAACTGCCCTTACGCCAGATAGGATGGCGCTTGCAACACCAAGAAGGTGGCGCCATTAGCATTCGCCAAGATCACTGGGTACGAAAACGTGCCATTAAACAGCGTGTTAAGCCAGCCACCCACGTGGTGGCAATCAAGGAAGACAAAATCAATTAATGAGAGATAAACAAAAGTCACAAAGAATGGGTGCCTAACTTCAGTAGAAATTTTTTTCCAGACGTCAAAGATTAGTCGCCTGAAAATCATCTACAAATAATGATCTTGTCCCCCTCTCCCCTGCTATATATATGTATCATCAATGTGTGTGGAAATTAAGTGATTGAGATACTCAGAGAGTAGAGAGAAAAATTATTAGAGTTGTGAGCTGAGAGAAAAGAGATAGTTTCTCTGTAATTTTTATTTGATTTAGTAAAATTTTTCTCCCGTGAACATAGGCGAAGTTTAGCCGAAACACGTAATTCCGGTGTCTTGTGTGTGTGTGTGCTTGTTTTGTGAACCTTTTCAACACCTAATAACTGGTATCAGAGCTCTTAGAGAGGTTTTTTGTCCAAAAAATCAAATCTATCTGAAAATAAAGTCTTTCGAAACCATTGTTTGGTTATACGGGTGTGTAGATCTCGTCAAGAAGAGTCCCAACAATATATTACACGTTGAAAACGGTGCTGAAACGAGCCCTCTAGCTCCTTTTAATGTGTTTGCAAATTACACAAAAACAAATAGAGCACTCCTCTGGTTTTTTGCGTAGAACGGTGGAGACGGTCACAGTTCATCTGCATCAACACTGCATCAGCGCTGCATCAGCAGTGACTCCACGCCACGTCAGCAGCCATCTAGGCGCCACATCAGGTGCCACGTCAACACCCAGCCAGCGCTACAACATCTGACACGTCAGCAACCACGTCATCTGCTATATCATCACTGTTGCCCAATCGACATTTGTATAAGTGTTATCCCTAATTCTTTTAGAGAGGTTATCTTGGGCATTTTAAGTTCGATTTGACTGATTCAAGAGTCGTTTCCAACTAATTCGATTGTTCCGAACACATTGGTGTGGTCTATTTCATCAATTTTTGCTTCTAAATTGGTGATTTAATATGGCTACTAAGAAGGATATTTCCATAATTTTAGATTTTGAAAGATGCAAATAGAGGATTATTTGTACCAAAAGGATTTGTTCTTACCTTTGCTAGAAAAGCCAGAAGATCTGAAGCAGCCAGATTGGAAATTACTTGATAGAAAGGCCCTTGGCACCATCAGACTAATATTGTCAAAATTCATCGCCTTCAACATCGAGAACGAGAAGACAACGACGTCTCTCATGGCAACCCTTTATAGTATGTACGAATAGCCCTCTGCAGCGAATAATGTACATCTTATTAAGAAGTTATTTAATCTGAAAATGCTAGACGGTGGGAGTTTCAGAGCTCATCTTAATAACTTTAATGAAGTGGTAGACCAATTGGCGTCCGCTAATTCGGGCCTTACTAATTCTCAATCAGCTGCCTCAAATTTGAAAAGGCACAGTTACTGCAATCAGTGAATCAATCGGCAAGTCAAAATTAGTATTTAAAGAAGTTGTAAGTATGATCATGACGGAGGAGGTTAGGATGCAATCAGACAGTACCACCAATTCAGGAGTAACCCTGAATAAGCAGAGGCAGAAACTTGCATAGGAGAAATTGGCGTGGCAGATCACAGAGCTGTGGGAGATTGAAGAACCACAACGAAAATAACTCTAGGAATCAGAATAATTCCAACTCAAAGTTTGTTGAGTGTTGGAATTGTGGTAAGGCCGGGCATTACCAAAATCAATGCAAAGCTCCAAGAAAGATCTAGAAAAGGAGGCGAAAGCAAATCTCGCCTCTACTTCAGCATCAAATGACGCCCTGATATGCTCGCTGGAGTATAAAGAAGAATCTTGGGTGTTAGACTCTGGCGCGCCATTTCATGCCACCTTTCACATGGAACTCTTTACAAATTATGTACCTGGTAATCTTGGAAAAGTTTATCTTGGTGATGACCAACCTTGTGATATTACTAGCACATGTGAAATGAAGATCAAGTTGAACGGATCTACATGAAAATTGAAGGGTGTCAGAAACATACCCGACCTCAAGAAGAACTTAGTTTCGGTGGGGCAATTGACAACTGAAGGCTATGTCACAACCTTTAGTTGTGATTGTTGGAAGATTTCCAAAGGAGCATTGACTATTGCATGTGGCCCGAAGAGAGGAACTCTTTATATGACAATAGATGTTTACAAGACAGTTGCAGTTGCCTATGGCACCAGATACTCGGACATATGAGCCAGAAAGGGCTCGAAATCATTCACTCGAATGGAAAGCTACTAGGTTTGAAGTCAGTTGATATCGATCTATGTGAAACCTGCATCTTAGAGAAGCAGAAGAGGGTTAGCTTCAAGATGAGTAGCAGAACTCCGAATAAGGAAAGACTCGAGCTAGTCCACATCGATGTATGGGGGTCGACTACCGTCTCATCCATTGGAAAAAAGTCATACTTCGTGATTTTCATTAACGACCATTCTAAGAAGGTATGGGTTTATTTTTTGAAGCATAAATCTGATGTATTTGATATATTCAAGACATGAAAAGTTATGGTAGAAAATGAGATAGGCCAGAGAATCAAAAAACTAAGATCAGACAATGGTGGCGAGTATGAAGATAATGAGTTCAAGAAGTTATGCTATGACAATGGTATCAGATTAGAGAGAATCGTTTCGGGTACATCCCAGCACAATGGCGTAGAAGAATGTATAAACAAAACACTTATAGAAAGAGCAAGAAGCATGAAGGCAGAATTACCGAAGCAGTTCTGAATAGAAACTGTCAGTACAGCCGCCTACTTAATCAACCGAGATCCATCAGTACCATTAGAGTTCAAAATACCAAATGAGGTATGGAGTGGCAAAGAGATAAAACTTTCACACTTTGAGAGTTTTTTATTGTGTTGCATATGTGCATATTAGTGACCATGCCAGGGGTAAGCTTGATCTAAAGTCACAAAAATGCACTCTTATTAGATATGGCGAGGACGAGTTTGGTTATTGCATTTGGGATGACCAAAATAAGAAGATGATCCGATCCAGAGACGTTATATTCAACAAGAAGGTTATGTATAAAGGCCGGCACATAACATCCTCAAGTAATTCAATAGAGGATGATCCCATATTTGCAGTTGAGAGCTTAATGATTCAACAGATAGCACTGTAGCCCAGTAGGAAGTTGAGAGTTCTCAGGTGGAGGATCCCATTGCTTAGAGTAGCACACCACAGACAGATACACTAGCACCTATTCCTGTACCCCAGAGGTCTTCTAGACCTCATGTACCGGACAAGAAATACATGAATTACTTATTACTCACTGATGGAGGAGAACCTGAATACTATGATGAGGCATGTCAGGTGAAAAATTCTAACAAGTGGGAGCTTGCAATGAAGGACGAGATGAAGTTTCTTATCTCCAACAAAACATGGGAGCTCGCCAAGTTACCCATAAGAAAGAAAGCGTTGCACACCAAATGGGTGTATCGAGTGAAAGAGAAACATGATGGTTCCAAGAGGTACAAGGCACGACTAGTGCTCAAAGACTTCAGCAGAAGAAAGAAATTGACTACACCGACATCTTCTCACCAGTGGTGAAACTGACTACCATTCGGTCAGTTTTAAGCATTGTTACAGCAGATGGACTACACCTTGAGCAGTTAGACATGAAGACTGCTTTCCTTCATAGTGACCTAGCAGAGGAGATCTATATGCAACAACACGAAGGATTCTCAGAACAAGGAAAAGAGAATCTTATATGCAGATTAAAGAAGAGCCTATATGGTTTAAAATAGGCCCCAAGGCAGTGATATAAGAAGTTTGACGGGTTTATATAGAAGAATGGCTACCACAAGTGCAACGCTGACCATTGTTGCTCTTTCAGGAGGTTTAAGTCCAGCTATGTAATTCTTCTACTTTGTGTTGATGACATGTTAGTAGGAGGACCTGATATGGATGAGATCAAAAGATTAAAGGAGCAACTCTCAAGAGAGTTCGAGATGAAGGACTTGGTTTCAGCAAAGCAAATACTTGGGTTGAGGATCATCAGAGACGAGCAGAAGGGTACTTTGCAGTTGTCTCAGGTTGAGTACATCAATCGTGTCCTGAAGAAGTTTAGCATGAGCGATGCTAAAGCTGTTAGCACTTTATTGGCTAGTCACTTTCAACTATCCAAGGACCAATCTCCCAAGACAAAGGAAGAGAAGAACTTCATGACGAAGGTTCCATATTCCTCAGCTATTGGAAGTTTGATGCATGCTATGGTATGCATCATACCAGACATTGGCCATGCAGTTGGAGCTATCAGCAGGTTCATGTCTAATCCAGGAAGGGCGCATTGGGAAGCAGTGAAATGGATATTGAGATATCTTCAAGGGACTGTTGATAAGTGTTTATGCTTTTAGAAAAAGCAAGTTGAGACTACAAGGCTATGTAGACTCAGACTTTGTTGGCAAAGTTGATCACAGAAGAAGCACTACTGGTTATGTCTTTACAGTAAGTGCTACTACAGTTAGTTGGATATCACAGATACAGAAGATTGTAGTGTTATCAACTATAGAGGCATAGTATGTGACAGTAACAGAAGCTAGCAAATAAATGATTTGGTTACAAAGTTTGTTGGCAGAACTGGGATTCAAGCAGGTGAAGAATTTTTTACACAGTGACAGCTAAAGTGCGATACATTTGGCGAAGAACTCGGCATTTCATTCAAAAACTAAGCATATCGAACTTTGTTATCACTTCATCAAATCATTGTTGGAAGATGGAATGTTAGCACTGGAGAAGATCGAAGGAAGCAAAAATCCAGCCGACATGTTAACCAAGACTATGACCACATAGAAGTTTGAGCTATGCTTAGATTCAGTGGGTCTCATAGATCCACTGAAACTATCTAGAAGATGATCATTACAGGGCACCCCAGCAAGGGGGTGCGGGCACTCCCTACAGGGGATGCGGTCGCCTAGAGAATAGTGCAAATTCACAACAGAGCAACACCAGATCAGCAGTCACCAATTTGCCATCACATGGTTGAAGGGGGTAATTTGTTAAGCCATCCACCCACGTGGTGTCAATCAAGGAAGACAAAATCAGTTAATGAGATACAAACAAAAGTCACAAAGGATGGGCGCCCAACTTTAGCAGAAACTTTTTTTACAAACGTCAAAGATTAGCCGCTAGAAAATCATTTGCCATTAATGATCGTGTCCCCCTCTCCTCTGCTATATATTTGTTTCATCAGTGTGTGTAGAAATTAAGTGAGTGAGATACTCAGAAAATGGAGAGAAAAATTATCAGAGTTGTGAGCTGAGAGAAGAGTGATTGGTCCTCTATAATTTTTATTTGATTTAATGAAATTCCTCTTCCGTGGACGTAGGCTAAGTTTAGCTAAGCCACGTAATTTCGGTGTCTTGTGTATGCGTGTTTGTTTTGTAGACCTCTTCAACACCTAGCACAACGAGGCGGCTCTACTGTAGGCAGTGGCCAACCAGCCGATTTTCGTTGCCATTGACGCTGGCGGATACGACTTTCAATTCTACATCGGCAACGTCTTTGTCCAGACGTGCGGGAAGAGCCTTGGCCACGATGTCGCCGCCATCGAATATAGGATGGCCACTGACGGGACAAAGAATTGGTTAGTTAAGAATTCGTGGGCGCTGATTGAGGTGAGAATGGATATATAAAATGAGGTGTTACTACGAATGAAGGTCTTTGTGGAATTGCCATGAAAGCTTTTTATCCAATTGTTGAAAGTACAGGAAAAAAAAGATTGTTTGTATTACGTTTAATCGTACAAGTGTTGGGGAGCTTAAGAAGGACCCTTCTCGATTGAGAAGGGGCAAATTTATCATTATAGATTTGTTTATTGAAATAACAAGAAATATAAAATCTCTTCAAAATTTTAGATAAATGTGTAAAGGTACTTTTGTCTTTTACACATCTCTGTTAACGCCGTTTAATTGTAAAGAAGGAGAATGTAATTTGTTCAGAAATATAGAGTTGATTGTATTTGATCGAAATTTCATTGGAGGTTAGCATAATTTACTCAAAAAATATATATATTTTTTCTTGAAAACTTACATGGATTGGGATAATATTGAAATTCTTATGTATTTTTTTATTCTTTTACTTTTAGGGTAATTTTTTTTTTTTACTTTTTTAGACTGTCTTGATAAGATGAGTCAAAAAATAATTTTTTTTAATTAAAAAGAACTTATATTTATCAAAGATGAAAATAAATAACACAAATTTTAGTTTATTGACTTTTTAAAAAAAATATTTTCATAGTTTTTACAAATTTGTATACCTGTTTACTCTCTCCAGGAGAAAATTTTTAAAAATATAACAATTTGATTAAATAATAAAAATATTTAAAATAAAAATAAATTAAATAAACAATTATACAAATGAGCCCTACCCTTGGGGCCATCCTTGGCATGCGCAAGAGGAGTGCATTCAATGAAATTTATCATTGCATGATGGCTCATGGCCAGGCATATGCCTACCTGTTTGTTTGTGCATTATTAATTGCTCTTGCTAAAGGCCCTTTTATATATAATTTTATTATAAAATTAATTTTAAGTAGTGAATAATGTCGTTAGTTATTTAGAGTAACGATGTATTAAGAAATAATTTTTATCAGTCTTACTCTTAATTTTAAACTATAGCCAATAAGAAAAATATATGTATATCAAGATTAAAATGCATTAAATTAACTATATTTTTTTAGTTACGTATTTATGTATATATATTAAAAATATGTATTTTATACTTTTATTCTTACTTTTTTTTATGAGAGAAAAAGAAAAATTAAATTTAAAATAGAGAAAAATTAATTTTGAAATGAAAAGAGATGTGAGTTGATTAGTGAGAGAAATGACAGAAACAAAAAAGTAAAAAGAGAAAAAAAATGTAAACAAATCTTAACTTTTAGATATACCACATAAATAAATATCATATGAAAAATATTGTGTTTTGTAATATAATATATTTTTTTTAATTTATTCTTACTTTTGTGAAGAGTAGAGTTGGAATTTGAACTTGGGAGGTCAAAGTTTATATAAAGATTTAATAAGATTTTAATCAATACAGTAAGTATATTTATTTTCTAGCACTGTACCATGCTGCGTGATTTCTATAAAATAACCGACCAAGATCTCTTGGTTTATACAATTGCATTAATTAATTTTACGGTTGGAATAAAAATATAACTAATTTATTATTAGTAAAACAGTAATACTATGAATCTAAAAATAAAAATCAGAAAAAGTACTCAGGAAGTGATTTGAATGGTTAAGAATCACTTGAAGTGTGCTCCACATCCTATTAGATATGAATTTTAATAATCCAAATAACTTTCTGAGTACTTTTTGGAGTTTTGTTTCTGAATTTATAGTATTGCTATTAGTAAAATATCAAACTAGTGTCCCACTATTCTAAGGATATCTAATTTACTAGTTAGCCTGACGTGGTATTTGGCAAACTATTATTAGCAGTTTTTTGTTTTTTGTTTTTAATTTTAGTTATAAGTTTTTAATTTTTTTAAATTTCTACAATTTCTATTATAATTTATAACTATTTTTTCTTTTATTTTAGTTATAAATTATAATTTTTACTAAACACTCATAACTTATATTATAAGTAAAATTTATAAATTATTAGTTTCAGCAATACTAAATATTATTAATATATATTACGAGAAAATCTTACCATAATCAAAGGGCATGATTTCTGTAGCTGTTGAAATCGTAATTGTGTCGTAATTGTGTAACACAATGTACAGTAATTATTAAACTTTCAATCAACTTAATAAAATTGGTAAACTGTTTACATAAACTTGGTGGAATTCATTGTATGACTTTATAATTACATTCAATTACATCATAAAAGTTACTCCTCAGCAAGAGCCATTGTCACATTACACCTTGGATTCTAGTTAAACGCACACAGTTACATACCCGTTTGGGATATTTTTTTGTTTGTTTATTTTATTTTTTATTTTTAATTATTTTTTCATTATTTAACCAAATTTTTATATTTGTTTAACTTTTCTCATAGAGATAAATCAAAAAAATGAATTTTTTTGACCAAGATATAAAATTATTTAAGAAATACAAAATAAGCTAAAATAAGTTAATAAATCAAGTTTTATATTAATTATTTTCGTTTTTAGTAAAAAAATTATTTTCTAATCAATTGTTTTTACTTTTCCTCTGTTTTTGTTAGGGCAATTTGAAAAAACAAAAACTTCTCAATTAATAAAAATGAGAAAAAGACAACATTTAGCCCTAAAGAAAACCGAAATAAGAAACGAAGTACGTAAAGGTGAGCTTTGAGTTGTTTGGCAAAGTAAGTAATTTTTAGTTTTTTGTTATTAATTTTAATAATAAATTATAATATTTTTTAAAAAATTCACAACTTTTGCTATAAATGCTAGAATTATTATTTTTTCTATAAATAATTAGTTTTGGTAATCACATTTGCATAACACATGATGTGATATTTTATTTATGTGTTTATATCATTTTCTGGGTAAATTATTAAGTGTTCCCAGATTATTATATAAGCAATACTACGTAATATAACTGACAAATAAATAATGGTAATTTAAACAATGTGAGTTACTATTTTTTCATAATCATCTAATAAGAACGAGTTATTGTGTTTTTGTTATAAAATTTGTTGCCACCGTATTAAATGAGAGTATCGCGTGAATTTGCTACATGATATTATGATATTTTGAAAGCACCAAATAATTACTACATTTTACAAACTCACTATTTATTGCTAAATACAACACATAAAATATTATATTATATGATAGTAAATACGATCACCAAAATATAGCGACATAGCATTCTTGTTTTTTATTTAAAACTTAATTTTTGGTCTCTCTTTGTTATAAATATATTTATTTTTTTAAATTTCAAACACAAACTTTTTTTTATCTTGCATTACAAAATATTATATATACAGACACATTATCTAATAAAATAGTTAATTTTGTGTACTTCTTAGTTACTTTGAAATTAAAAGAGTGAGCTTAATAAGAATATTTAAAATGCTATTACAAACAAATTATTCATTATTTATAACAAAGAGAGACCAAAAATTAGTTTAAAAAGTTAAAAAGTTAAAAGTTTAAAAGTTTTAAAAGTTTGCTGTTTTGCTTTTTTGTATTTTTAGTTAAAAAATTAAATTGAGTTCAAAGTAAGTTATTTAATAACTTAACTTTTAAGTTAGCTTTTTAAAAATTAATTATTTGAATAAAAAATTAATCTTTTTACTTTTTATTCATAGTTGATATTTTTACCTTTTTACATATTTAATATTTACAGTTATGGCCTTATTTGGGTAACATGCTTATTTGCTTATTAGCAAATAACCCAATAAGTAAATAAGTAACTTTGTTTGGCTAAAATTTGACTTATTTGACTTATTTTTTGTTTATTTATTTATTTTTAGTTTATTTAATTTATTTTACTTAAATAAGCCACTTTGTTTGGTTAAAATCTTGTTTATTTTAACTTATTTAGTTTATTAATTTATTTGTTTATTTGCTTGTTTTGACTTATTTGACAAATCAAATGACGTAACTTATTTAGCTGCTTATAAGCCAAATAAGTCAATAAATTATTTACCCAAATGGAACCTAGATGTAACTGGTAGTGGTAGTAAATAAATTATGAATAATAAATATTATTGTATTTTAAAAGTGATAAGAACTTTATTTAAATATTTTAAATTTTAAATTTTAAATTTTTTTATTTTTTAATCTTTTAATTTTTTTACTAAACGAACAAGGTTGATTTTTTTTTCCACGTTTTTAACAAAAAAAAAAAAAAAAAGCGACAATCAGGGCCTAAGTTATATTTCAAATGACTTTAGCCACAAGTGTGTGTAAAAAGGAACTGACCCCACAGCCACCCAGCACGGCCCGTCCAAGAGACCTCTTTAATGGGATGGCAGTCTTTTTATTATTGAGCCCTCGGTGTTATCAGTTTTTATGCCTTTTTTCCATATCTCCCGCCCGATTTAGCATCCCCGGCCAAATTCCCGGCGATCCTCGTCCAGCCGCTTCTTGCTTCCGTCAGCGTTCCCGGAAAACCGAGGCGCAATCCGCCATGAAAGACTGGTTGGTCCAACGCTTACCTCATGATTCTCGGTTCTTTCAAGGTTAAAGAATCAAAGTCCCTCTTTCTCAATCTCACTCTGGGGCATAGAAATCGTTTTTGAGCTTCCTCCAACTAACCATCCTCCTCCGTTTTCCTGAGAAAGTTTGAGAGTTTGTTTCAGACTTCTTATCGTAACAAGTTCTAAAGGAGGTTCTCTGAACCCTTTCATGGCGGCCTAACATTTCTTTCTACTGCCAGAGTGTGTGTATGTGTGTGTTTGATGAATTGGAAATCAATAATGCTACTAAACCTGTTAACAATTCTCCTCTTAGCTCCGATTCTTGCAGACTCCACAGACCCGGGTTTCAACGACGACGTTCTGGGTTTGATTGTCTTCAAAGCGGGCCTTAGTGACCCAGAAGCCAAACTCGTATCGTGGAACGAAGACGACGACAACCCCTGTAATTGGGTTGGCATAAAATGCGATCCAAGGAGTAATCGGGTCTCGGAGCTTGTGCTTAATGGATTTTCTCTTTCGGGGAATATTAGCAGAAGCCTCCTGCGACTGCAATTTCTCCGAGTTCTATCTCTGTCGAAGAACAACTTCACCGGCACAATCAGCCCCATTCTCGCCCAACTCCAGAGCTTGCGGGTCATTGACTTGAGCGAAAACAGCCTATCTGGTTCGATTCCTGACGAACTTTTTCGACAATGCTGGTCGTTAAAGGCAATTTCGCTTGCGCGGAACCACCTCTCCGGCCAAATCCCAGAGACTTTGAGCTCGTGCTCAGTACTAGAAGGAGTTAACTTCTCCTCTAATCAGCTTTCTGGTTCATTACCCTCTTGGATTTGGTCTTTGAGTGAACTCCGATCGCTTGATTTGTCTGATAATTTCTTGGAGGGTGAAGTTCCTCGTGGAATTGAGAGTTCGTACGATTTAAGAGAAGTTAATTTAGGGAATAACAAGTTAATTGGGCAGCTACCAGAGGACATTGGTGGTGGTTTGCTGCTAAAATCACTTGATTTCAGTGAGAATTCTCTTTATGGCAGCTTTCCGGAGTCGATGAAAAAACTTAATTTGTGCACTTCGTTAAGCTTAAGAGGGAATTCGTTCAGGGTTGAAGTTCCAGATTGGATTGGAGATATGAGAAGCCTCGAGAGTTTAGATCTTTCCGCAAATAACTTTTCGGGCCAAATCCCAAACTCGATAGGAGATCTGCAGTTCTTGAAAGAATTAAATCTTTCTACAAATGGCTTCGACGGAGCCTTGCCGGAATCATTAACAAGCTGCATTAACCTTCTGGCATTGGATGTTAGCAAGAATTCGCTGACTGGAAGCCTTCCTCCATGGATTTTTAACTTGAGCCTTCAGATATTGCAGGTATCTTCTAATGCATTTTCCGGTGAAATTCCACCGGCCATTGGGAGCTTTAGTAGCGTGCAGTTCTTGAATGTATCGGGCAACCGCTTAATTGGTCCTATTCCTGCAACTATAGGCGAATTAAAAACCACAGAGGTTCTTGATTTGAGTTTCAATCAGCTGAACGGAAGCATTCCTTCCGAGATAGGAGGTGCAGTTTCACTCCAAGAACTAAGACTGGAGAAGAACTTCCTAGCAGGGAATATTCCAACTGAGATCGAAAATTGTTCATCCCTAACCTCTTTGTAAGTTCTCGTGCACTGTTTTGATTTCTGCTATACCAAGGTTATTTGAGGCTTTATGAACAATGACACACTTCAGGGTACAACCCTAAAACTTGGGCCACGGGACCGCTTTTTGGAGTAGGGGATATTATAATGCCTCATCTCATGTGGGAGATAAGAATTTAGTTTCACATTATATATATATATATATATATATATATATATATAAAAGCTTCTATTAATAATTTAAGTTTTAAGTTTTTGGGTGGAATTGTTACACTTTTTGTTTAAGCTATTGGGTTAATAGTTTACTTGGGTAATTACAATTACAATCTTTCTATGTTGAGATATCTTCCAGTATATAGATATGGAATGAGTCGTCTTCATCGTTTTGAGCTTGCAGTGTAAAGGTTATGAGGTTAGCAATGTGTGACATTTTAACAAAAACACTAATTGTACTTCTCGTTTGAACTCCACAGGATTCTGTCTAAGAACAACCTTACAGGTCTAGTCCCTGTAGCCATTGCAAACCTTACTAATCTCCAGATTGTTGATTTGTCCTTTAATGGCCTCTCTGGAACCCTACCCAAAGAGCTGACAAATCTTTCTCACCTTCTTATCTTTAACATCTCCCACAATCACCTACAAGGTGAACTACCAGTTGGGGGCTTCTTCAACACCATCCCTCTTTCGTCTGTCTCTGGTAATCCCTCCCTGTGTGGCTCTGTTTTGAACCACTCCTGCCCAGCTGTTCATCCTAAACCGATTGTCCTTAACCCCAATTCTTCATCTGACTCCAATGGCAGTTCACTATCTCCCAATCTTCATCACAAAAGAATAGTACTTAGCATCTCTGCCCTCGTTGCTATCGGTGCAGCTGTTTTCATTGCCCTCGGTGTAGTAATTGTCACTGTCCTCAATCTGCACGTCCGGTCTTCTATGCTGCCTTCTGCTGCTGCGTTCACAATGTCGCCTGAGGACGATCTCGGTCATTCCCCTACCACTGATTCCAACTATGGAAAGCTTGTCATGTTCTCTGGTGATGCTGGCTTTGTAGCTGGGACTCATGCACTGCTCAACAAGGACTGTGAACTTGGGCGTGGTGGATTTGGGGCTGTTTACCAAACTGTCCTCCAAGATGGACGCTCAATGGCCATCAAGAAGCTAAATGTCTCGTGCTTGATAAAGTCCCAAGAAGTTTTTGAAAGGGAAGTTAAGAAACTTGGAAAGATCAGACATCCTAATCTAGTGGCACTTGAAGGGTATTACTGGACCCCGGCATTACAGCTTCTAATCAATGAATATGTCTGCAGTGGGAGCTTGTATAAGCATCTCGAGGAGGGGGAGTCCAAAAACTGCCTCACTTGGCAACAAAGATTCAACATAATTATTGGCACAGCAAAAGGTTTGGCACATTTGCACCAAGTCGACGTAATTCACTACAATATCAAGTCAACTAACATTCTGATAGACAATTCTGGTGAGCCCAAGGTTGGAGACTTTGGCCTGGTGAGGCTGCTACCCACGGTAGACCGTTATATTTTAAGCAGTAAGCTTCAGAGTGCACTTGGATACATGGCTCCTGAGTTTGCATGTCGAACGGTGAAGATAACTGAGAAATGTGACGTCTATGGGTTTGGCATCTTGATTCTAGAGGTGGTGACAGGGAAGAAACCTGTGGAATACATGGAGGATGATGTGGTGGTGCTGTGTGATATGGTGAGAGAAGCATTGGAGGAAGGCAGGGTGGAGGAATATGTCGATGGGAGGCTTTGCGGTGATTTTCCACCAGAAGAGGCAATACTTGTGATAAAGCTTGGTTTGATTTGTGCATCTCAAGTGCCATCAAATCGGCCAGACATGGGAGAGGTGGTCAAAATTTTAGAGTTGATCCAGTGTCCTTCAGAAGGAGAATGGGTTTAGAATGAGTTTTAACTTGTAGAGATTGAGAGAAAAGAAACAGAGAATGGGTTTTCCGGCGAAGAGGAATCCAGTGTGCTTGTTTGAATACAAGAATCAAATATATTGTTGTTGTAAGGTTCTTTCTCTTTTCAAATATCTTCCTATTCTGCATCTCTGTTTTGTAAGCTTTTCAAATCTTTGATACAGCTATATTACTGGATTCCTTTTCACCGGTTATTTATCTGGGACACTTTTGGATGTTATTTTAAGTCATGTCTTTCCACATATCAGAGGGACAGACTGTCTTTTGTTTTATTTTATCAGACTTGTCTTTTGTTGTTGGGGAACTTATTTGTTGATTCAATTCTAATCCAAACCCCTTTCTGTTGTCTTCCGGCTTTCATGTGGATCCCTAATGGTGCGACCCTGTTACAAAGGGCAAAAAGGACAGTTTTTGAGGCTACACGACATGAAAACTGTATCTAACGGGGTCCATGCTCATCTTGGGTTCTTCTTTTTCTGCCATTTTTTTACAGCTCTGCAAATATTATTCATACATTTCTTCCAGGTTTTAACAGTCCATATTTTTGTTGTTTCTCAATTTTTAAGACAAGGAGCCTTTAACTCCCTTTCTCAAAATTTGGGATGCCCCCTGAACTACGGGACTGTTCCCTGGTCTTCATGTGTCACTAGCTTTTGCTCACGTGGCATAGACAAACTCCAGTAACAAGGACGGTCCAGAGGACCTGAAATCAAAATTGCGACTCAGAACACGTAATGACAAAGGAAAGAACAGATGATTAAGAAGCAGAAATGTCAAGCAATTAAGGATAGTGAAGAGAGTGAGCTTTAACTGCTCAATATTGACACAGGAGTGACACAGGAAAGAAATGGCAAATGCAGCTTATGATGCAGTAGGGCAAAAAGGAGAACCAGCGGGAGACCGGTTTCAAGTTGTTCAAGAATAGTGGCGCTGAGTTTCTCAACACTTTGCTTTAGGATTAGTCAGGTCTATTTCTTCATAGAGAGAGAAAGAGATATAACTCAACAAACCTTGTGGAAGTCATCAGTTCGATACTAGTGGACAAGAATCTCAAACTAAAACATTTTGCCATTGCAGTCTTGCATTATACCAAGAGATTGGTGGAAGTCATCAATTCGAGACTAGTGGACAAGAATCTCAAAACATTTTGCTATTGCAGTTGCATTATACCAAGAGATTGATGGACAAGAATCTTATGCATGTAAAACAGAATGTACATTACCAGATTTCATCTAGCTACACCACTGCTACTTTTACTTTTTTTAATTAAATATCTTCGTCAACACATAGAATATCTGAGTTAGGTTGGTTTAATAATTGTTGCTTAGATGTGAAGTTTTGCTTAATCAAATGGTTTTTAAACCTCAAGGAGACCTAATGAATGTTAACTTTGACACCAATTAAAGGACTTCATCACATGGGGGGTGAGAAGTGGTATTCCTTGAGAGCACTTGTCCCTCTGAAATAGACAATTGTGGGTGGCTATCATGCTTATCAGTGCTATAGCATGCAGCACTTAATTGTTTTAACTGCGAAGCCAAAAAAAAAAAGGTGCATAAGAATACAAAAAAATACAAAGCAAGGTCATGTTTTGACTGTAGTTGTCAGTGAATGTTGCTAGTTCAGGCCTACTGCTTTTCTAACGGTTTGGCACGAGATGCTTTTGACTAAGTTGCTTGTATCTTTGCTTAAATATATTTGTGGTCATCGAATTAACATGATTTTATATGATACTATAACTGAGAGTATATTGGAACAGAGAGAAATGCATTTAAGAACAAAATATCGTTAGCCTTGTGATTTAAAGTTCCAAAACTAAAGAATCAATGAGAATGGAAATATTAAAAAGAGTGAGAATTTGAAACCTTGTAATAATTTTTATTTGTAGTTTTCCATTTGTAATTAACTGTTGCTATTCGAGAGGCCATCATAACAATTCCTACATTTATTAACTGCTGAATTTGCTTTGGAGTTCTATCCATAGGATACTATGTTTAAGTTTGGATGCATTAATTTTTTTGTAATTTTTTTTAATAGAAAGAACCTATATTGTCTTAATTTAAAAGAAAAGAAATGAAAATCACCCCCAACCGCACACTATGAAGCTCAAACCCACATACTCCACGATGAAAAATTAAAAAAATACCATTAAAGCTACAAACTACAAAGGCCTTGGCTAAATTTGTCGTGCTTCCTCTATCAATTATACATTCTTTATCCCTACTTTAATAGGTAGGCAAATTTATTTCTTCATATTCCGGTTTATACTAATGTCAAAAATAGTTATTTAGGAGTTTGTGACCAATTTAGGACTAGTATTAATTGCTTCTGAGAAGTGAGAACAAGAAATGTGACCGAGGGAGTTCTTGGCATTAACTGACATTTCAGGCTTTACCTTTTAGTAATCAATCCTTGGACCAAGAGAACTAGAAAAGCAGTGCTATGAATTATGAATGTTTTTAAACCCACGTACCTGTAAATACTAAATTGAGAAGAAAAGCCATCTTGGACTTGGAGTAATGGAGAAACCGTGTAGTGGAAGAATGCCTTTTCTGCTTACTTTTCGAGAGAAAAAGATAGTGATAGTAATTTGGTTGAAACAATGATGTGGTGACAATGAAAGCTTCTCACGAATGACCCTTATGAATGGGCTTGTCCATTCAAAGGATAAAGTGAAGTGCTTCAACTTTATGAGCGAGAAAGAAAGAAAGAAAGAAAGGAAGAAAGGGAGATTAAAGAGTGAAGGAGTAATAATTGAGCAAGTGCTTGAATCACTGACCCTGAACAGTACTTAAGTGAACAGCCTCAATAGGGCAGATTCGATCAACCCAAACAAATTCCAAATTCATCTCACAATTCTTTCTCCTAGGCTTGTTACAACATGGTCTTGGCTCGGAAACATTCATTGTTGGCTAAGTACTTTCGGAGTATCATGTGACATTATTTATATAATACTGTCGACAAATAAAAATATGTGATGCACACTAAAAGAGTTATAATTGTCTCCTTCTTATCCAACAAAAGTGGACCAATATTATTCCATGCGAAATATTTTTCACTACATAATTAGATAAGAACACCAGGTAGGCAATGCTAAATGGTGCTCTAAAACTACTGAATAATTACTATTGGTAAGAAGACTTTTACACTAAAAAAAATAGACGGAATAAGATGATAAACCCACTAAGGGTGTGCTTATTAGAGATTGCTTTTTAATTTTTAACTTATAGCACAACAAAAAAATTAAGAAAATTTAAACAAGAGTACTTATAGATTTTCGCTTGTAATTTTTTATTTTAAATCAACAAATATAAATTTTATTGCTTGAAACTATAATTTATAGTTGTAACGAGCATTTATAATTTTTACTTGAAATTATAATCACATATTTTTAGCTATAATCTAGCCCACAATTGAATTTGATTCCTTCTAAGGAATTTGACAAAAGGACACAAAATTCTTGGGCATTTTCTTTAACAAAAGAGATGCAAAATTTCAAAAGTTGAATGTAAGTCACTAATTTGCTATTATTTCCCTAGTTGGCTACTCGGGTCCCAGCCCCAAAAATTGATGATTCCATCTAAGTAGATCAGGCATACATCTCAAAATGGAAACTACCTACATATTTCATAGAATCCACAAAAATTTATGATTCCATCTTCACCATTCTGCGTGCAGATACAAAAACCATATAATTCATAGAAGAAAAGAGAACAGTAAACAACCAGTTATTAGCAAAGAATGGTGTCCATGGCACATTGGCACCTGAGACAAATGGTATTTGACTCATGATCTCTACCAAATCTCATTTTTATACAGACCTGTAGCTATATATATGGCCATAACCTTTTGAGCTTATAACCATTTGAGCTTATTACACAGTTTATCTGGTGTAGAGTACGGTTCACAAATTTTACGTTAGATTTCCAATATATCATTTCTCCCTGTATTCACCTTTGCTGTCTTCATCTTCTTCTATGTAAGTATTGTAGTTTTCTCACGGCTCTAATCATCCCGGCCTTTTCTCCATCAATCTATACTAGAAGAGCTAGCATTTAACGGAGATGTTTCCAATACAAACAATGAAACGATGAAACCAATGCCACTTGATAAAAAAACCAACATGCGCATTTAACCACAAGGTCAAAAGTTCCATAAACACCATTTCTGAATCGCCCTAAAGGCCGGTGTATTAAATCAGATCCACAATGAAGAACCACAGAGACAAGCAAACCATTTGAGTGAGGGTCATATCTATTACTCAGTATTAATCATGGCGTGATGTGGTTACCCAGTAAACAAGGATGTGAAAATATAAAATTTAAAAAAGCCATGCATACCAACTTTATTAGAATCTTGAAAAGTTATACCCGGTTGAAAATTAGATCAAGATTGGGATATCAAAAATATTTACTGTATTCTTAGAGCAGCTGCGTAAGACTACATAAAATAACCTTTTGGCTATTTTTGCTACTCCAACACACAAAAAGAAAGCTCCACCAGACTCAATGAGAGGCTCACCAATTTAACTTTTGCTACAGTAGCTCACCTGAAGTGTTGAGATAGTGTTCACTACCCACAAATTCTTTATTCTTTGTATTTTATTAGTTAAAAACAGGATTTAAAAACTGCACCCTTGTTTACATCATATTTTGTTAATAATAATGACAAGGGTTAAAAAAACTATCGAAGATTGTAAAATTAATAGCCCATCGAATAAAAGAGAAGTCATTGAAGTCTTTTAAGGCTCAGCAAATAGTTCCTTTCGAATAATCCTGACAAATTTAATTATTAGATTGCGAGAATAATATTATAAGTCTGAAAAGATATTTTGAACGAATCATTCAGAAATAAGTCCACGTAACGTAGCAAAATGAGCATAAAACAAACGTTTGCAATAACCGCCACAGTTGATTACACGTTCTTCTGAGCAGTTGAGGCACGATCAGACAAGAGCAGTTAAAAGGCACATTCAGAAGAGCACATCCAGACAAAATTGACAAGTGGTAGTCCTGGATTTGGAACTGCAAGAGACAGTAAAGGAATTGCAGGCAACGTGTAGCATTTCAAATCTGACGAAGCAGTTATTAGAAGTTGCCAGCGGTTACTAAAGTAGAATTATAAATAAGTTAATTGCAATAAAAAAGGCACGACAACTTGACAAATTGCTATCTTTTCTTTTATTCTTTTATCTTCCTTGTAATTTTTCATTTCAATTCATAGGAGTAAATCTTAGTATTTGTAAACAGTTCTCCATTAAAGTTAATAAAATTTCAATTTCATTGCTTTGATTTCATCATCTGTGATTTTTTTTTTGACGAAATCCTGGAACAAGGCATATAAGACCCAGAAACAATCACTTGATACTCGAAAAAAATTTCCTTTCGAAGGAGATTGATTTGAGTTTTTGGTGAATAACCCTTCAAAGTTCAAACATTTGAAAACATGCTATTAATTTCTTGTAGTTTTCCATTATACTTTCACAAAATTCACCTTTATGTTTTGTGTATTCATCCACTCTGAATTAAAGAAAAGTTTTTTAATATAAGTATATTGTAAAAAGAAAAAAGAAACAAAAAAATAAAATATATATATATATATTATTTTTTAAATAGCTAAAGCAGCTAGTATTGTTAGAGTGTTGAACTAAAAGTGGCCATCTAAAAATGACCACTAAACGCACATTACACTTTCCAAGTGCAATTTTGTTTTTTAAAATAAGAAATAGAATACATATACTAGGTACAACGCTAATAGTTATCTATTTCTCTCAATTAATAAGAACAACAAAATAACTAACATTATCCTCCCCTTTCATATGTACAATTTTTTTCTTTTGTTTTATTTTTTCTTTATGATGAAGGTTGCCAACGCTTTGCCTCAACTAATCCCTCGAGTATATGCTGTCCCCTCCTTCCACATACATCGAATAATTATTG
>JAULJZ010000020.1:9438648-9451609 GCA_032270985.1 Heliamphora pulchella | reverse complement strand
CATCACCTGGTGCATGATATATTACTACTATTTCCACGATTTCCTAAACGATCATCCCAAAACGAGCAACCTATAATGGCTATTCAACTAGACGGTAATATGAAACAGTGATTAAAAAAACTGGCAACATGTAAAACTTTCTATTTACAAAGAATCATCCCCTATCATCTTCCGGGGGGGGGGGAATGGGAAGGAGGAAGAACCGTGCGTTTGTTTTCTGTATAAATCATCCAAAAGCCCACAAAAGAAGGGAAAAAAAATAAGAATGCTATCTATCACCAATCAAAATCCTTCGACACTTGCCCCTCAAGCAGTTGAGTGGTGACGATTTCCGGCTTTCCCATCAGTTCCCTCGAAAGAGAGAATGGGCGAACAAGTTTGGGGAGGAAATGGCATTGGCAATGGAAATGGCCTAGATGGTCCAGTTGTTGGTGGAGATGGAGAGAAACTTGGCCTGTGGGCTGGGGTAACGATGCCATTCAGGCTTGAGGATCTCGCCATATGTTTTCCTGGCTCTTGCAATGGGAACCGGCATGAATATTTTATGTCCTGTATGGTTTTCAAATGCTCCACGACAGTTCTCATGGTGGGCCTTTCTGATGGATCCTTCTGAAGACATCTTTGAGCTATATCGGCCACTGTCCGAGCTGCTTTGGCTGGGAATCGCCCTTTTAACTGAGGGTCCATGATCAGTGACAGTCTGCATTCATCGGCCAAGAAAGGCCAGCTCCACTTAACCAAGTTCCTCTCCTCCTTGGAATGACGGCTATCAAGATTCTTCCTCCCTGTCAGCAATTCAAGAAGCACAATACCAAAACTCCAAACATTGCTCTTTGGCGTGAGCAGGCCTCTTTCCAGTGTCTCCACCGAAAGATTTGCCAATGCCTAGAAAAATAATTAAAACAAGAAGTTAATAAGTGGAGGCTTAACAATATTGTTAAACAAATAAAGAATTTATGGAACAAGAGACACCATGTGAAATGGGTCAAACGCAGTGATGTTTTGAGTGAAGAACTAGTGGGTGATGTACAACAGCATCCATTTACTTGATGATATCGCAACAAATGAACCTTTGTCAGTTTTAGAGACACAAAGAGCTGATTAATTTATCTAGTTTCAGATTTACTGCAAAGAACTTTCATACTCTGTACTGATAGTCATCACAACCAGTCATGTCATTTAACAAATCATCATTGACCCCAACTTTTACCCAGTGAAATGATGTCATTTAACAAATCATCATTGACCCCAACTTTTACCATATTTTACATAGTTATACATAAGATATTTTTTGAAAAATAATTTTGATGTCAATTGAACCCACTCAACATAGTGTAGCTACGGCCATGATCGCAACTTCTCCACCCACCCAATACACAGAAAGGAGTAGGAGGTACACCTCCTTTAACGGTGACGCTGAGATATATGTCGTACTCCATTATGTTGCTATATAGAGGAATTCATTCTTTTTTTTTTGGTGGTTACATTGAGAGGATTCCATCCTTGTCTTGGATACCAATATAGCACACTATAGCCCCTCTCAAGAAGATTTTGGTTGGAGAGCAACCTCGAAAGATATTGGGTCAGAGTGGTGCTCAATGCATGAAGTGCTGATGGTATTATGGATGGCTTTCCTCCTTTTAAGTGAAAACTGTTATGGGGTTTGTTTTTCCACATGGTTTGGGTTTTTCAGGTGATAGTGCGCTTTATGCATTCACTGTTGAAGACTTGGAGTAGGGGATGCCCCCACGGAGAAGCAAAAAAGGCATTCAAAATGAGAAGAGTTTCTTTTTATTTTTAATTTTTCATTTCAGCGAATTGAAGGCTATCCTTTTTTCTTTAGATTCTTTTTGCAAGATTTTTGGGAGGACTGTGCATTTCTGCAGATGTGCATGCATGGTATATTTGTATAGGCTGCATGTCTTGGGGAAGAATCCCCACATTTTGTCACCCTTCTATTGAATAAAAAATAATAATGATTCAACCAACTAAGAGCACTTACAACAGAGCTATTGCAGATCTTGGCCTCGGGAATGCGGTTAATGCAACCATATCCTGAAAGCTTTGCACTAAAATCTTTGTCAATCTGTATATTGGCAGTTGAAAATTCATTGAACATTGCCTGCAAGCACAAGAAGAGCATTCAGTTTCCATCCTTGTATTGAATTAGAATATACAAATGACAAAAAACATAAGTTTAATAATTGAGCATACAGTGTCCTTTCAAGTATGAGTTAATCATGAAATATTGCACAGCAAGCAATAAGTTTTGGATACCTGGAAAGGCCCTTCCTCATGTAAGAATGTAAGACCTTGTGCAGCACATAAAGCAACTTTCAATCTGGCATTCC
Organism: Heliamphora pulchella; assembly: GCA_032270985.1. Taxonomy (NCBI): domain Eukaryota; kingdom Viridiplantae; phylum Streptophyta; class Magnoliopsida; order Ericales; family Sarraceniaceae; genus Heliamphora; species Heliamphora pulchella. Next base: position 9,449,258 of record JAULJZ010000020.1, on the reverse strand, counting down.
AATCAATAGGGGGGCCGTCTGATTTCCCATACAAAAGCCGGTCCAAGCTTCCATGGATAAGCCTCTCATAAACCAACATTCTTTGACCCGATCCCTCACGCGCATGGAAACCAATCAACTTGCAGAGGTTAGGATGTAGCAAAGATGCAAGAGTGTTCACCTCATTCACAAATTCCCTCAAACCCTGGAAGAACACTAACTAAAATGGTTAGATAATCAATCAAAGAGCTCAAAATTTTGAAGTAATGAAAAACAGACAAAAGATAATAGAATCAAGTTGCATGAATCAGAATCAGCAACATTATTCATTTTCTATCCAGTATTACCTGGGTGAATGGGTGAAGTCGAGTAACAGAGGCGTCAAGTTTTTTCAATCCAGAAGTATCTTCCCCAAAGGAAGCTCTATACATAATGGAAGAAAAACCTTCTGTCATACATCGTTCTGGAGAGAAATTATGGCAGGCAACTGCAATTTCCTCATACGAAAAGTTTCGGAGTGTTCCCAAAGGAGGCAGTGGCAGTGGTCCAGATGCATTGAGAGGGCCACTGAATGTCCCTGCTTTAAAGCTGCCCATAGTCTTCAGAACAGCAGTGCTCTGAATCTGAGGAGATGGAAGAGGAAGCGGTTGCGGATTAGGAGACCTGCACTCCTTCATTGATTGAGTCCGAATCTTGGACTCTTCCTGTTCCTGAAATTCAATTGATGAAACAGCTTCTTGTTCTTCTGCATTGAGGCTTGATGGGGCAGACAATGCCCTCGTTCTACTGATTGCTACTCTGCCTATTGGCTGAACAGGTTTCACTCTAGTCCTAAAACTTGGTGGTGCAGACTGCAAGGCGTGGGTTTGGATGTGTGGTTCAGGCAATGTAGTTGGTGAATGTCCTAGAGGGTTGACATGTCTGACATAAGTTGTCTGCTTAGATTTCTTCTTCTTATTTTTCAAAACTGTGAAACATTCCATTTTATGTTTTAAAATTTAAGCTTAATGGAGTTTTTACAATAGGTTCCTGCAAAATGGAAAAATAAAAAAATGCATATCAAAATGCACGAAAACTCAAAGGTTGTCATTGTAGTAAACGTGAGCCCATATCAAAATGCAAATAATTCTATTCCCTATATTTGGATATATAATCCTACATAAGGGAAAACAGTAATGAACCAAGACAGGGACACATTGGACCTACTTCTGAGAAGTAAACCTATGAATACCTACAATCAACTACTGCAAATCACAAGTATCAATTTGAGTCCGAAAGGCCAATAAGACACAAATCCAGGATGTCCTATGGTTCATCCAGTGCACTTTTTGTCCATTTTGATTACCCGTGCAGGTTAAAAGTCTCAATATAATTAACAACAATGACAGCCAGTTTTATATGATTGCATACATTACACATTAAATAAAATGTCTTTGGCAATTCAAGTCAGTCAAAAACTGCCACACACCCCCTATCTAAATAAGCAAATACTACCATGAACAACCAAAGACCTTTCACAAAACTCCATATCGGTTAAATTTTTCCATACATGCCAAAAGTGATGAATTAGACAAGTTGCAAAGCAACCAATTTAAACTGCGCTCACATTTATTGAGAACCCCAACATATCGTCAGGAAAATTCAATGCAGCTTGAACTTAATGGCATTAAGTAATAAATGTGTGTGGATGTGCATCTAGGTGTGCCTATATTTATGTACCTTCATACTTCGGAAATCAAATAAGACCTCAAAATTTTGGAAGCAGAAAATTTATTAAGGCACCACATAACCTACAATTCTTGAATTGTACAATATAAAATCATGTCATCTCAAAAAAAAAAAAAGAAGAAGAAGAAGAAGAAGAAGAAGGCTTTAGAAGTTCACGAAAAGAACCAAATGACAGTAAAAACTCAAAGACAGTAAACTATTACGATTATAATAACAAGATAGGAGCGAACAAACAGAATAGAGACTACATTTGATGATATAAACATCACACTCCCCGATGACTAAGATTTCTAAAGTGAAAATATAAATCGGACTTTCACCGGAAAATCTGATAAAGATCCCAACAACACGAGGCAAAGTAGATAACAACCAAACCTGACAACAATGGCTTCTGCAGCTTCGGCTGATCTCTAACTCTTTGTGACAAAGTTTCGATCTTCGCACGCCTTGGATGAACCAATTACCGAACACCAAACTGTGCAATTTCAAATCTGCCACGATTTGGGAGATTTGATTTGATGAACAAGAAAACCTAAAACAAGTTGCTAATTGGAAAAGAAATGGGAGATTTTTGTGAGCGAGAAAGTAGGCAAAAGACGAGCGAGAGGAGAAGATTATTAGAATCGGGTGAGTGAGAGGAAAGGATCCCCCGAGAAGCGGTGGTCAGATTTCAAACCAACCAAATCTTTTGGCTCCCAGAAATAATTTAATGCGTCGGACATATTAAATTATTTAATTTTGTTTGTATATTGATATGGTTAGGTGGCATATTAAATTATTTATAAATTTAAAAAATAATTTTATATATTAATATAATTATATATTAAAAAATTACATAATAAATAGGTAATTAATTCAACATGCTATATATGATATATTTTATTTATTAAATAACTTTTTAAAATATCTTATTTTTAATAATATAATTATTTTTTTGTTACATAAAAAAAAATCGAAACAACATAAAAAGTTTCGCTCTCCCTCTTTGACCATTTTGACCAGTATGTCTCTCATAACAAAATACCGTCTTGTTTAACATTTTTAAAATTAATTTTGTTTTTCTAAAAAAGTTAACGTTTAAGATAGATTATTTAGCGTCTTTAAAAAAACAATTAATTTTTTATTTTTTTAAAAAATAAAAATTTATACACATTTTAACCATCTTAGCTTTTTTTCTTAAAAACAAAATAATTATAATATTTTCCATTAAAAAATTAACTAAACTCTAAAAAAACAAAATATATGTTCGTGTGTGGGCGTGTCAATGTATTATTATCCTACGCACCAAAATTTAGAATAAAGGGTATATAGGTCTTGTTTGAAAATGTAGTTTTAAGTTTAGTTTTTTTGCTTAAACACACTTTAAGCTCAAAAATTTAAAAGTTTGTTTGTGAGATGAATGGAGTGACTATAAACTAAATACTTAAAGTAGTTTTAAGTTAAAAGGCAAAAAATCTTGCTTAAAAATATTATAATTTTAAAAAATTTATTTTTAGATATTTTATATTTAATATGGATCATGTCTGATAGATTTTAATGAGTAAATTTTAAAAATATAATTTTTATAAAAAAACATATTGTGTCTAATAAAAGTTATGATATTTTTAAAAAATATAAAAAATTATGTAAAAAATAAAAAGGCTAAAAAATAAAAAAGCCTTTGAATTCAGAACAAGACTTTTTAATTTTTGAACTTTAAACAAAAATACAAAAAACTTGACTTTAAATCGAATTAAAGCCAATTGACAAACAAATCTATAGACATTTAAAAATCTAACCTTTAAAAAACAACTAATCTCCAAAAGTTCAATCTTCTTTTTAAGTCCCTAGCTCCTCACTTTTTCTCTTTTCTTTTTTTTTTTTTCTCTAAAAAAGTTGCTTGTAAATTCAACCTCAAATTAATTAATGTATTTGGCTTATTTTTCTTGGGCTGAGGTCAACTTACATACACATTTATTAATTGCTGATAGATCAATTCATTTATATATATACATCTCTAATATTCTAACTAAAAAAATTGAATAACTATAATATATTTAATTAAAAATAAAAAAAGTTATGTCATTATTCCAAATATTCTAATTTTTTTCTTCCTCTTTTTTTAAATAAAAAACTAAACATATTAAAAGTTAATTTTTTAGGCTTCCAAACGTAGGTTTAATAGATTCCCCTTTTCACTTTCTCTCTTTTCTTTTCTTTTCTTTTCTTTTTTTTATCTCTCTCAAAAATTGCTTGTAAATTCAACCTCAGATTGACTAATGTGCATTTGGCTTAAATTTTATTTTTATCTTTAATTAATTTATACGCATCATGACTAATACCAGGAAGATCAAGTCTAAGACACCAGTAGGGGGTTAATTAAGTCTCATATAACTTAATCTCAAAAGATTAATAATACCTCAAAGATTTTGAACCAAACACATTGAAGATCATTTTTTTGATTTTCATTTCTTAACACAAGTATAAATTTGAATAAAGTGGTAAACTTCAATAATACTTGTCTTTGTTGAGAAATTTTGATTTAAGCTCCCGATTGGCAATTAATTTAAATGTTAAAATATACATACCCAAAATTGCTGAGTACATCACTATTTTTCAAATGTATAAATATTTTTACATCGTGTACAAATATATTATTTAAAATTTAGCTTTTTACCAAAAAATGTAAGAAAGAAAATAAAAAAATTAACTTTTAAATTAGTTGTCAATATAAAAATTTCTCAAAAGAAGGAAAAAAAGAGGATGAAATGAAAAAAAAAATTGATTTCAAGGAGCCCTTGAGCTTGGAGTTTAATTTTCTATTGGTAGTGGCTTTTGGAAGAAAAGAAGGGGAAAAAATAAAAAGACTTCGGAGGAAAGAGAAGAACCTGGGGTCCTAAGGGTAAGGGAGGGTAATTTAGACAATTGGGACTACTAGTGAAATTATTATGGAAACAGTAAATATTTATTAAGAACCATGGGTATTATAGTAAGTTGGCGATGATTAAAGAGCGGCGCCTGGATTCAACGAACGAAATGACAACAACCCCGGTCAAAGCTTGGAAAATTATTAATGGTATTTTAATCTTCTCAATTAATTCTTGAGTTATGAAAAAGCTTGTTTCTTGTGGTCGGTTGTGGTCAAAGCATTCTCTGCAAAGTTGGTAAGGAATGGATGAACGGTGTTTCTTATGTTTTTTTGGCAGAGCGACACCAATATATTGTAAGATTTTTTTTCTTTTTTGAATAATTAGGTGTTCGGGTTAGTTTGTGCGCAACTCGATTGATTTTAAGGTTCTGAAGTTAACAGCAAAATAAATCTCTAGTGATCCTAAAAAAACTTAAATCAATAATTATTAGAGAGCAAATTCAATATCTAACCACAGTTGACCTACTTTCAGGGTCATATTGTAAGACTTGTTTGGTAATTTTATAGTTTTTTTATTTTTATTTTTAATAAATAATTATATTTTAAAAATTATTTATATTATTTTGAAAATAAAAATAAGTATCAAATATGTATTTATTTCTAATTTATAAAAAAATAATAATAATAAACATAAATATTACCAAACGTGACTTAAATGAGCACCGGTTGTCTCTGTTCCATCATGCAGAAAATAATCGCTCTATCAAGAGGGATAAGGACTTTGAACATGCCCATAGGATTTCTGAATACGGTGTGTGAGCTCCGAGAATATTTATTTAATACTCTATTTAAATTATTGAATGACACATATTTACATGTTGAATAAAATAATAATAAAAAATAATAAATCTCACTAAATACACCAATAATTGTGAAGTTAGAACGCCACCTAAGTTTGCTCCAAGAGTAATGAATATTTTTGCTCGAGATTCAACGGTCACGTAGGCACTTATATTTTTCTTAATATTTTTGCTTCAAGGCCCATTTGATTTTCTAATTAAATTAGATAGAATATGGAATTAGATTGTATTATTTGTACAATAAAATTAAATTGCATTAATTATACTTGAAATAAAATTAAATTAATTATACTGCACGCTTAAATTATATGAGTTATAATTAACTATAAGTCTTAATATTTCATTATTCATTGGTGTCAATTGTTGATCGGTGAGATCTAGACATTTATTACTTAGTTATTTAGTTGGAATTTATCTTATAGTATAGTATATTAAATATTTATGCTAGCTAAGAATATTATTTGTTGATATTGTTATTTTCTTGATATGCTTAAAAAGTGAACTAAGCGTAAACCCACTATATAACTTATCTACAAATATCAACAATATCAAATGGGCCCTTGATCTACTGTATAACTTATCTAATACTTCACTAGGGAGGATTAGTCGCTAAATAAATAAAAAAATTGCAATATTGCACTAAATTTTAGTCAATAAAACAAATAAAGAGACTGCAATACACTAATTTTTAATTAAAAAATAAATAAAAGATTAAGGCTCCATTTGTTTTGACGTACAATATTTTTGGATAAAATATTTTACTTATCTTTCATTATTTAGTTGATAATACCTATAAAAAATATTTTTTTTAGTAAAATATTTTATTTTATTAGACTAAATTTGACTTACAAAAAATTAACTCGTAAGTTAATTTTGAAATTGTGCCTTCGCACACTTTCACCTAATTTCTTTACCAAATTTTCTTCATTGAAAATGTTTTTCAAATGTTAACCAAATACCAAAAAATACAAGTAAAAAATTATTTTACATGAAAAATATTTTTCACGGTAAAATATTTTACGTCGAAACAAACGGAGTCTAAATGTCATGTTTAAAGTGTTGGATTAGAATAACATGAATTTAATATCCTGAGACTAGTCGTCGGCAAATTCTTTGAATTAAATATTTCAATTTTAGTCTTGTGTTTTATTTGTTTACTCCATAAAATAACTACTTATTATATGTAACTTAATTCAATCATTTATTTATTTTTATAAGAATTGCAAAGGATAAATAATTTAATGACAAAAATATCCATAAGAATAATTTGACATTTTCTAATTCCATGTGTTCTTTGGGCATTTTGAATAAAAATATTTTTTTGGATTAAAAGATATAATGAACTTGCCAAAAACAAAATTAATTATAAAAAAATTAAGTTAGTGGCTTATTTTTATTAAAATATTTTTCAATAAATTTTTTAAAACCAAGAAATCTTGAAAAAAATCATTTTTAAAGAGTTTAATGAAAAATAAAATGAGCCAATAGACTATTATCCTAGCCCGAAGTTAATTTGGAAATTTTTAGTAATCAAACAAACTCTTTATCTAAAAACTAATAGAGTAGCTTCTCCCCAGTCTTTATTAAACTGAAGGGGTCCAGTTTTAATTTTTTAGAGTCCAAAATAACCCACTTTGATCATCTGAGCTGTTTATTTTATTGTTTTATGCGTATATATTATTACTGTAAAAAATTAAGTTGATTGGATATCAATAATTGTCTTAAGAAATCATGTTTGTGTTAATAAAAAAAATTATAATTTCTATTTTATTATTCATTTTATCAACACATATGTAATTTATTAAGGCAGTAACCGATATTCGGTCAACTTGATTTTTTACAGTAATAATATATACACTTAGAAAAATAAAATAAACGACTCAAATTATCGAAATAGGTTCATTTTGGATCCACAAAAAATAAAACTTGACCTCTCCGGTCTAATAAAAGACTGGAGAGAAACCATATTTAAAAATAATTACTTCTGCTTAAATTATTGTAAAATTTGTCTTTTTAATAGTCATTATTTAGATTGTCGTATAATATACCCAACGAAAATTAGTAAAAATACGTGATTGTCCAAGCATTATCAATTTGTTGTTCATTTTATTATTTCTAACTTCAAAAACAAGAAAACATATTTAATTACTTTTAAAAAAAGTTACAACAATATCTAAACTTTTGGAAACAAAGAAATCGAAAACATCTGCAAATTAAACTGTTTGGTCTTTGATTTTCTTTCCTTTTTAGATTTCTCGCATTTTCTTTTTAAGTTTTTCTCACTTGTTAATAAGGTATGCATTTAAAAAGTAAAATTTTTTGTTGCTACTTTTTGATATCATGAAAAAGTTAACTAGTTTTTTTTCAAAGGAAAAAGAAAAAAATAATATTTCAAATATTTTTTTATTAAATAAAATAACTATAATATCTTTAATAAAATAAATAAATTTTATTGTAAAGTTTATATTTGAGAGTAAATATGTTATTTTACATTTAGTCTCATATCATTTGCAATTCTTAGACTTAGTAAGTATTCCACCTTCTCCATGAGACTTGGTATCCCTTAATTTATGAGATTGAGAGTCTTTCAAGATAATTAGTTTAATTATTATTTTAATAAATAAATATGAAACTAAATAGTTATTTGAACTAATTATTCCGTCTAATTTTTTTAATTCATAACTCCAAACATAACCAAATAGGACTATCCAATGCCAACTAATCGAACAAACAAACGATGGCTAAGAGATTTTTTTTAAAAAAATGTTAGGACATGTATCAAGAACAGCATATCCTTCCAATAACTTGTAACAAACAAAACAGCAAACTATGGCTAATGGCTGCTCAAAACTACAATGAGGGATGAGCCAATTATCAAGGCAGTAACAAATTCAGAATTGAGGTTCTTATAGATCTAAACACATTAGTCTTTACTCCCAAGTAAAATTTGATCCATTGATAAAGACGTACACAAGGGAGGCTAGGCCGATCCTAAGTTTCGATTTATTTATTAGTTAATTTATTTATTTTGTTATAATAGTATTACACTTAAATATATTAGAAATATACATGTTCGTCCACTAAGTTTTTTTGTAAAACCTAATTTTCGCACTTAACGTCTGAAGGATTAGTAGACTTAAAATGAACATAGGGGCCGGTGTTTGGCTAAGCCACTCATACTGATTTTTAACTTCTTACTATTGATTTTAGTTATAAGTTACATTCTTTTTTCAAACACTTACAATTTCTACCACAATGTATAACTACTTTTTTGTTTTTTATTTCAGCTATAAGTTACATTTTTTATCAAATACTCACAACTTTTGTTATAATTTACAATCTATAAATTACTAGTTTCAAAAATGCCAAACACAACCAAATATAATACTAGCATAAATTTGTGCTATGAATAGAATTCTAACTACAAATAAATATTAGAGCATAATTTTATAATTCTTTTTAAACAAAAAAAAATAAAAAATACAAATTCGGAACCTTTTTTTCTTAATTTTTATTTCTATACATACCACTATAATAGTTAATTTCAAGATATCAACTAAATTAATTTTAATCATATATTAATCACAAAAATTATATTTTTCAACGCTCGAATGCAATTTTTTTATAAGAAATCTTGGCATTAGTTCCAACATATATATATATACAAAGAAGCATCTCCAAACCATACATTTGGTAATGTTTCTATATTTATTCATATTTGAAACATACAAAGAGTATCATATATTTCGGGTATAAAATGATTATTCATATAACTAGTGATGCTTTTGGTGTTGATAGATCGATTTACTTATAATTGATAAATTTCTTATTTGGAATTTAAAAAAAATTATTTACATAACTAATATATATCTGTTGCACAACTGATAAATTTTTACTGTTTGTTATTTGAATTAACACAGTGTAACTGATAAATTTCACTGTATCATTACACAATAGTAGCAAAAAAGACCACTGAAACATTCAAAGAAAATTGTTCTCAAGCTGAATCCACACGCAATTAACATCCTAAATTACTTTGAGTCTTTTTTGTTGTTTTGATTTTAGATTTTTTGAAATATTTAAATTATTTTATATTATATTTTAATACATAAAATAATCCATCTAAATTTATGGCAAAAATCAATCTCTTATTCATTGATTTAGATGATCATGCACTTGAACTCGGTTTATTATTAATATGAAGTTCAGTTTATTATTGATATCGAATATTATATTTTAGGATAATTAGTGGTATTGAAAAGTAAGAATAACAAACTCTATTAATTTTGCGAGACACATACTCTACAAAACTTCTTCCACTTAATTATGGCATAATTTTTCTATTTTTCTATGATCTATTGATTTCTTAACATATGTTTTAAATTATATAAATTAAAACTTTAATTTATTTTTAGTATAAATATTTTTAGAATGACCATGATGTAAAAAAAGTTAAAAATTAATGTCATATCCACCAATGAATCAATAATAGTAGTTTTCATATAATATAATGTAAAAGAATAAATGTCAAAAATACTACTGTAATGATAAAAAAATCCAAAATTTTTATGACATAATCAAATCAAATCAAATCAAACTAAACATTCATCCCAATTAATTAGGATCGGCTGCATGAATCTTTTTACATTATTTTTATAACATATTTTTTTTAAAAAATTTATAAATTTTGTGCTGGAAGTTTAAACTTCAAAGAGCACACAATATATAAAATTGTAATATATAATATAGATGTTGTGAGTTTATATCCCAATAAATGTTTTACTAGGGAGGAGAAGGAGGCATTGATATGGTCTTCTACCAACAAGACAAATTGACCCTTGCCACGTGAGTATTGGTGACTTTATATGTGTTGAAATATTAGATTGATTACATTGATTTTATTTTGATTTGATTATATTGTATCTCTTTTATTATTTATCCATATTCGCCTATAAATAGGCCATATATTAGACAGAAAATATAAAGTTATTTTCTGTTCTCAATTTTTTCATGGTATCAAAGCTACGTTCTTGTAGCCTGTAATATTTTTTTTCGGCATCGTCGCGGTGATGTGGCACCACCGGCCACATCACCGCGACAACACAGGGTGTCGCCACCTCCGCCATCGCTGCCTGAAGCTCCGCTGCCAAGGCCGAAACCCTCGCGTCGCGCCACCACCAAACGCACACCAGCGC
>JAULJZ010000020.1:9405926-9420931 GCA_032270985.1 Heliamphora pulchella | reverse complement strand
TTAAAAATTATTCCTGTAACATCTTCGTCCCTGCTCTATTTTCTATTATCCTTGATATTTTCTCTCGTTTCTACTCCAATCAAATAGAGAACATGAATAAAAGAGTTCATCCCCAGCCCCGCGCAACCTCGTTGCCATCTCTACTTATCTTACTGCCCCTCAAGGTAGACCAACAAATAGAGAGAGGGAGATGTCAAACAAAAGTTTTATTTCCTATTATTTTTTTAATATTTTCTCTCACTTCTACCCTGATCAAATAAAAAATAAAAATAAATAAATAAATAAATAAAAAAAAAGCTCATCCTGGCTTTGCCCTACCCCATTACTATTTACACTTTGTCGTACTAGCCACCAAAGTGGACCACCAGAGAGAGATATCTAAAGAGAGAGAAGTTAAATAAAAGTTTTAAACTTGATAATAACCCTAACAATTAAGCCAGAAAGCCACAAGTTCGTATTTTGGATCAGTTCACCTATCATGATCATAATAAGACTTCTGGTGGTGGTGGTCCACAACTACAATCCCGCCAAAAGAGAGATATTTTTTCCTCTTTAGAAATCAATAAAATATAATAATAATATTAAAATGATCAAATTATTTTATTAAACTTATTTATCAAGTAATATATCACAATCACAAACATTATTATGTATAGGTAGAGTTTATGTGAAACCGATTGGATGAAGGTTTGCATGATTTTATAACTGAATTTTATAAAATAATTTGAACATCAATAATAACTTGTGCTTGATTGATATTTTTTTTATAGGAAAAAAATTAAATAAAAATAAAATAAATTGTTTGGTAATTTAGTTTTTTCAGTGGCTTTTAAAAAACACCCTTTAGCCAGATTTTTTTCGCTTTTTCATTTAAAAAGATGATATTGTCCTCAATTAATACTTATTAAAATTAATTTATAATTTATAAGAATATGATAAGTTCGTCTTTTTTATATCAATAATGTAGTTAGTAGATAAAAAAAATGCTAAAAGTTGGCTTTTTTAATTGAGACAACCCATTTTTTTAACCCCAAAAAAAAGTTTTTTTAAAAAAAAAACAAAATTTACCAATTAAACAAAGGTAACTCGAAGATTTGTCGGGGAAGACCCAACCAGTTTGGATCCTTAGGCAATTTATAACTTATCTTTTATTTATCTTGTTTGGGGGATGCAAATTTATTAATATTTATTTTCTGTAAATTTATTTTATAAGATATAAGATATTATTTTTAATTGATAATAGTGTTAATTCGCTTAATCTTTTGTGATATAGTCATTCTATCATGATCAATGAGAGTAAATCATTTATTACAAAGTTAAAGTAACAAAAAATATTATTTTATTTAGAAGAAAAATCTACCGTGTAAGTATTTCTTTTTGTTTGGCTGTAAAGTTTTAAAATATAATTGTTAAGCAAAAGTTTACTTTTTATTACTTTTATAATTTTATTTATATCGAGTGAGTGAGTTTTTTTTATGTGTAAGCCAAACTATTGAAGATAAAATATAATTTTTAATTGCATTTCTTATTTAAAGAAAATATCTTTTAATTTCATCCGCTTGTTATCACGAGTCCCATTACATAAATAAGGAGCAACGACAATTTCATGAGAAACTTTTAAATTAATCTAAGAAGAAAAATTAGGTAAACATTTGATTTCACACCTTCACTTGCTAATAGCTTGCCGATGAATCCTGATCGAGCACAAATCCAAATTAAAATCAATTCAATCGTAGTTCATTAAGAAAAAAAATAATTATTTATCTTGATTCTAGTATTTGACAAGTATAAAACTCATCTAGTTTTACATTTTGATTCGACTTTATTTTTAGTAAGAAGATGACCCATTACTATAGAATCTATAATTTAGTTCGAGCGAACAATTGAGTTCCCGAAAGCTGATTACTGTGAGAGTTGCCTATGTATTCAAATTTGGCAAAAGACCTCCAAGTTTCAAAATGGAAAAATTATTTTTGATGAACTTTGGGAATTTATTTAATAATTTAAGAATTTATAAACAATAACATATTAACATCATTGTAAGAAAAATCCATTCCGGGTTGGCACTACACCCTTAAATGCATCATGACATCTCATATGCGTTTTGTAGAAAATATATTAGTACTTATGTTGTACTAACCATTTGAGCCTCTGGTCAAATCTAAACTCCTCATAGCCTCAGATTTTGTCTGGAGATTTTAAACCACTCCAAACAACTCAAATTACAAGGCAGATGATTTAGGAACACACTATAGTAGATAATCTAAGGTCACACTTCAGATATCATGTGAACCGAAAGTTCAATCAGAGCAGCAACTTCCGCGCACTAAAACCGTTCAAAAGTCTTCCTTCACAATTCTTAATCACCACGTTAAATTTTGGGCAAATCTGAATTCATTTGATTGGTCAAATTGGCCCCCCAAGATTTCTATTTTTGCTTAATCCACATCCCTTAGACAAAGATGCCGAATTAATTTGACAGAACCAAGCCCATCATTGTATTCAAAATGTCAAAAAATTCTAAAAGAAATCCTTCGTTCAAACCACGTGACCGAAACTCGAATAGCGCCTTGCAGACAGAAGCAATCGAGTCAATCTTAGGACATAAGCAAGGCTGCACCTCATGAGAGGTGCAACAAGTTTTTTTCGTTTCACCACGTGTCAGGATCTGAATGAATACGTAAAACAATTTCTTTTTTCTGATTCAAAAAGGAATACATTTATCTTGTATCAGCAATTTATGATCCTAACCATATGAATTCCAAGACTTTTCATTAATATTTTCATCGTGCCACACCGTATTCGTTCTTCTGAACTAATAGCTAAACATTGAGGTACACGTAAGCAGGAGATCCAAGTTATTCTATTTCTTGATACAAACCGGTGGTTATGGTGTCAAAACCAAATAGACACACCAAAGAGTGGAGAACAATTGCTAGGTCTCACTGGCTAAAAGCTACAGTCAGGAGAACTCCCAGTCAAAAATGGCACAGCAATCTAACTAGCCAGACAAAAAATATACATGATCAATAAGCTACAGCATTTTGTCAGCAGGAAAATAACTAGAACCAGTATCTCCTTTACAGTAAGGTCAACTAGACAATCTTAGGTCGGTGTACCGTGTATCACTATTTATTTCTCAATGAGTTTCTCCTGTAACATAGTATTGTTTGATACTTACATCCTCTACTAGCCAGTTTGATTCAGGTAATCAATCCCGAATCTATTTACGTACGTACATGGCCTTTTCTCATTGATATTGATAAAAAAGATAGTTCCAAATTTACCACTCATTGCGAGTTCCTAGTTCTCTTTGCAGCAAAAAGTTGGCGGAGAAAACCAAATTTCCATCTTGTTCTTGCAGAGAATTCAGTGATGGTACCATTACTACTTGTCACAGCAGCCTCTGTGCTATCAGATTCAGGTAAGGATGGTGGTGCCAGCGTGAACAGAAATGCATTGAGCAAGCGGATAATCTGGCTGAAACTCGGCCGCATATTTGGATCCTCAACCCAACATGACTGTATGATGAATGCAAGATCAGGGGATAAATCCTCTGGAAGATTAGGCCTCTCCTGCTGCATTTCAGATGGACAATGCAACAGGTTAGCAATGAAATAAAAGTTGATAAATGCTAACCAGAGCCCAATGTCCCCTTGGTTAATAAGCGAAAGGTGTATTAATATTTGCGTAAAGTGTATTGATGTATAAACTGCATCGGTATTATAACTTTTTTGTCTTTATTTGTCTATGAACTAGTGCCCAGTGGGCATTGGTTAGCAAGACTCATAAAAGTTTGGTATATTGGTGCTTGTTTAGATAAAGAGAAACTCTTTAACAAGCAGGCTCCAACTACATAGCCAGCTGAAATGACAAAAATAACATGGGGCACTGAATATGGAACCCTTAACAAGTTAATTATCTCCAAATTTCCAGATTCAAGATGGACCACCAAGATGTCAAAATTACATTCCGCCAATGCATGTCAATGACTCATCATTCCTATTTCATCAGGTTGCACTTCTCTGATACTCTCCAAGATTGCCATCATGTTCAACGCTACTTTGTCACACAAAATAATAAAAATGGAAAAATATACCCAGATGTTTACTGCCAAGAGACATCCAAAGGATTTTCTTTTTCATACAACATTGATTTTAGGTAAGAGGTATCTCATGAACAAAACTGAGTTTCGAGCAAGGGGAAAACCACTGAAGGACAACTGAGACCACAAAGTATAGTGAGACATTGAAATGTGAACCTTAAGGCTATGTTTGGTTGATTGGAATGAGCAGTGGAATGGAATGATGATTCTGTTAAAATACCCACTCCAATGTTTGGTTAGCCAGGAAATGATAAGAATGTCAATTCCAAAAGTAATCATTGTTCTTCCATTTAATGAAATGGGGATTCCAATGCAAATAAATACTAAGGATTTCGCATTCCATTCTTGTACAAAATCATTCAATCGAACCAAACACTACCTAAGAGTACGTAGGCATGCATCGGTATCAATATCAATAAGTAATATACATCCTAATCAATTCCTCTGAACATGGTAATAAGATATTGCGGGTAACAAGCATAATGGTCAAAGCCACATTTCCTAACACCAAAATCTACCATCCCCCCTTAATTTTTAGAACCCAAATAGATTGTCACACATCATCATTTTACATAAGTGCAATACGTGTATAAGTATATATATGCATATACATATGTGCATTTTAAATATAAGGAATTGAGAACACGAGGATATCAGCAACGTCTCATGCCTCATGCTCTTTTACATAGTTTAAAGCTGATACATAACAAGCATCAAAATCAATACGGTAGGTAAATTAGCAATATTATCACAATATAGGGTTTAAAGGTAATAATTTAAAATTTTGAAAGAACCGGGAAAACAATATCCTTATGCAGCTAAGCTCAAGTGACTTACAATACTTTTTACCCTTACTATTACACATAAACGCTGAAAAAACAAGAATTTGGTCACTAGACTACTTTTGCTGGTCTGTGTGGGCTTTCGTGTTTCAATCCTTTTGAGTGGCAGAATACTTCATTGACTTCCTATTATATGGCCAGTGTCAAGACTCCATTGAGAGTACAACATTCTAGACAGTCTGACAGATGAAAACAGGGAACACCGCTTGAAAGAGAAAGGAATATCATAGGAAGCTTACAGACACTTAAATTCCAATAAGAGGGCGTGTGGAAACCCAAAATATAAGACCAAACATAAGCAACGAAATTCTTTCCCTCGGGACATGAAAATAATAGTATAAACAAAAAATAGAAGGCAGAGACAAAGAAGAACTATCTTTGAGGGAATAAATTTTTGTTGGTGGTGTTGGGAAGCCTCAAACATAAACAGAACTCCCAAGTTAGGCCTCAAAGCATGTTTTTAAAGCTCATAAGGACCAGATTGCAGCAAAAACAGCAACCTTAAATAGTAATTTTGCACCATTGAAAACAAAAAAGAAAAGAAGAAACTTCAAGAATAAAAGACCTAAAATTTGAGGTATTCTTGGTAAAATAGCGAGGAAGGGAGAATTTCTACATATCACACAGATATTCTCTTGTTTGGTTGGCTTAGTAGGAGAGACAAGAAAAAACTTATTAGTAACTTTTCCCTACTCCCAAAAAATCGTCATTGCATACAAGAATTTTCAGAGGGAAACCTCAGGTAAAAACACATGCTTAAGGAACAAATCCAAATGATTTCCACTCTTGTTTTTTTCTTTTTGTTGGATAAGTAAATGATATCCCATATAAGGTCCTAAATGGAATGCCATCCAAATGGAGGGGAAATACCCTATACAACTCGGTAGAAAAACAAAAGTTCTCATAGGAAAAAAAAAAGGTAAATCAACAAAAACCTGACAATCACAAAATATACAATGATGATGAGTCTATGAAGTCAACTGTTTCATCTGCTGAAGTAGGGTCACTTTCAAACAACCAATTATACAAATTACAAAGTAAACCACCCTTCAATCTATGTTACGGCGACTCAGTCCCGTCGAAATATCTCCTGTTCTGCTCCTGCTAAATCATCCACATCCGGAAATAACCACATCATCTTCTTCTTGGAACCCTCCCACCCCTCAAACTCGATAGAATCTCAATCACATATTTCTTGAATACCCAATTCACTCCAAAAAGGGTCAAAGCAAAACTCCACAACTCTCTGGTGAACTCCAATGACTAAGCATGTAAGAGACAAAACTCTCCCTCTTACAAAGGCAACATTGATTAGTTATAAGCAGGTCCCTCCTAAGCGCCACCTTCAAAAGCGCTCTTGCCTTCCACACGTTCCTATATGAAAACAAAATCTCTCTATTACTCAGCAAGCATCTGTCAAAAGATTTGACACTCAAAATCTCTCTCCAATCTCATCTCCAACTTACGGAATCCGCCCCTCTACCCGCACCACTATAATCATAGAGAAGCAACTGAAGACCCAAAAGTGATCCATCTCTCCATCATGCACCTCCCTCTTAGCACATAATCTGTAATTGTAGCTCCTCCATTGACAACCAGCGCACACCTCCCTCTTAGCACATAATCTGTAATTGTAGCTCCTCTATTAGCAACCAGCGCACAAATATCAGGGAAATCATACAAAGGGCCTCGTTGTCGTACCAGACATCCAACCAGAACCGCACCCTATCCCCGCTTCCCAAATTTCTCATCTGGTCAACGGTACACATTCTTTTATTCGATAAATACATCCTATGCCTGAAACCACCTCAAAGAAGATGTGTCTAAAGAATTCATCCCAAACTTTACTATCCTTTTCCACAAGCCTGATGTAAGATGTAGACAATTGAGGAGGTGTACTAATCCCATCAAGAACCAAACTCACCCTCTATAACTTTCCTCCAAAAATTATCCCTCTCTATATCAAGCCCCCACGACAACTTCTCGAAGAGGGACTTATTGAAGGTGACTAACCTTCGAATGTCGAGGCCTCCCTAAATCATGGAGGAACAAACCGTACTTTGGTCCACCAAATGATTTCCGGCACACCTTCAATTCCTCCCCATAGAAGCACCCTAACCTCTTCTTTCTCATATAAACAACAGATATCTGCCAGGTAATGTGAGAGATCCACCAATTCTATCTCTTCATTAAAGGAAGAAAACAGCCCCAATGCCTAGGTAATGGATCTCCAACCCAACCTCTCATGCAAAAAACTAAACAGGGCATCCCATTTGAGAGCAACGAAACTCAGCTGTCCCATAACTCCTCCCTTATACTGTCATCCCCTGGACCGTACATGCCCAAGAACCCTTCGATAATCTTGGGTCCTAGGTTAGCCTCCAAATCTGGCCCAAAACTCGATGGGCCACCCTCCTCCCACACTGTCTTGCCTTTAAAAAAGGAGAGGCCCAAAACATTAGGCCAGGCCATCTTATTTAGAAGGACACTAGTTGATGCAGTATGTGGAGGAACAAGAGATCGAAGAAAGGTTGACAGTTTACACCATATATTATTTTTCGATCAATAAAAGGATGATATTTCTGTTCAAATGCTCAGTTGACTTTTACAAAGGTTGGTTGGAGATAATTCTAGCATCTATAATGCACACATGAAAAATATCCCAATGACCAGAAAAATTTGAAGAAGAACAAGTGGTATTCCAAGACTCACTTGGCATCATAGGAACATTGTTTGTTTAGAGTAGTTATAAGAAGTTATCGGTGGTTATTAGTAGTTATTTCTAGAGTTTTTTCTATCAATATGTGCAATGTATTCATTGTAAAAAATCTCTATTCCATCAATCAATCAATAGATTATATCTAGGAGTAGGAGTAATCTAACTTAAATCTTAGAAGTAGCTTAATTTAGATTGTTATTCAAAGTAAACAAGAGAAAACGTTCAACACTTTGCCGAGCAACTATAGGTGAGAGGTAATATTTCTTTTTTGTATCTTTATTATTATCATCATGAAGATTAATAAAATCTCTTTTTATTAATATTCAATTTTTATTTTTTACCTCCATTTCTTTGTTTATTGAGCTATTTAATATCCAATAAAGTCATGAAACAAGACGACGAGCTACACATTATCGCCTAAACTTTGATAATTGTCCTAGAATTATTCTTTCCCTGTCAATCTCAATGGAAAAAGATTTATTTGGGTACAGTAGGAAAAAAGCGTCTCAACGGAAAAAGATTTATTTGGGTACAGTAGGAAAAAAACGTGAAAACCCTAACACAAGGCTACAGCCTTAAACTCAACATTTCATTAATCAACCCTGAATAATATATCAAGTGAATCTCTTATTTATAGACTTAAAACCTTAATTAAAAAGGAAACTATAATTCATAATTAAATGAAAATAATATAACATCTAATTAAATTATATTTAAAATATTTAAAATCTTAAATCTAAAAGGAAACAAAATAAAATATTAATTAAAAGATAATTATAAATAAAACTAATTATAAAATAACTAAAATTGAATTGTAAATTAGTCTTATCATCACTAGCTCTATCCTTAACCTTTTTGACTAACCAAATATGGGCCACTATTCCTCAAAAAATGAATTGGCCCAGCATGAGACAGCCTAGCCCGACTTTGCCTGAGGCTCCGTCCCATGCCACGTGTCTCCCATGGTGCCACGTGTAGCAATCACTTGCTTCCTCCATCAGCTTTAATTTAAAACGTGTCAGTCACTGCCCTACCTCATTTGCAAAGCCTCGCCAATCTCCACATACCGTGTCTCCCCGTGTTCACCATGCGCCACCTCTTCTCCGATCTCCTCACCGCAACCACCGGCAGGTCCTAATCCGAGCACTAGAAAGAATCAATACTTGCCCCTTTCTCAGCTCAAAACCGAATTTCGTAGTGCTACGCGCTCTACCCATCTTTACCACCGTCACGATGCCATGTCTTGAACTCTAACCTTGATAGGGGACACTAAAAATATCCTCTCTATCGTATCCTCATCCACCGAGGCGAAACCACCATACCAATCGCCAATAGCCTTGAAGATGCTTAGATCCCATAGGTAGGCCAGCAATGCCATAGCACAAACCCAACACTCCATGGGTTCCAACCCTGGTTTGTAGCATCCCCCAAACAGAGCTCACCAATCCAGGAAAAGCCTCTCACCTATAGAAAACCCAATCCCCTTTCAAATTTTGATGACTCCTTCGCAGATATACAAATCTCCACTCTTGTCGGCACATGCCATCTTTGATTAGCTCTCTCCTTCAAGGAAACAGCGGTCAGTAAAAGACTAACATCACCATGCCTCAGCCGGCCAACCAGGCAACATCCAATGTGGTCAATACCTCAGTTGAGGAACTGAAGGTCACCTCAAAATCACAACACACTCTTATTACCTTCCACCACTAGTCTACCCTCCAGCCAAGGCAACAACCCAGCTGCCTTCAAGAAGGATACCTTCTTCACTAGGGCACTAAGCCTACCATGGTCAAGACTCAAAACTGGAAAGCATCTTAGCAAGCCCCTCTAACCATCACCAAAGGTTTATTCTGGTATGCAAACCAACTCCCACCTCGCAACAACATAAGTAGAAACCTCCACAAAACAACCTTCCATGTTCCTACATCTCTGACATATCAGCAGTTTAGACCCAGTCTTCCATCTCCCCACCTCACCCACACCTCTCCTAGACTCAGATGTTTCACTTAGCTACGAAGCCAGCGAACCAACCTCCGCAGGCAACAATCTCAGAGACAATGTCGAAGGTCTTCCTCTCGATCTGGACAATCTTCCTCAATTGACGTAAGAGCTTCCTTCCTTCGGTCCCTAGCATGTATGCATGTTACTTCTTATGAGGAAAATCATATATTCCTCTCAATTTTCTTATCAAACAAAGAAGGATAAGTAAATAGTTTATTTTATTTCCTTACCTCTTCCTCCTCCCCCTTTTCTCTTTGACAACTTATCTTCAATTCCCTTCTCATTATGTTCTACCAAACATACCATTCCTTTCACCAGGAATAGAAGATTAAAATTATTATTAGTTGGATGCAATCATAGAGGAACCAAATCTAGTACAAAGGTTCGAACATCGAGACTGATAGTTCTTTCACACAAATCTGAATTGTATACATGTACTATTTACGCATGTATAGAAAGGGAGAGAAATGACTCTATCATGTCCCACTCCGATGCAAACAGATGCTATCCGGCATAACCGCCTGCAAATGGCAGCACACACCATCCTTAGTATATCAAGTCAATCATTTTTTTTTTACAGAGACCTAGAGAAATTTAGTCCTTGACAGTCCACATGTAAACTGCACAACCTGTGAAGACTTACCACACAATAATAGGGTGTTTTTGCTTTGATATTTTTTTATTGGAGGGGGCGGGTGGGGGGGGGGGGGAGTGGAGCAGGAGTCAAAGATACTTATTTCTTTCATTTAACTGCTCTCTGTCATATTTATATCTAGCATGGATGGGTTTCTCTGACATTTTTGTTAGATGGCATCTAAATATATTCTCTCTTATATCAGCTCACATTTTATAATTTTATCACATAATCTACAAATAAAAAATACCCACACGGACAAACAAAAGATAAATTGAAACAGCCCAATGCAAATGGCGAAAAAAAATTATAGATGGTTTTCAAACCTTAAAAGCAGCAGCATAAGCAGCCTGTAAATTGGACATGCCTTCAAATGGCATGCGGTTGGTTAACAATTCCCATAAGACAATGCCAAAGCTGTAAACATCAACCTTGTTATTGTAATGCTTCTTCTCCCCTTGACGCAATGTCACGGTGCTGTATAACTGCAAGGGTACAATAAGGTTAATGGTAAAAGAGTGATAATTAAGCAAGAACTTTGTATATATGCTATTAAGCAAATTAAGGAAACTAATAATGCAGGAGGATAAGAATCAAAAATAAATCATCAAGAGCAGCAACAACAACTATATAGAACTCGACAAAGTGATAATGTGTCAAATAGGCAACCAGCTTGTTTTGTGTCGTGCTTAAAATAATAACAGAGAACAATAAAAAAATATAAAATTACTAACATGGTTCTTTACAGATAGGCCAGCAACCTAGTAAATGAAAATTGAAATAACAATGAATTGATAATAAGAAAAGAAAGACAATGAAAGAGATATGCACTTGGTTTTCAGCCTGAGCGTTGCATGGATCCAATGAATAGATCATTGAACAATAACAAATTCCCCAACAAGAATTCAACCATTTAGCTCAAGCAAAATGCACAAACCTCGGGAGCCATCCAACGGTAAGTCCCAGTTTCTGCAGTCATCATCTCAGTCACAGATTCTTCCCTTGCAAGACCAAAATCTGCAAGCTTCACGGACTTCTGATTGGCCGTAAGCAACAAATTGTCTGCATTATTAAGTTTGAAAATACATTTTAAATTAGCGTAGGCAATAGAAACACATATTTGAACTAAATATGTGGGTTTGGTTTGTCCAGGGAATAGCAACCCAAAATCATGTCTTGATCTCACAATTAAACCCCAACTTTATCAGAATCAACAAACTCAAAACTCGAAAAGTAAAAAGAAATATATCCCAACTGGCAAATATTTCCATGTTCTTATCTCTCATTTTCCTTCTCTTATGCAATTTTGTATGGGTTTGCTAGAACTGAACGTGAAAAAACATGGTCACAACCAAAGAAGATAATTCATTCGAGATAAGAAATCAACTCCTAATGAACTAGATTTACAAGGCCTGGTTGAGTTCCTCGTAGAAAGGAAGAAAAGACACAAATTAAGAGTAAAAGACAAACATATGGAGCTTGCTATCTAGCATTTTTTGATGTTGTGTACTGGAATGCAAAAAAAGAAAAAGGAGGAAGAGGAAGAAGATTATGACACACAGTTCTCTATGTATTTGAGACACCACACATAACCCTCAAAAAATTGTTTTAAACGCAGGCAATAAATTCAGTTCATTACACAATACAAAATTTCACATAACTGACAAGAAACTAAACTATACAGCTTAAATAGCCATGCAATACCAGGTTTTAAATCTCTGTGTATTATCCCATTGGCATGTAGACAATCCATGGCTCGAGCAATGTCAAGGGCATAATTTATCGCCACATGAAGATCAAGCTGATTAGGACGAATGCTGACTAAATATTTCCGCAGTGACATCCCTGGCAATAGCTCTGTAACTATCACCATTAATGGATCCTTACAAGCTCCAATAAACTGAAAAGGAAAGATTTGAATTATCTTCTGCGAGATGAGCATTATATATTAGAAAAACAAGGGAAGTGGTGACAAGAATGCAACCATTAATTGCAAAGTCCTATTACAAGCTGAACCAGCTATAGATACACATGGAACCTGAGAGCCCCTCAATAACAGTCAAGACTTCAAAATAGTAAACAGAGGAGACACTCATTTAAAGAAAGATACTCACCTTGACTAAGTTCTCATGTTTCACCCTTGACATCATAGTAACTTCCCGGGCAAATCGACTTTCCAGTGCAGCTCTTTCTTCTGAATTGTTTCCACGATGTAGAACTTTTATGGCAACAATTCGATCACCATACCTTGAAAGTGATAGTAAGGTAGGACTTACCAGTCATATTGCATCACAAATTAAGCATAAACACACATCATGTGTCATCACAGTGCATTTGATGACTCAAAAACAAAAAGAAGAAAGAACTAGCATGCAACCTTCATAAGGTCATATGACTACCAATGAGAGGGGATTCAAAAATAAATATATAAATAATATAGAGATATAAGTATCATGATCGTACAGCTCTTTCAATCAATTGATTTGAGGGAGGTAAGGTTAAGTATACTTTTAAACCAAGTGTACTAAAATTATCAAGAATCCAAAACTGAAATAGAGCTTCCAAGAAAATCATGAATGACCCCAGTTCTGATAACTTCACAAATTAGAGTATCTAAAATCCAATAACTTTTGAACTTATGCGTAAATTTGTCCTAGCAAGGCTGAAATAAAGTTTGCTCACATGGTTGTAAAGATAATTGTAGTTGCTTATGGAATCCAATGGTTACCAAAATTAGCTTCTGCACTTAAAGTTACATCCTCAACTGAACAATATTTGTGTGAACAACACAACTCTTTGGCAGATGAACATTGTTTGTACCCAAAAAATGATAAAAGATATTCTTCGAACAAAACGTAGTAGAACTGTTCATAAAGTTATCCGAATACTACCATGGGTAATATAGCAACTAGAATGATTAAAGCTTCGTAACGAATCACAACACTATATACCTAATTTGCACTCACCTTCCTTCATATACTTTCCCATGTGCTCCCTCACCAATTTTTGATCCAATAAACAGTAACTTTGGGTCAACCAGCAAACTCTCATCAATTGTCAATTGCGGGGCAGTGATTGATCCATTCCGCGAAACCAACTTTGGGTCACCCTCAACCGACTTGTGTAGGACTGGTTTCTCATATTCCCACTCTTCTCCTCCTCTGTTCTTGTCACTGCAACTCATGTTGCAACCCTCAAATTATGCCTGAATGCCTCATTTCAAACGCCATGTGAATAAATTGATACCTATACCCAGATATCTACATGGGCAATCATTTTTCAAAAATTCAACAAAGGTGAGGTCCTGGCAAGAATTTCTTGCAACCCAATACTACCTTCTGAAATTACCACAGGAAGACCCAATCCCCGTAACTATTTCAATATCCATATTGAAAACAACCATTCAGAACGCACAGAAAAATCTGCTTTACCAGTGTTCACCAATATCTCAAAAAAGTTTCAGTTGATCAGAACAACAGAGACAACAATATAGCTTGTTCCCGGAAAAGAACTTCAGTTTCAAACTTCAATGATTCAACTTGAGTTGGAAGCCTCTTAACCCGAATAAAGGGGGCAAAAAAAAGTGAAACCCTAGAAATGAAGAAAGATAGGGCACAAAAGAATACTTACAATCGCAGCATTCATACATATACACATATAAATACTATATATATAAATAGAAATAGCTTAAAAAGAACTCGAGCTTGAGATGACACGCTTAGCTAGCTGATTGAAGATGATTGTAAAGAAAGAAAGAGAAAACCCAATCCTAAAAAAGCGACACCCTCTGCGTCTGCGTTCTCTCTCTTTCTTTCTCTCTCTAAAACTATCGAGATATTCCCACCTTCTCTCTACAAACTTAGCCGGTGGTTGCGTCCCGACGAAGAGATTCCGATTTTCTATTCTATTCCGGTGAGGGTTTAAATTGGGAGGAAAAAGAACAAAAGGAAAAAAGGAAAAAATAATGTAGCTTGTGTTTAAATTAGTTTTTTTGTGATTTTTTTTTTTGTTTTTAGCTAATTTTTTTTAATATTAATTTAAATGAATATATTTTTTAAATTTGCCTCGTTATGAGAAAATTAAAAAAAATTGATTAAATTTTAAAAAAAAATCATATAAGACGAAAAAAGTTAATAAATTTTTTAATTTTTTTTTAATATTTTCATTTTAATGAATTTTTTTCAAAAGTATTCATGGAACACTTTTTAAAATCTTCACATCACAAAAAACTAAAAAAATAAAAAATTTAAACTAAAATATAAAATATGTTCATAAAAAATAAAAATAAAAAACTCCAAAAAAAAAACTACAAAACTTTTTAGTCCAAACATAGTATTCATTCGGCAACTTAACCTTTTGACTTTAAATTACTTTAAGTTAAAAAATCAAAAAACTCATTTAATTGAAAAATTAATGACTTTTAAATTACCAAAAAAAACTAAATAATCTATATGTGAAATTTTAAATATGCCCTTATATGTAAAAAAAAAAAAAGCCAAAAGCCAAAAAAAATCAAAAAAAGCTAAAAAGATAAAATTAAAAATTATTATGAAAAAAACCAAACAATCTTAAAATAAATTGGCCTTGAATAGGTGAATTTAAATTATTAACTTATTTGACTTTATAAATTTTTCGTCTTTAATAAATTTTTTTTATCATTTAATTAAATTATTATACTTTTTAGACTACTCTTATTAAAATGAG
>JAULJZ010000020.1:9337703-9351068 GCA_032270985.1 Heliamphora pulchella | reverse complement strand
TTTAACGGCAAAATTGAAAAATAAAAAAAAAATTGACATAATCAAATTTTTTTTCTTAGCGAAATTTCAAAAATCACAAGGGGTATATCTATTTTTGTCAGAAATCATATGAATGATCAGTGTAATTTACCTTTATTTAAATCTTTCACTTATTCACAAATTCAATAATTTTTCTTTCAGGTTGTTTTTGTTCCTCTTTAACTAAAGTACAACCAAAGTTATTATCAATTTTGCGTAGCACATTTAAATGCTCAAAGACATTATCCATTTTGCTTCAAATCAGTGTCGATTTTTTTTAATTTTACTTTAAGGAATTTCTAATTTGTTGAGATTAGATTATCTTATATTTATAAATTAACGAGAATTTTAAATTCTTCATTCAAATTAAGTATCTTTTATAGGCAACCAAAAAGTGATAAGAATAATTATTGATAACAATTATTCAATAATTTCAAAATATGAAATACCGTCAAATACAATTGTAAAACATCATGCATTTTTTTTTGTCAAAACATCATTATAAATATATTAAAAATTTATTCTACTTATTAATTGAAAAAATAATTTACCATATGTTAACAATAATTAAACAATTATTAATTATTATAGTACAAAAGTTATTATTATAGAAAATAATTTTATGCTTGTGAATGACCCATCCATTAAAAATTCAGGAGTCACCGCTATATGATTCGGTATTACTTGATTGTTTGTTTTTGCTACCGTACAATATTTCTTTTAGGGTGATCATTGCCCCGTTTAATATAAATTGCTTATTTGACTTATTTAGTTTTAAATAAGTAATTTTGTTTGTGAAGTTAAATAAGTAAAATTTAAATTAATATATAAATAAGTTAATAAACTAAATAAACAAGATTGAAGTCAAAATTATTCCTAACATATTTGTTTATTTAAACTGATAAGTAATTTATAAACAAATAAGTCACTTAAAAGTTAAGTATATCAAATTAACTTGTTTATTTATATTTTTATTTATTTCATAATAAATAAATAAGTCATTTATCTAAACTGGCCAATGTTTCAACAAAATAAAATTAAAATATTATTGAGTTTTCTCGAAAAAGTAAACACCCACTGATACCGACAAATAGGAAAGGTATTCATGAAACCAGTGGCTCTTCTTTCCTTGGTGCTTGAAATTTCACATTTTCATTTGACGGAAGAGTTTAATTAGTCACAGTGATTGGAGTCAACAAAAGGTGCCTCTTGGGATTAAAAGTCAAAGGAATTTATTTATTTTTTTTCCGAGTTATTTATTTGACGGTTAATTTTGTTTAAATTCAATAAAACTATTTTCTTTTGGATTAAAGAAAAAAACCAACCAAAGTATTAATTTTTCTAAGTATTTTTTATTAAAAAAAGTTACCAGATTAGATCCGATATAAAATCAAATATGGAAGTATATTGTATGTAAGACAAATCTAAAACAAATCTTCAAAAAATAATAAAAAAATATTAATCCCGCGTGAGATAATTAAATCTCAGAGCAAAAAAAAAAAACAAAAACCTCTACAGAAAAGTCACTATTAAAACACTAAAAAAAACTTAAAAAACAAAACACACAAAAA
This sequence comes from Heliamphora pulchella, assembly GCA_032270985.1. Taxonomy (NCBI): domain Eukaryota; kingdom Viridiplantae; phylum Streptophyta; class Magnoliopsida; order Ericales; family Sarraceniaceae; genus Heliamphora; species Heliamphora pulchella. The sequence continues at coordinate 9,349,479 of JAULJZ010000020.1, read as the reverse complement.
GTACAATATCGGGGTAGAAAAAAATAGTGAAGAACAAATGATGAGATTAAAAAATATACTAAAAAGTAAAACAAAATACTAAAATAATAGGGGCATTATTTTTTCTAAGTTGGATTAAAAAAATAATCAATCTATCTGGACCAACTCAATCATTGCATTAACATTTTAACTTCTCCGGTTCAATCGGTTTTTTGTTGGGTACACACATGGAGTTATTAATCAGTGACCACTGTTATTATGCGAGCTTTCTTACGGACTGTTTGGGATAGTTTTTCACCATCATATATACTTTCATACTTCATCTCAAAATAAGATTAATTCGCTTTCTTTTATCCAATATTATATCATTTGGTACTCAAAAAAAAAATAGTGGCGAACTAAAGATTAAACTAAAAGCTCAATTCGAAATTGTAATTATTTGGGCCACCCCAAAGGGGCAGCCTATAATTATTTTGACACACCCCAAAAGGGGAGCTCGTGATAACTCGTACCCAACGATAACGGTGGGCTTGCAAAAAAGCATTGGGGGAAGTCATCGCGCAAGGAAATCCCATTTGCGAAATAATAGCTTAAGAAAAGTGAGAAAAGCATCCAAGGAGAACTAAAACTACTACAAAAAGATATAATAGCTTAAGAAAAGTGAGAAAAGCATCCAAGGAGAACTAAAACTACTACAAAAAGATATAATGAGAAACCCTTGATTTTAAGAGATCAGTGAAAGCGATACATGAGATCTCAAGTATTGAGGTATGATCTCTATAAAAGGATAAGCACTTCACGAAAAAATAATACGACATTTAATACTAATTCTTACTTAGAAATATTTTTATACAGTTTAACTTGAACGTCAGAGTATTTTTCTGGTCAACCTTGGTGGAAGAACGGGATTCCATCTTTGTATGAGCTAATCAGGAACTCTCACCATCAAGCTTTGCGAGTTCAAAAATTTAAGAAGAAAGGAACATTTTCTCTGACCTATATTGTGCCAATATATCTCAACACGCGCACAAAAAATTTAGAAGAAAATTAAGTTAAATTTTTTTTTTTTAATTTATATGAATCGGTATAACTTGATTTTTTGCTACAGTTCAATATTTTTTTTAGACCGATCAATGTGTAAGCAAATTAAAATTATTGAATATATTTTCGAAAAAGTAAATACCCACTGATACCGACAAATAGGAAAGGTATTCATGAAACCGGTGGCTCTTATTTCCTATCACATTTTCATTTAACAGTGGAGTTTAATTAGTCACAATGATTGGAGTCATCAAAAGGTCCCTCTAGTGATTAAAAGTCAAAGGAATTTATTTATTTTTTTGCCGAGTTATTTATTTGACGGTTAATTTTGTTTAAATTCAATATAACTATTTTCTTTCGGATATAAAAAAAGTGTTATTCATTCTGTTTTTTAGATTAAAAAAAGTTATGAGATTAGATCCGATACATAATCGAATATGGAAGTATGTTGAGGTCTCATTTGGCAACTGGCTTTAAACTAATTTAAAGTAAGGGTTTTTCTTTTTTTGTTTAAAAGTTTATAAAGTCAAAAAATTTTGTTTTTCAATTTAAAAATTTTTAGTATTTTTGTTTTTTACATAAATTTTTTTATATTTTTAAAAAATATCATAACTTTTATTATATATATTTATTTTTTTATAAAATTATATATTTAAAATATACTTGTTAAAATTTATATTGAATATAAAATTATTTAAAAATAAATTTCAAACAATTATAACAACCTTCGGTAAAATTTTTTGCCTTTTAGCTTAAAATTATTTTAAATTTTTGGCTTAACGTCACCTAATTTCTCTCCCAAACGAACTTTTGGTATTTTAAGTTTAAAATGACTTTAAGCAAAAAGTTTAGTTTCAAATCAAGTTACCAAACAAGGCTGAATGTGAAACAAATCTTCAAAGAATAATAAAAAACAGGGTAAATTACATTGACCACCCCTGAGATTTCTGACAAAAATAGAAATTTTTTCTGTAGTTTCAAAAATTGCACAAACTTCTCCTCAAGTTTAATTTTAATATCAAATAAATACAACCGTTAAAATTTTCGTTGAACTTAACAAAAACCACTGTCCCACCTCAAAATCGCCCTTTAAACCACCGCGGCCACCGTCGTCTCTCTTTCTCTGCTCTCTCTCTCTGCTCTTTGCCCCCTTTCTCTCTCTCTGCTCTCTCCTCTTTCCGCGGTGGTTTTGGGTGGCGGTGGAGGTAGTACGCGGTGGTTTTGGGTGGCGATGGGTTTGGGGTGGTGATTTTGGGTGGCGGTGGTTTGGGGGGGGTGTGGGTGGGTTTGGGCAGTGTGTTTGCCGGTGGGTTTGGGGTGGGAGTAGTGGTTTCCGTTAAAGTAAACGAAAATTTTAACAGTTGGATTAATTTGATGTAAAAATGAAACTTCAGTAGAGGTTAGTGATATTTTTGAAACCACATGAGAGGTTTCTGTTTTTGTCAGAAACTTCAGAGGAGGTCCGTGTAATTTACCCTTTATTAAAAGTTGGAAATAGTATTAAAATGAACTATATGAGTTGATGACCTTATAACTTAATTGCTCCTATTCATTTTGTAAAATTATTAAATTACCATAAAGCATATGAATCTAGCCAAAAATGTTCATCTTTTCAATTGTCCTCTTTGCAAATTATATAATTTTTCCTTTTATTATATGAAAATTAGCTATTCACAAATATTTTTACTTTTTGCTTGATTAGCATTTGAACATGATGATTTTATTATTATTAACAATTATTTGTGCACCAGTATGATATTTATTGAATTTTAAAAAATATAATTGTTAGTTTTCTTTTTATTTTAGTTAAATCCAAAAAAAATAGAAGTATATGTATATTTGACACTTGCATCGGTACTAAACATCCCCCTTATAATTGTACATGCACCCATAGTAATAACATATTTTGGATCGGGCATTTGCCTAAAGATTTTATTTATCTACCTACTAATCAAGTTATCCGCGTGATACAGACATTTTGTTATTTACTAAAATAAAGACCCAACCGATTTGTACGTGTTAAGTCACCAATTTTTTCAAAAGTTTCAGTTATCAAAAAATTAACTTAACAATGTATATCAAGTTATTCAACACTCTCCCTCACGTGCGATCCTGTCTCGCACGTGAAGAGGCAAACATACTGAAATGAACAGAACATGTGCACCAATACACATAATGCATAATAACAAATGTAACAACAAAACACACTATTACGAGACTTGAACTCAATACTTCATGAAACCAGAGTTCTGATATCATATTAAGTCACCAATTGTTCTTAAAGTTTAAACTTTTAGGAAATGAGCCAAACAATGTATATTAAGCTCCAACAACATGCTTTGCGTTCTCGGCATGCTTTTAGATTTTCACTTATTTTGTATTTTATGCAATTTGTTTGAATTTTTTGCTTTGTTTTACACTTTTATTGCGTTTGTTTTCCTATTGGGTCTAACCTGGTGTAAGATGGCCACCATTTTATACATCTGATAAAACATAAATCAATTAGCTCATCAATGCGAGTGCCCTGGCTGTCTGTTCACCTAACCGTGTCTTCGATGAGGGCCACCTAGTGGATTTTGGTGGCCTCGCCTGTACCAAATTATGCATTACAAATTAATATCAGAAACAATTGTTCTCCACTGCCTCTCCAAACACAATCTATGTGGGACCTACAAATATCATCTCTATTTCCACTATTTCAATCCCTCAAACAAACAGACCCTAAGTGTACTAAATGCATACCTTGAAAAGTTATGTACTTAGGACTGCGCTTCTCTCGGGTCTTTAATCAGGCTGGACTGGTTCAGTCCACTTAATTTTGGGTCCAAATTAGGTTCATTATGATTATTTGAGCTATTTATTCGTATTGTTCCCAGTGTCCAAATCAGGTTAATTTTTGATCGGATGTCGTTAAGTATCTGAATAAATCACATAAATGACATAAATCACATTTGTGTTTTAAAAAATTAACGGCGTTTGAACTTAACTGCTAATTTTTTTAAATACAAATTAGTATTTGTTCATACATTTAATGATCTCCGATCAATTTAATTTTTTGCATAGACAATTTACAAACTGGGAACAATAAAATTAATTATTCAAATTATCGAAGTGGGCCCATCTCGAGCCCAAAATTAGCCCCACGTAATCAGTCCAAGTCCAATTAAGGATTGGAGAGAATGCTCTAATAGTTGAAGGCAATTTTGTAATTTAATCACCAAAAAACAAATAAGCAAAACGTAATTTTTATTCTAAACACTTTCAAAATCATTTATACCAAATAAAACCTAATTATCCCAAACAAAAATGGCATATTTTATTTTTGCTAATTAATTAAATAAGCTAATAAGCAACTATCTCAGGCGGGACCTATATGCAATATTACATTTTATAATACTCTTGATGTGACATTTGTTTTATATGGTATATTTAAAGGTTAAGATTTGTTTTATCCAATGGCTAAAATTGTGTTTATTTCTTGTCTCACTCAATTTTTAGCTCTTCCTCTTTATTCTCTCTCACTAACAACTCACATCTCTCTTCATTTTAAATTCAATTTATCTCTGTCACGAAAAACATTAGCAAGAGTCAAGGTATAAAAGAAAGAAAATATATTTTAATATATGCAATACATAAATGACCCAAAAAATAGTTACTTTTATATATTGTTTATTAGAATTAAGAGTAAGTCTAATTATAATTATTAATAATGTTAGAAAATTGCGGTGAGCTTACTAAAAACTGTCTAATACGTTGTTATTTTTAATAATTAAAAATTTTATAAAACTAAATTCTGTTCAAAGTGTCTTAAAGCACGTGTAATTGCTAGTATGCAATACAAGTTAAAAAGGATTCTTTTTTACTAGTTTCCGAAATGTGAGTTTGCCAAATTTGAAATCAAAACACTATGAGTTGTAAGCTACTAAGCATTACAAGCATCACAAAATGAGTTTATCAAATTAGAAATCAAAACATTCTTAAAATAGTTCAATGACACCAATTGAAGACAAGTTGAAACAAACTGAAAGAGGAAAATTATTAGGTACTCCTGGAGTACCATCTGGCATTGCCTACATGGTATTCCTGATGAATAGAAATGTGCGATACACTCTAAGTGGGTCACTCTTGTTTCCTACTTATCCAACAAAGGTAGATCAATTGCATAGACTATTTTTTGTTGGTTGGATTGGAGCATTATGTAAACAATTTTATATGGTGTTTCGAGAGTACTGAATAATTATTTCTTGAAAGAGAGCGTAAGATGCTTTGGCCATGTGCAACGAAAATCGGTAAAAAAGGAAGGGATATGATCACTGTTAGTAGAGGGAGAATTTAAATTGACATGTAAAGTTATAGTAAAATGTAATAAATATTTATTAAATTTAACCGATCATACAAATGATTGATAAATGGTGCAACGGAAAAAAATCTCTTGGTTCGGTTAAGATTAGGTTTATATTTTCATAAATGCCATTGCCATGTCATTCTAAAACTCAATTTCTATTTCGATTATCTTCTATTACTATAGAAAAGCGGGACAAAAAATATTCATATTGAAATTCAATTTAGTGAACATTTTATCCTAATGTGCTACTTTTGGATGATATGTTGCACTTTTGCTTGTTTTAAGTTCTTGCTATGTTTCTAAATTACACTTTGTATTTTGAGATCTTGTTAACAGGACATTTTCCCCTTACATTTAGAACTCCTCCAGTTAGTCCTCCTCGACCAAGTTACTTATCAGGAATGAGAAGAGTTTGCTCACTAGAGTTTAGGCCACACCTGATGAATTCTCCAGACATAGGATTAGCTGATCCACTTTTGGGTTCTGGTGGAGCTCCGGGGGTTTCAGAACGTAGTTTTCTACCACAATCAACCATCTACAATTGGAGTTGCAGCCACTTCTCAAAGTCACTTCTTACAGCAGCTGATGAAAGTGAAGAAATGATGGCTAGAAGAGAGGAGAGAGAAAAAATTGCATTGGACAACATTGCAAAATGCCAGCATTCTTGTAGGTCCTCGTGATGATTGGCTTCATTTCCATTATTGGCTTCATGTCTTTTTTTATCTGTTTCATAGTCTACTTCGAATCTGTTGCTGTGTACTTGGAAACGTTTGATCTTCAGCACTTCTATTATCTTTCTGCCCTTTTGATTTATAAATTGTAAATTTTGGCTCATTGTCTTTTACAGTTATTAACAAATCGCATGATGAAATTGCTAATTGGGATACAAAGTTAGAGACGGGTACCAAAACAATTTTGCTGCAACCTTTCAGTCCGGTTGTGATTGCTGCAGATGAGACTGAACGAATCAGGTATGTGTCTCAGTTTCATTTATTACTAGTTACTGGCACGCGCTATGCGCATGCTATTGCCAAAAATTATAAAAATTACATCAACAAATTTTATAGTTAAAAATATAAAAATCATAATTACTTACTAATAATTAACATTAATATTCTTTCAAATTACTATTTCCGTACCAACAATTGAGATTGAAAAATATGAAAATAGTTTTTCTAGATAAAAACGTAGTTGTAAAATATCATTTACAATGTAATTGCACTTTGCATTATGATTTTTTTCTTGAACAGCTAAAAACACTTTGCATTATGATTGTTGATTAATGCTGTCGATTTCTATCGTCATCATCATAAATTGCTCCATCCACGCATGCCAATATCATTAATATTCTTCATTCTTGTTGACTTATTGTTGATCGCCTCCACGAGCGGCATAAGTTGAAACAAAAAAAAATCTTTATAAATCAAGATTAGTATCTCTTCCATTATCACTAGCAATTGCTTGAGTCACTGACAATCGAGGGTAAGCAATTTCAAAATGAATGTTAATTGAAAAATATGAATTATATGGCTGAAAATGAAATTCAAATGTCGCATTAAAATTTGTTAGTTTTCTTAAAAAGGAATTTTACTAAGTAGAATGACAATTGAACATCTTTACAGTAGTATGTCCCTATTTGGCTTCTCTAAGAAACTTTTTTTTTCTTCAGAAAAGCCATTTTTTAAGTTATATTATTTGGTATTTTTAAAAATTCCACTAACTTTTTGAACTTTTATTTTTAAAAAAAGCAGTTATACACATTTCAAATACTCTAACTTTTCCTTGAATTAAATGACTAATACCATCAATTAAAAAATCAACTCTATTTTTAAAAATAAAAAAAGTCGTTCCATTATTTGAAACACTACAACTTAAAAGTAAAAAGTAAGAACATGGTGGATATTTCATTAAAAATCAGGAAAAAAACTACACTAAACAAATTAAACTAAACACTCTAATTGTTTTTTCCTCCCCTTTTATTCCAAAGAAGCTAAACCTTTTGAAAATAAACTTTTTAGACATCCCAAATAGGGGCAATATAAATATTATGTAATTGCTATGTATATAATAAATATTATATAACTGTTGTATATTAAATTATTATTGTGGGAATCTTGCCAAAAATACCATACGTTCCACTAAAAATATCACTTGCAGTTTAAATGGCACATGCCAAGGATTTAGAAAGCCTGAAGCACGGCAGTTTAAATGACGCCTACCCACAAAAGCAAATGCAGACAAAATAGTTGATAGGAGGAGAATAATCACAAGTGCCGCTTTTTATATAGTAGAGATTTTGTGAGTTTATTTGTGAAAATCCTAATTATCTCCTGAGATTTTTATTGAAGTTTGTTAGCATCTTCGTATGTTGATCTCATGCTGGCTAATATATCTTACTAAATTCTGGTTGGACTAATCTGTTTTGACTTTCATTTCCTTTCGACTTTCGTTTCTCTGAATCTGCACACTAATGTGCTGAAGTCAATTTCAGACAGTTTCTTAAAGTAGCTTAGATTGTTGATAACAATCAAGTTTTTTCCATAGCATTATTGAAATACTTAAGAAGTTCCTTGAAGGGAAATGAAATATGTTGTGTGCTGCTCGATGGACTTTAGAGTCTGGAGGGCGCATCTGACTTCTGTTTGTATGTTTAATTGTTGTGATTATCGTTCCTTTTCTGCGCATATGTATTAACTGCTTTGTGCTTGTGTGTTTTCAGGATATGGAATTATGAAGAAGCTACCCTGGTCAACAGTTTTGATAATCATGATTATCCTGACAAAGGAATATCAAAGCTCTCCCTCGTGAACGAGCTTGATGACAGCTTGCTTCTTGTTGTTTCAAGTAGATTTCAATACTGCTGTCTTTGATCACCTTCATTGTATAATTCCTTGTGGAACAAACCGTTTTATTTTTAATTGGATCTAACTTGTGCTATCCTTGTGATTCAGGTGATGGGAATGTCCGAATTTGGAAAGATTATGCTTTAAAGGGTAAACAGAGACTTGTTACGGCATTTTCCTCAATTCAAGGTCATAGACCCAGCGTGCGAAGTGTGAATGCTGTTGTGGATTGGCAGCAGCAGTCTGGATATCTGGTACATGCTTACTCTAATATGTATTACTTAGGAACTGTAGGATAGACATGTATCTTCTTGCTTATGCTTTTCATTTTACTTTTTGTTGATGCTTTTGTTCAATGCTGGTGGTTCTAGTATGCTTCTGGTGAAATTTCATCTGTTATGGTTTGGGACCTGGATAAAGAGCAGCTTCTTAATTCTATTCCTTCCTCATCAGATTGCAGCATCTCAGTGTTGGTGGGTTTTACCTCAAACATGTACCTCGTTAAATTATTTATGCCCTGTTGTTTTATTCCCTGTCCTCCATTGCTGTTATGGTAATTTAAATGTTACTTAAATTACAATAAAACAATTACACAATGTTGATGTTGCTGTTGCTGTTCTGTGGTTTCTGACATGATGTTGACCGTAGAGGGAATTTATCATAGAAGTCACATCCCTTCCATTGATTGTTGTCATCGATCCCTTTGCACCAAATAAGCCGTATTAATTGTCTTCTGCTCTTGCTATTTTTGAGTTTTGTGCTGTACTGCACTCATTTGTTGTTGTTGGCCATGTGAATTTATTTTTAATGGTGATAATGTTCATGCTTGTGTAGTCTGCTTCTCAAGTTCATGCGGGTCAATTTGCAGCTGGCTTTGTGGATGGTTCTGTCAGATTGTTTGACATTCGAGCACCCGAATTGTAAGCAGCTTCTTTGAGTGTTCTCTAACTGGAAAATTTCCCGCTCTGTACTCTATCACTAACTCTCGGCTCTCTCTTCATTTAAAACCCAAACTCTCTCTCTCTCTCTCTCTCCATTTTAAATCCTACCTTTCTCTTTTTCTTTGTTTCGAGCTCAACCTTTTTTTATTCCCCATAAAAAATATATATTTGATATATGTGCATGTGTGCCGTTCAAAAAATATAGTTGGTTTTGTATATTTTTCCTGGAGATATTCCTGTTCAAGGAATGCAAGTATGACTGTATGAGAGACTTTCTCTGACCCAAGGCTTCAGAAGTTTCTTACTATTACCTTTTACTTCATTTAACATACATCAAATTGTAAACAATGAAGTGTATTGTAATTCTGATTTGGTTCAGATCTTTAATAGTCATCTAAAGCCTTGTTTAATTATCATCCAATGTTCTTGACCATCCTTGACACTTTATTTTGTTTTAATCTTAATTTGTCTTATTCAGACTTGTATGTACAACATACCCACATACACACACAGCTGAGAGAGTTGTGGGGATTGGCTTTCAACCTGGACTAGATCCGACAAAGGTAGATTGTAGTAATCTAATGTTTTTCAAATGCTGTTCCTGTTATGCTTTTCTGCTTCTGCATCAATATCAAACTGAGCAGTGGATTTAGTAATCTTTTGTCTTTCAAATGCTGTTGCTAGTCATGCTTTACCCTCTCCTAAATCACAACAAAACATAGGATATAGGGAATTTATAAAAAATGAAATGTTCGCATAATTAGGTTTTCTATTTGCTTATACTCAGATTGTCAGTGCATCTCAAGCTGGTGACATTCAGTTCCTCGATATCAGACAGCAGAAGCATGCCTACTCAACAATCGATGATCAGCGGGAATCTCTTACGGCTTTATCTGTTCATCGGCATGCACCCATTATTGCAAGTGCCTCAACCAAACAGCTTATCAAACTCTTCAATTTAAAGGGTGAACCATTAGGCACCATCAGATATTCCCCCACCTTCATGTCCCAGAAAATTGGTTCTGTAAGCTGCCTCACTTTTCATCCATATCAACTTCTACTCGCTGCTGGTGCTTCAGATGCTATCCTGATGAAACATCTACTGCATTATGACTAGACATCAGTAAACTCGTATCTCCTTAAATTCCTCTGGTTGAGAGGCAGCATGAGGGTGGGACCTTACAATTGACTGTCACCAATGTGAGAAGGGTCATCGGGCTTGACTGATTCTTCCTCTTCAATTCCCTTCACGGTTAATATTTCCGGGAACACAGGCTGGGCTTACAGTTGAAATTGTATGTTATATATTCATTAGCCTTCAGGGTTGAAGGTCGTGCAAGTTACACATCATATTCATTGGAGGCTTTGGCAAATAATCTGATGGGGAGGTAAAAATAGTGTAGTTAGTTTTTGCTTTCCTTTTGTTTTACTCAACCCCCTCCCCCACCCCCCAACCCCCCCGCAAAAAAAGTAAATAATAATTTCCACGTGTTGTATTCTTTCTTTCTCCCTCCCTCCCTCCATTGTTCACTTTATAAAACTAGGAAATTTCTCACTAATTATAATTTAAGTTTCTTTGATGGGCAATGTGTATGGTGGTTTGATTTGGGTTATGAGTGGTTATTAACTACTTAATCTTCCCGCAAAAACCGTTTGTTATAGTTTTAGGGCTTTCATCATCCAGCCTGGCTTTTAGACATTATTTGTCTTGTGATTTCATCCAGATTTAGTACATATTAATGAATTGGGTTGTGTAGATGTATATTGCCGTTAGAATTCCTCTTCAAACTGTGAGGGCTCCCCATTTGAGATTTGAGATTTTAACTGAAGAACAAAAGCATAGGAAAATTTGATTATCCGCCACTAAAATGAAAATGCGAGGGAAGTGGAGATCTAGCTGCTAATTATTCATTTTGCTATTTGTGTCAGATTGTGATCCTGCAGCTGGAACAACTCTTGAATTTTAGCATGTAACTTTCCGAGTCCTTCGCAATAAATGACAAAACTCTCTCATCATAGCTGGTATAAAAGCAGCTGACCTTTCTATTATAGGTTAGAAAGGGTGATTCTAAGTACACCATAAAAATTATTGAGTACACATGCCTATTAAATACGTTGAAAATTTTGATATCCGAAATATTCTTTTTCCTAATCCCTCAAATCTTAATCCTTTGAACTCCACCATTCCACCGCCATCCACCACCATCCACCACCTTTGGCAGTCCTAACCCTAACCACCATTCCCTTCGCAACCTTTCCTTCATTGCTGCGACCCTTAAGCTGCTACCCCCTACTCCCTCCAATGCTCGTCTCCCCTTCCTCTTCCTCTCCTTCCCTTGAACTAGTTCTCAAGCAATAGGTGTTTTACAACCTAGTGTCGAACCAATGAAGGTTGTTTGGGATCTAGCACCGAACCAATAACGGGTGTTTGGTGACCTAGTGCCGTTTGATTTCCAGTTGTTCAATCATAATAATTTGAACAAAGCCATTTGTTTAACATGAACAATGATTGGAGGCGGTGAGGGGAGCGTGCCACTAGGGTTTTGAGGGGAGGGAAGGGGTGGCGCCTAGAATTTTGAGGAGAAGGCGTGGCCAGGTTGGCTGGAGTGGCGGTGTAAGGGGGGAGC
>JAULJZ010000020.1:9296454-9308437 GCA_032270985.1 Heliamphora pulchella | reverse complement strand
TAGCAAATTGGCTTATTTGCTAATAAGCAAATAAACCAATAAGCAAATAAACAAAGTCCACCTAAACGGTACCATTAAATAGACCTTACTCGTTATGAAAAACAATAAACGACTTATAAATTCAATTGTTTACAAATTTTTCGAAAATAAAATAAAAAAAGTGTTGACTTTTTGAGAGGTGGAGTTGTCCCACCTTTTAAAAAAAAAAAAAAAAAAAAAAAAAAAAAAAATACCTCACCTCCTCTAAGGTTTATAACAAATACAGTTAGATTTCTTTTATTTTTTGAAATTGCATTAACCTCTTCTGTCAATCTTTTCAAGTACACGACATTAACGGAATATGCCTTTTTACAATTTTATCCCTTAATTATTTTTTATCCCATAAAAAGTATTGTCTCAAAGTAGGTGCCACTGAAAATTTAAAAATAAATAAATAAATTGTAAACACAGCCAGCTAGATATGAGTTGAAGGAAGGAACAGTTCCTTCCTTTGCCAAACATCATTGTTTTGTTTGTAGTTATTTTAGTTTATGTTTGGGTACGCTTTTTTAAGGGTTTTTTTGGTATCATATTTTTTTTGAGTTTTTTAATTTTTTTTTATGTTCATTGTGTTGAAACGAATTTAAAAATTATGATCGTTTTTCGAACATGGATTTCGAATACAACATTTCTAATCTAAGAACAGAAATTCTTACACTATATTTTTTCAAATACACTATACTTTTTTGTTTTATAAAATAAAGTTATAAAATTTTTCTTTATACTTTGATATTGTTCAATCTAGTTGAACTTATCAACTTGTTGATTATAGTCTGAATATATTTAATTATAATTTTAAATAAAAGTTATAAGTATTTATTAAAATTATAAACTCGTTACTTCAAATAGTAAAATTTATGTATGTTAATTTAGAATCAAACACTAAGCAAACTTATTTAGAGATCCTTAAATTTTAGCTATACCATTTAGAGTAACAAATATAACAATGGATGAAAAATAAAATTTTCAAATTAGCCTAATTTTTTGTTCAAACTTATAGAATGATATTTTTTGTCTATTTTTTGAGATTATTTAAGTAAACTGGAAGTCTTATATATAAAGGATAATATTTCTTATATCACCTTTAATATAGCATAAGCTTATACAATGTTTACGGTATAAAGTTGATGTGACTGGATTACACATTAACGCTAGTCATTCGTTGTATAAATTATATTGGCACAAATACAAAATAAGAAATCAATCTAAACATCGTATAAGACTGCTAAATGTATGAATTCATATTTTGTTTTGTACAATTCAATCTCTTCTTATTAGAACTCTAAACATATCCTCAAAACTTCTAAAACAATGGACTTAAAAATTTAAAAAAAATAAAATTGGACTAAATGCACTACGAGGTCTAAGAATTAGATTTTTGTTTAATTATCCCAAAAAAATTTACTAAGTACGAAAAAAATCTTATAAAAGTTTTAAAGTGACTTTTTCGTCTTATTTGAACTATTTTTTTATTTTTTAGTCATTTTTTTTATATTTAATTATTGATGACGAGAGAAATTTAAGAGTATGTCTATTTAAATTAATGCTAATTTTTCTTTCAAAAAAGTTAGATCCCTTCACTATTTTAAGCAGAGCATTAGATTGGTTTTATTGTGGGTGAATACTGAGAGATCAGGTTAAACATATAAAGCTCTAAATTATAAGATATACAAACTAGGAAAAAAAAAGAAAACATAATTAGAAAGAGGGTGTTTGGAAAAACTTCAGCTATCAGCTTTTTATTATTAATTTTATTTATAAATTATAAATTTTTTTAAATACTAACAACATTTGTTATAAATTACAATTTATAAGTTACTAGCACTAGTATTCTTAAACATTCCTAAACTCGACATTTGCAGTTTAATCTAAAAAATGTAACTTTCGGAAGATGCATATATATATATATGTATATATATATATATATTGAGAAATACAAATAATAAAATAATTTAAAAACTGGTTTGGGTTTAAAATGTCAGAAGAAGTGTTTTGCTATATATGAATAGCATGTGGATGGAGAATCAGTAGGTTTTGGTATTAAGGGCAAAATTAGTATTTTTTTTTAGTCAAAATTGCTAATATTGTTTTTATGGTGAAGTTTCGTGACAGATTTTTAATAGATAAGAGATTTATCCATAAAGTGTAAGAGTGAAATGTCATTTTAGAAATTTTGAGATTTTTAACAGATAAAAGATTTTTCATATTGTCAAAAAAAAGTGAAAGAATCAAATGTCAACGCAGAAATCTCGAGAAAGGTTACGAAGTTTTCCTAAACTTTTAAAGAGAGTTGAGTGTAATTTGACCAAAAAAAAAAAAAAAATTCCAAAAAAATCATTTTCTTAAAAAGTCTTACAGTGGATTGGCGAAGGAGGCCATGGCCACTTTGCCATTCCCTTCCTCAACAAACACCAAAACAGGCAAACACGGCCACGGCACTCCACAAGCCCCGACAATTCATCACTTCTAGCTCCTCTCTCTCTCTCTCTCTCTCTCTCTCTCTCTCTCTCTCTCCTCACTCACTCACGCACTCACACACACACACACACACACACACACACACACACACTTCTTCCTCCTCCAATGGCTTCTTGTTCGCTCTTTCGAACCTCAATCGCGTACAATCCCAACCTATCTATCCTCAGGGACTCGCTGGAGGTTCGCTTCCCCGATCGGAAGTGCGTGGTTCCGCCGGGGTTGGATGTGCCGGTGAAGAGAGCTCTGTTGCGGAGGCGATGTTGCGGAGTTGGAGTTCCACGCGCATCCGCTGAAGTACTTGATGATCGAATTGGGGAAGAAGCGGGCGAAAAGAGGAGAGAGAGTGGTAAGGTTCTCAGAGTTGGACTTATTTGCGGAGGTCCGTCTGCGGAGCGTGGAATCTCTCTCAACTCTGCAAGATCGGTTCTTGATCATATACAGGTATTCCTATACACTCTCGCAACCACACCAATTGATTCTTTATGTTTGTGTATGTATTGGAATAATTTCGGTATTATTTTCTCATTTATTAGGTTTCTTTAATTTTTTTTAAGGTTTCTTGGTCACCGTGTGAGTTTCTTATTCACCATTTACCTGTATTAAGTAATTTTTCTTTTTGATATCTCAGTGTTTATCTTGGGTTTGTTCTAATATGATGTCAGAGACCTAGGGATTTGCTTTCTACGTCGTCCTTTCTCAGCACTCATATCATTCTTCTTTCTCTCCCTCTTTGTATTTGGTTTATTCTATTACTTTAGATATAGGCCCTGATTGATTATTTGACGTTTTTGAATTTTTTAGCTAAAAATGTAAAAAAAATTAACGTTATTCGTTTGGTAAAAAAACTAAAAACTTAAAACAAAACACAAATTCTCAGAATATTCAAATTAAACTCTCACCATTTTTAAAATACAATAATACCCTTTATTCATAACTTATTTACTACTATTACTAATTTTATATAATTGTTAATATCAATAATATAAAATAATAAAATTATCAACTTTGAACAAAAAGTAAAAAAAAAATTTTTTTATCCAAACAACCAACTTAAAAAAAGCTAGCTTAAAAGATAAATTACCAAACAACTTACTTTGAACACAATTTAGTATTTTAGTTAAAAATGCAAAAAAACAAGCTAGTTAGCAATCGGCGCCATAATGCCTTTATTACAGGTCCTTGCGACCTTGATCATTTTTTATTTTTTATTTTGGCGGGAAATGTTGGATGTTACATTTGTACTTTGTAGATATGGTTATTTCTTCCAGGGTCCATTTGATTAAAAGAAAAATGATGGAAAGTACAAATGGAAGAAAGTGTAGTTAAAGAAAGGAAAAGAAAAGACAAATTATTTTCTTGCATTCATTTGATTAGGACAAAATTCTTGCAAGAAAATAAAAGAGAAATCTTAAATTTTTAGTTTGATAAACATTTTTACTTTCCATCAATTTTCTTTTATTAATGTATCTATCTAAATTTCACTTATTAGTGTGAAACAAAAATAAATATTGGCGGGAACTATGAGCAAATTTGAAAAGAAAGATAGTTGGTCCCCACTCCCACGAGAAAATAATTTTTTCTGTATATTTTGTGGAAAACCAGAGCTAAAAGTTTTTAGAGAGTTGTACAAGAAAATTTATTTTCCATCAATTTCTGGGATTTTTTGCTAAACGAACTTTAAATTTTTTCACTTTGCTGCATTTTCCATCACTATCTTACTATACAAACGGACCCTTAGTCTTTGTTCTGTTGCTGAGAAAAATCAAGAAGGAAACTGGGATAAAGAATTGGAATCACCCCTCTTCTGTTTTTCGTGTCCTTGGAAGTTGTAAACAAAATACATGGCTTGGATTGAATGACAAACAGTACAAAAAATGGGGAAGTTGCCCTTCTATTTTCTGGGGTCTAAATCAAAGAAGCTCTATTGGCAACCAAATCTTGCGTTTGTAACGTTGGAGAATGAGAACGGGAGAATGAGAACTGAGTGATGAGTGATGATGCTTCTGAACTCATTTCCTGGAGTACTTTTCTTGTTGGGCTGATTTTCTTGTTTTCACCAGGGGGACGATTTGCATGTAAGCTGCTATTACATTGATTGCAATCTCAATGCCTTTGCAATATCCCCTGCTCAGGTTTGTACATAGTGTATTGTTTGATGGTGAGTTACTGTTGCTGTATAAATCTTTGATTTTAGTTGGGGCTCCTATGTTGTTATAACAGATGGAAGTTCTAATTAAAGTATAATGGACAGACTTCATTTTGGCTTTGTTTTTGTGACTTATCCAGTAATTAATCAATCCAGAAAGAGCTTGATTTCTAAAACTCATAAATGCTGAAGCAGCATGTATGGTAAAAGCTATGAGGTTGAGAAATCCTAGCATGTATGGTTTATGGTTCTGAGCTATCAAGTTAATCCTAGCATTAACCAAGAGGCAGGGGAAAGGGCAAGTCTTATGTGTCTTGTCTTCTTTCATTAGTGGAATCTGCCCTCCAGCCTTTCCCGGTCAGGTTTTATAGCAGCATTGGTTTTACTTTACTCATTATGCCTGCTGGAAGCATAAGATTGTAGGCAGATGAGAAGGACAAATTCCTTTTGTTTGATTTTCCTTCAACGAGGAGAACAAATTTAACACTGCCCAGCTGTTGAGGCTACCTTCCAAATTCAGGTAGATATAAAAAAAGAACAGTGAAAGGAACTCGTTTTACCTCTGCGTTCTTTCTTAGCTGAAGTTCCCACACTCTCGATGTGGTCTTATTTTATTGTGTTATAGTGATCGTTTAACTCTCTTTCTACTTTCTACCTCTTTTCTATTTCAAGAAGAACCTGCTTTACAACTTCATGATCGTGGGCCACGGACATGAGTTGGATGCCATCCACTCTAGACATAAAATAAACATCCAGGTCCTTTTGCATGTGGATGGGATTGAACTTTATGGATTTAATGGAGTTTTGTTTCTTTTTTGTTTCTCCTCCTCTTTTTTTTTTTTTTGGTTTTCTGTTGACCAATGGACTGGGTTACCTTCCATATTTTTTTTAATTTAAAAAAAACTGTTTACAATGTTGTTCAAAGTGTTTTCGAGGCAAAAGTTATTGTAATGGTGAGGGAACTTTTAATAAATACTACTTATAAACCGTTTAAATATACTACTTACAGGTATATTCAAACACTCCTGCAGATTTTGATTTCAAACTTGAAAGGTATATACAGCGACTTGAGCATGCTGATCTGCTTTTTACTCCTGAAAATTTAAAAGATGGGTAATTCATTATTTTGCAGTATTGCCCAAGGATTTGAGTCATTGTCTGACTTTGCACAACACCTTGCTGGCTCTGTGGACATAGTCTTTCCTGTAATACACGGTCGTTTTGGTGAAGATGGTGGTATTCAGGTGTAGCTCAGTGAAGAAATTCTTGAGTGCTGAGAAGCTTTTGAGCCTAGTAATGTGGTACACAGAAATTTATTTGTCTTTTCAGGAGCTATTGGAAAAATCAAATATACCGTTTGTTGGGACACGGTCAGACGAATGCCGTAAAGCATTTGACAAGGTAAACTCTCTCTCTCTCTCTTTCTCACACACACACACACATACACACACAGGGACGGACGCTGGATTTTAACTTAGGAGGGGCGAATTGTTCTTATAAATTTTTAAGAGAGCATGTATTAAATTTTTACAAAAAATCTTAAAGGGGCGAACTTATATAATTATGAAATATTTTGAACTAATACTATTATAATAGTGAGTTTTTTCAAAATCTTGGGGAGGCAGCCGCCCCCATCCGCCCCCCCCCCCCCCTCGGTCCATCTATGCACACACATCACATATGTTTGTACAAAAGTTCATTTTGGCTTGGACAGAGCTTGATATGCATTTCCCATGGTTCAACAAATAAGAATATGTATTGGAACAACAAACTCAAGCAAACTGAGAATTTTACGAGTATTGGTAGTGAAAGTCAAATTGTCCAATTGCTGATCTTTTTCTGCAGCTTAAATTCCTAGAACGCTGCTATCATATGTACAGTATGACATGAATCTACCATTTGATCAACAAGGCTGTAGTTCGAAAACTCTGCAAATATAAGATATTGTAATGCTTGGACTATCAAATTTTTAGTTTCTTCTTCCAATTCAACTTAAATTGTCCAAGCTAATACTGAGATGGGCCCGACTTGAGTACTGTTGGATACCTTTAGAAAGTGGATTATTGTGATTATTTTTTATTTGTTTTATTTTTTTGTTTTGAAGGAATATATGGTATACTTCCAATTAAGAATTTCAGATATTACTTTTAACAACTATTCTAATTTGCTTCCAATTTCTGGGAAATGTAAATATTTTACTCTTTTGTACCGTGTTCACACATTTGGAGTATAGATTTTACATCTTCCAAATCAGCGTTTCATTTTTTTATGGTTACTGGTTTCATTTTTAGTAAGAAGATGCCAACCATTCTTGATATTATGGTTATGGCCAGTATGATGCATCGCTGGAGCTCAACAAACAAGGATTTGTAACCGTGCCTAATTTCTTAGTGCAGGTATTGTTTCAACCAGATATACTTTTAGTGACTATTGTGTTCGTCTTTGATTGTCCCTTTTCTGGTAGTTTCTTTCTATTATTTTTGCTCTTGTTCGGGTCAGTAGTATTCTAAGCATTTTACTATGGAGTACATGTCATTATTGCTTGCATAATTCTTTACCACCAAGTCTTGATATCTTTTCTATTTAACAAGGATATTGTGGCGTGCTCACACTCGACCACAAAAACAGCCTTAATTTTTGTTATGAACGTTTTATTATTTGAGAGTAATATCCATTTTTCACAGGATTGGTCTCTCTCTCCCTTCCCCTCTTTTATCTTTCCAATTTGTTTTGAAACTTTGGTATCTCCATCATTCTAGTCTCTTTGAGCTCTTAGACATCCAGAATTCATTACAAGCTTCTTGTAGTTCTTATTTCTGGCACTTAGTATACGGATTTTTCTAGATATGCTTTTATATGTAACATAGATTTTTCTAAATGTATGAAATACCCATGATGGGCACCCTACAATTGGGTAAGGGCATGAGATAGGCATCCGACATGAGGTGTTAAAACATCCACACCCGAAATATACAACACTGGTATTATGCATGAAATACTTTATTATATTTTGTAAACACCATTTCACTCTAGAAAACAGGAAAGGTATATTAACATATTCATATATTTTGGCCATGTATCCTTTGGTGTAGGAGTTAAATTAATCTGACACTTAAACAGGTGCTGCGCCTGATGCCCATACCTGAATCCATGTAGCACAGACTTTCATCCTTATTTTGTTACTCGTGGATCTTATGAAGAATGTGGCATATTTCTCTGTACTGGAAGACGAGAGGAATTTTCAAGATAATCAAGATTTACTAAAGCCTATGCTGCATCATTACTTCATCATTTTTTCTATTGAATAAGCTTGGCTTTTAGCCATTCTCTTTATTTCTGTTTAATAGCCAAGTGGGTGGCTTCTCCAGCTGAGGTCGAGTATTGACTGCCATCATAAGATGTTCATTTTCATCCAAATATAGTAGCCAGATATCCATCAAACCATCGACCAAAAGTATTATGGATTTTCTCAGTGCTGTATTTTGAATTGTTTTAATTCCTCGTCGGCAACCTGGTTTGGTGCTAACTCAATAGATGTATTAACTCCCCAAATTCCCAAGGGTACCCTCTTTACTTTTTTGAGAAGTTGGACAACTGAAAAATCTTCCCTATTAAGTGCTTGTAATTTAGTGTAAGTGTCACACTCCAAATTTTGGATTAGAAATCCAAAGCATGTGGGTTAAAGGTTTAGGTGTTGATTTGAATTAGTTGAGTTAAAATCGAGAAAAATAAATAATTTAAAGGACTTAGTGTGACCAATTATCCTTAAGGTTAGATTTGGTATACAAGTTTTCAATAACAAAAATGTTGATAGACAAGCCAATGCTTTGGATTTCAGTAACAATACCTGTTTGATATACATTCACTACTCATGTTTACAAAAGTAGCTCCCATCACACTTTCTTTCCTCCCTAGTCATGCCCCATTACATTGGGAGTGTTTGGGAATCCTATTGCTAGTAGCTTTTAACTTCCTGCCACTAATTTTAGTTATAAACTACAAGTTTTTTCAAATACTCATGACTCCTGTTATAACTTATAACTATTTTCTTCTATTTCAGGTACAAGTTACAATCTTTATTAAACATTCACAATTCCTACTACAAGTTATAATCTATAGAGTACTTATGGCTAACGAAGTCGTCACATCCCTTCACAAATAGCTCACTATATTACACTGTACATTTAAGCATGGCTGACGAAGTCTTCACATCCATCCTACTTTGGAATTTCTTGTGGTGTAGCTGAAATGAAATACAATAATAGGCTGAGCGTATAACCCAACAGGCAGATTCACAATTCTTAATCAATCTTGCTAGCATGTCCAAGAATTCACCAAAAAGCTATTAAATGAAACTTATAATACAAATCAAAATGAATGTAATTGCAATGCAACTAAAATATTGATGTCATTTTAAGGGAACTCGCCTTGGGACTATGCCCACCCTCCCCCCGCTAGTGCCTAATCCTTTTAGGGGCTCTCACCTAGGGACCCTATTAATACAATGCAATTTATTTATTTAAATCAACTAATAACCAGTATCATGGATGTCTACTTACCACTAGAAAGTCAATTTCACTCTTTGTACTAATGCAGAAGCAAAATAAGTTATGTTCTAGGTCAATTTACCACCACATTCAAGGTACAACAAAGTTATCATCCATGCCATACACACAGAACAGTAGAGTACTCATAATTTTCAAAAGTTCTATCCAAATCATTTTTTTTGATCTGCAAATACACTTACACCCACTTTTACACCTTGCACTTGGCAAGGTTTGATCTCCCCCAACTCCCATTTGGGAGGGTAACACCCATACCATTGGGCTGAAGGCCATTTGGTTTCAAACCGTTGGTTGCAACCAAATAGTTAGTAACCACAGCAAGAACATGAGAATTTATGAATTTCTGTACAAAACAAATCAAGTCAAGTCCGTAGCTCGTCTCCTCCCTTTTCTTTGTTACAAACCTTTTCTTATCCCCCCCTTTTGATATTTTCTTATGAATATGGCATGTGTATATATATATATATATATGTATATATATATATGAGTAATACATGACATCCGCAAAGTTGTATAGACAAGCACAAACATAGTTGTTGACTTGTTGTCAACCTTCTCAATCAACCCTTAGCTCATCTCTTTCTCTCTCTCTCATTTTGTCAAGTATCCGACGAGTTTTTGAAGAATATTTTAAAGTCTTTGCAACTTGTGTGATGTGTGCTTTATCACCATCTGCGAATTACTTAACTCCGCTCAACTAATCACAGTTAACCCTAATGAATCAAGATTAGGCCCCAATTGACAACTAGCTTAAGCTAGCTTTTTTGTTATTTTGCGTTTTTAGTAAAAAAGTTAAATTGGGCTCAAAGTAGGTTGTTTGGTAACTTAGCTTTTAAGCTACCTTTTTTCAAGGTGGTTGTTTGGGTAAAAAGTTAACTTTTTTACTTTTTGTTCAAAGTGGATAATTTTACCTTTTTATATATTTGATATCAACAATTATATGTAATTGGTAGTGGTAGTAAATAAGTTATGAATACGGGGTATTATTGTATTTTAAAGTGGTGGGAGCTTGAATAGAATATTTTGGGAGTTTGTGTTTTGATTTGACTTTTTTGGCTTTTTAGCTTTTTTGCCAAACGGGTAACCTTGGCTTTTTGGCGTTTTTAGCCAAAAAGCTAAAAAGCCAATGTTACCAATCAGGGCCTAAGTTGACTAATCACAAACTCCTTATTTATTCATACTTAGTTCTAATTAATCATGCTTACCTTAATTAATCTTACTTAGCCTTAATTAATCATTGTTAATCTCACTTAAGGATTGGGAGCATTGTTGGCATGAAACCAGTTTGATTAAGCACCATAATTAAGCCATTTAAAGATTATTAAGTTGTAACTTGTAAGCCTTAAGCAAGTGCCCCACCAAGCTCACAAGTCATTTGGTTTTCCTACCATAGGTTTCAGATGCGTCGAAAAGACTGCACATAGATTTAATGGACACACACTTGACCATATGCAAAACATACATGTAAACATATGCATGTTTTTTTTTTTTTAATACTATTGAAACTTCGCTGTATTTGCTTGGAATTTGTTTTCAACTGGTACTTATGAAATTTCTTATAGGGAAGTGTTTCGGATGAATCCAATTTGTCAGAGTGGTTTGTGAGAAATCAACTGAATACTCACTCAGGCAAAGTTGTGGTAAGGTTTAATCCCTATTCGCCGGCATTGTGTATATATGTTTGGCAACACTGATACTGAGATGATTGTTACGCCTGTTTAACATACAGTGGCTTTTATCGATTGCAGGTAAAACCAACAAAAGCAGGGTCGAGCATTGGCGTTACAGTTGCATATGGTGTTACTGATGCTCTTAATAAAGCTAATGAAATAATTTCAGAGGTAATTTCTATTTCTCTTCCCTTCAATTTTTTTTCAACCTCAATGTTGAAGCAAGTTTTTAAAACATGTCAAGTTTTCCCAAAAAGTTGGACCAGTTTTATTTTCATGGATGTGCCCAAACTCATAATAACATCTGTCACCCTAGTCCGGATGTATATATCAGAAAGTAGCTCTGTTTTTGTTGTTTTCTATTCTCTGAATGATTATGAATTTTGATTTTTCCAAAGTTTGGTGAGGAAAAAATGAGGTCAGCCGAAGAGAAATAATTCTTAAATTATATATTTCTTTATCAATAAAAAAATCTTAAATTACATATCTATAAATGGAATAGTATCTCAGAAAACTAATCTTTCTGAGGTTTGGGGCAAAAGAACATTTTGAGACTGGATGGCTATGTTTTGGACGTTCCAATAACGTAGTTGCTTCTTAGGAATTACACATTCTTGTGATGTTTAACAGGGAATTGATGACAAAGTCATTGTTGAAAATTTTCTTGAAGGAGGGAGCGAGTTCACTGCCATTGTCCTTGATGTGGGTTCTGCTTTTGATAGCCAGCCTGTTGTACTATTGCCAACAGAGGTATATTCACTCTTGTTTTATGTTTTCAAGTGCATTTCACTTAATGCCAGCAGAGATTAGGATTTGAGATGCCTACCAATTGAAGTTAACTTTGCATGAATGTCATCATGGGTTCATTATAGTCTTTTTGAGTATATTGGATCTCACAGTTATATTTAGATGCTCTAGATATTGTTTGACAATGAACAAGGGTTATAGGTACAACAAAGTTCTGTCTAGCCTGGGTAGCTTTCATCTCTTCGTGCATGCAAAGTACTGAGTAGATGCCTAAGTTGTCATGTCCATTTTGGTTTACACGCAAGTGCTCCCAAAGAAATGTATTGGGCTGGATCTAT
>JAULJZ010000020.1:9273717-9292114 GCA_032270985.1 Heliamphora pulchella | reverse complement strand
GTCTCTAACAATACAACTTAAGATATGCTCATAATGTCTTCAAGGATGGCGACCACATGAGGTCCCAATCGTATTCCCTTTCAGAAGATAACTCGATCCTCATGATCACCTGAAATGTTATTAAACAATATGAGCCGAAACTCGTAGAAAGTAGACTAAATATGAATATATGCATACTAAATATGAATATATGCATGACATACGAGGATGGTTATGTGAATGCACAGCAACTTTGTACCCCAAAAGCTAACCCTTTTTTTCTTTTAAAAACCCATTCACATATCCGGTTTTCTTTCTTTACCCAAAACCAACACACACATAATTAGTTCTTTAGTCCCATCACCTCCAACCCAACTTGGTTAATACGAATTCCCATTTCATTTCATTTCATTCCGTTTTACTTTCCACATTACAACCATTATCAAAGTTTTTCAAAGTCTTACATTCACCAATTTCATCATATGATTTTGCAAGCCTAAGTTTATTTATTGATTTAATTAAGTACCATACCCGGACAACGCCTATAGACCCAGGCGTATTTATCGCTACCGGGCCAAGCGAGGTCCAACAAATAAATACTCATTCTATAGCTCGACACGGAGAGCGCATATTTTTACGGGGATTAACCCGAATGAAGGGTCTACCTTACATTGCGCAAGTTTTCGGTCTTTCACCGAGGAGCAACTCGTGCCCAAACTTAATCATTTCATTCACGCGGTACCTTAATTAAGTCATTTACATTTAACTCAATACGAGTTCAACCGTCAACCCGGTTCCTCTCGCCAAACCCAACACCATTAAGGTTTTCATTACTAACAATTTACATATCTTTATCATTCTTTTACTTGAATTAAGATAATGGAATACAATCAATTCTCCTATCACATGCCACTATCCACATTTTCCAATTCATGAAATTAATTCAAATTTCTCAAACCAATACTACACAATTTTCATCTGTTCTTAAAATTCGTGGAATTTACTTATCAATGAAATAAATTCAAGTTCCAATTTTTCAAAAGTCCAACCAATTTTTTCATTAGGGTCTAACAACCCCAAAACCCCCAAATTTTCATGATTTTGACGATAATCAAACCCTAACATTTCAAAATACAAGTTAAAAGTTCCCCAATGATATTGTTTAGATCAAAACACTATAAATCATTCAAACCCTCAAGATTTAACATGCTTTAACCCCAAATCATAACTTAGGGTTTCCAAAACATAGTTTTTTCATATTTTCATGTATAAACTCGAAATACACAACATATATCAAACAAATCTTCGTAGATAGTCATAGATCCTACTTTTTTTATGTTCCATCAACATGAATCAAGCTTCTAGCATGCTCTAAACCATCCAATCTCAAATCGCGCGGTCAAGGAGGAGCTTCCAACGCGCATCTTCACTCTCCAACGGTTGCTCACTCGAAAAGGAGGCAAGGAATCCCTTTTAAAGGGTCAAGGAGGGCTCCAAGGATTTTCAAGACCAAACCCTAGGTCTTCTTTTTTATTTGAGAGAGAGAGAAAGGAGGATAGAATGAATGAAAAAAACTTCAAACCGCAACTTAAAATCTCTTCCTGACACAGACCGCTCGATCAGTCTTGGGACCGCTCGAGCGGTCCTTTTCTGGATAGCATACCAAGAAAGGAAAAAGAACATAAAAGTTTAAATTTTGTTCCGACGTCTCAAGGCTTGTTCAATCAACTCGCAATAATTACTTTTCAGGCATACCTAAACTCAAAATCCTTATCAACAATTATAACCACGATCAAATTTCAATTTCTTTGCATAATAAAACCCACTTCCATCTTTCACCTGAAGTCTCATAACAAGTTTTTAATTAACCTTCCAAAATAAAATGGGACAGAGTCCCTACACTCAATGTCTTACTCTACTTATATTAACCTCCCTCAAGAAAAAAAAAAAAAAAAAACCTTATGCACTTAAATAGTATATGTCTTTGCAATATGTATTAGGAAGCAATTTATTGACATGGCCAATACAAGTTATTTAACCAACATATTAAGATTCTAATAACATCTAAAATGTGGCAATTATTCCATCTTGTTAACATTGAAATTCTATCCCAACATTGTGTAGCCCATAATAAAATCTTATTTTAACAAAAAATTAATATGCTTAAGATTTTAGCCAAGGTTTGTCTAAAATGCCCTTTAGGTGTTATTGAAATATTTAACATAGATGGAAATGTATTTGATTTTTTTTTTGAAAGATTGAACTTGCAAAGAAAATGATCCTGACATTTATAGTTGTCATAAAGTTAAATGTTAATCAACGTTGCATTTTTCAATTTGTTGGATGACAATGAGGGGTCATTAAAGAAAGTCATAAAGAGAAGATCCATGTTTAACATAAACAAACATAGGAGTATGAGGATCCATTGATACACAAAGCAATTGACCATTTGACAAAGAAGCATAAAAAAAAAAATAAAGAAAGAAATAGCAAAGAACATAATAAGATGATGAGTGCATGGGAGAATATTAAAGCGCACAAATTAAACAAAAAAGAAAAATAAAAGAAAAAATCAAAGGCTCCTATATTCAATCAAAAATAAGAAAAAGAATAGCTACCAAATATAACTTTTAATTAGTGTTAATGCCTGAGACATAATTAAGCCCTTGTTTGGCATATCTAAAAACCTAGGTTTTTTTTTTAACAAAAAGTCACCTTTTAACTTGTAGTGTTTGGCATGTTTAAAAAGTCTATTAACTTATTTTTCACTTCTTTTTTTCAAAAAAAAAAAGCCTATACACATCACAAAAACTTTTTGAATAAAATGACTATAATACTCTTAACTAAAAAAATCAACTCTACTCAAACAAAAAAAGTTTGCCAATTGTGGAAAATGAAGGACAACGTCTTTGTGGGAAACCATTCAGATAGGGCCTTGGGCCATCTGGATGGAACTAGGCAGAAAGCAAAGACATAGTTGTTGGACAAAACCGTCCACACGAAATCGAGCAACAAACATTTTTTGGCCTCTGCTAAAGAGCGTTCAGACGGTGGTCAATTTCATCCAGACAGAATGCGGCATCCAGGGCGCATGTTTTTGACCTAAAATCTATCTTCTAGTATTCTCTATATAAAGGTTCTCTTGTAAAACCCTAGCCATCACGCCATTAACATTGTAACCTATTCTTGAGAGGTCAAACCTCTTATATTCCAAGCTTGCCAATTTTCGAGTCGACAGTTCCTAACAAGTTGACATAGTGGCCTATAGGCAAGATCTCATCCTTCGGTGAATCTCGGGGTCAAGCTCTCGCTCAGAACTAAGGGATCCTGAACATGAGCATTCACTCTTTATCAATCATAAAGTCTGGGCACCTAATAACGAGATGGAAATTGAATCGACAGATCAGTAGAGCAAGCGAAGACAAAAATGTTCACTGATATGACTTCCAACCTCGCAAGGTTACCATTCTTGGGCCTTGGGGCACAGATCCCTTAGTTTCGCCTTTACTTGCTCACTACCCATATCTAATAAAACCAATCTCATTAGACACTAAATTTTCTACTTGTCGTGCACAAAGTGTGCAAATTGCTTTCATCTACTGGAGACCTACCAATAAGATTTGGGCAACGACGACTCTGTTTGCTTGCATTCTTTGTTGAAAGTGCATGCTTTCTTGGGCGTATTTTGAGCGAATAATTAAAAGTTCGTTTTAAGTAATTTAGGGTTTGACTTTTTTTCTTAGAGGGTATTAGGGGGGCTACTATTAGTCTTTGCGTGATGGCCAAATTCTGAGGATACAAATCATGAACTTTTAGTAAATCGAAAATTTTTGTTAAAATAGTGAAGAAAAACCTTTTTGGACCAAACCGTCTAAAAGGGGCATCGGGCCGTTCAAATGGAACAAAGCAGTGGCAAGGGAGTAAAAAGGTATATATGCACAATTTTCTGAATCACGTAAACTCTTGTGTTGTGCGTTTGATTCTTTATTGTTCTTTCTTACATATGATTGTGCGTGTTCGTGTGGGTGTTATTTCTCAACAATTGGTATTAGAGTTTCGGGTTTTGGAGGTTGAAGAACGTGCAATAGCAGAAGAAGGAAAAGTTAAGATTGATAAATTCTTTAAAATTTCCTGTTGCTGCGAAGCAAACAAGTTTGATGATTTTGATACGAAGTTTTGTCGTCTCGTGATCCTACACCCTTTTGATTGTTTTGGGAAATTAAAATTTCATAGACTCGAACTTCGCTTTTTGAATGATGCAAATCGAAAATGTTATGTACCACAAGGATTTATATCTTCTCTTTCTTGGGACGAAGTTGGAAATGATGCCGATTAACGAATGATTAGTACTTGATTGTAAAGCCCTATAGACCGTGCCATCAAGCCTCGCACCGTCGTTGACGTCTAAATCGCTAAGGAGAAGATGACGGCAGATTTGTTAAGGGCGTTGGAAAAGATATACGAAAAACCCTCAGCATCAAATAAGATATATTTGATGAAAAATCTGTTTACCTTGAAGATGATGGATGATGCCATTGTTGCTGAGCATCTCAACGAATTCAATACTATCACCAACCAGTTGGAATCAGTGGGCATTGATTTTGCTGATGAAATCAGAGTACTACTTCTCTTATCAAGTTTGCTAGAAAGCTGGAATAGCTTGGTCGTGGCAGTCGGTAATTCTTCGGGATCAGTGAAGTTGAAGCTAGAGGATGTTACCGGGTTTATTTTGGGAGAGGAGGCATGTAGAAGAATAGCAGGCGTGGGGTCGACATCAGGATCAGTTTTGAACGTCGAAGGGTGGGGGAAAATAACAATACAGAAGAAATTAGATAGGCAGGGGAAATCACAAATCCAAGTCACGTAGAAGATTACAATCGCAGGTTAGCGATCAAAAATCTAGTGACTGTTGGAACTGCGGTTAAAAGGGAAACTTCAAGAGATATTGCAAGGCCCCAAGGAATCAACGGGATGACACAAATCAAGGGGGTAAGAACATTATTAATCTTATCGATGATGATGACAGATATGCTTTGATTTGTGCCATGGATTCCCGCATTGAGTCTTGGATTGTAGACTCTTGAGCTTTATTCCATGCTAACCCACACACAAATATGCTTAGTAATTATGTGCAGTCTACAGGGAAACTTCGGCAAAGTATATCTCGGGGATGACGATGCCTGCAGTATCATTAGGAAGGGTGACGTGTAGATCACACGGATCAATTTTGAAGCTAAAGGACGTTAGACATGTACCTAGTTGAATAAAAAACTTGATTCATTTTGCTTAGCTATCATAATCTGGGGTTGTGACATCTTTCGCTGCGGATTCATGAAATGAGCAGGGGGTGGGTCTTTGCCCGTGAAAAAGGAAGGGCACTCTATACATGTCATCGGGTTCCTATAGCAGCATAGCGGTGGCGAAATCTGGGGTTGATGCCAGTATGTGGCACAGAAACTCGGCCATATGAGTGAAAAAGGGACGAAGTAATGATCTCAAAAGAAAAATTACCGAGGTTGCAGTCAATGGACCTAGACTTCTGTGAAGATTTTATTTTTAAGGAGCAGAGAGTCAGTTTCACAAAGACAACGAGGACACTAAAAGCAAAACGGATGAAATTGGTGCATATGGCGTAGGAGGGCCATCTTAGGTACCCTCTTTAGGACATTACCTATATTGGTGATTCTACGGGGAAGCTTCGGTTTATTTTTGTAAAAATAAATCTAATATTTTTGGGATACTCAAACTAGAAAGCTGTAATTGAGAATGAAACTGGGTAAAAGGTTGAAGTGCTTGAAATAAGATAACGATGGCGACTACTGCAGCAATGAGTTTGAAACTTATTGTGCGGCTAATGGGATCAAGAGATAGATGATCGTTCCCATGAAGACAAGACAAAACGGGGTGGTAGAACGTATAAATAGAATAGTTCTGGAGCGTGCCAGGAGCATAAAGTTGCATGCTAGATTGCCAAAACAGTTCTGGGCTGATGTTGTGAATACGTTAGCTTATCTAATCAATAGGGACCTTCATTACCTTTGGATGATGGACTGCCAGAGAAAGCGTGGACAGGAAAAGACGTAACTTTATCTCATCTACGTAATTTTTGCTGTTTTTTCTATGTTCATGTAAAGCATGATAAGAGAAACAAGCTTGATTTTAAGTCTAGAAAGTGTGTCTTTGTTGGCTACGAGATTAATAACTACGAGTACCGACTTTGGGATTATGAAAATAGGAAATGGTTAGGAGTATTGATGTTGTCCAACGAGTCACTTTTGTTAAAAAAATAGACAGGATCAGAAAAAGGTAACTACAAATGGATCAGACTTTGTTGAGTTTGAAGGGATATTTGATAAGAGTTTTGTAATATCGGGATGAGAACATACAATATTAACTCCACAGACAGAGACAGACTCCTCTCATAATCATGCGGGTCAATAAACTTGTAGTGCTTTATTCACCATCATTGAATTATGTGTTCCCATAATTATCAGAATCTTACGATTCACGATTCAGTTCACGATTCGATTCACGATACATGCATGAATCGAATCTATTTTGTAATAGAATCGTGATGAATCTTATTATTCATTATTCGATTCACGAGTCAGTTCTCTATTTACGATTCATGTAATTTTTAAAATTAGCATATTCAATAAATCTCGAATTTCGATTCACTACTCTCTTTACAAGTAATCGATTTACTACTCTTTTTTTTTTGAGATTTTTTTGTCAATTTTATAAATTTCAAAAAAAATATACTAGGATTTTTAAGAAATTTTATAATGGGTTAAATTTGAGCCAAAATATCTTGTGATTAAGGTAAATATCTTTCCTATAAGATTATGTAATCGTGTTCTTATTGTATATTTTGTGTTTATTTATTTTATTTCATGCATATAAAGAGTTCAACATCATATTGGTAGTTTATATTGAATCTTACGATTCTTGATTCGATTCACGATTCGCAAAATCAAGATTTCGATTCACAATTTGACAACTATGTTTGTTCCTGACAAATAGTGGTGAACTAGAGTGTTTTGAAAAATCATTGCAGATTGATACCAATGAGGAGTGGGAGTATGTTATGGATGATGAGATGGAGTCTCTATCATCAAATTATACTTGGGAGTTGATATAGTTGGCAAAGGGTAAGTCAGCTTTGCAGAACAAATGGGTCTACAGACTAAAAGAAGAGGCTGATGGGAGCAAGAGATACAAGACTCGACTAGTAGTTAAGGGGTTTCAGCAAAAGCCGGTGATAAACTGCACAAAGTTTTTCTCATATGTGAAAATATCAACTATCAGATCAGTTTTAATCATTATGGAAGCGTAAAACCCACACCTAGAGCAGTTGGATGTCAAAATTGTTTTCTTCCACGGGGATCTAGATGAGGACATCTATACGGTGCAACCACAGGGATATACAGACTGAAGGAAAAGGCTGATGAGAGCAAGAGGTACAAGACTCGACTAGTAGTCAAGGGGTTTCATCAGAAACCGGTGATACACTACACAATGATTTTCTCACATGTGAAAATCTCAACTATCAGATCATTTTTGAGCATTGTGGCAATGTAAAACCTACACCTAGAGCAGTTAGATGTCAAAATTGTTTTCTTCCACGGGGATCTAGATGAGGACATCTATATGGTGCAACCACAAGAATATACAGTGGAGGGATAGAAAAATCTTATATGCAAGCTCAAGAGGAACTTACATGATTTGAAACATGTCCTGAGGCAGTAATATAAGAGGTTTGGTACTTTTATGGCAGGTGCAGGATTTAGTAGATGCCATGCAGACCACTGTTATTTTCAAGAAAATCTCTGCATCTTATCTTATACTATTAGTATATGTTAATGACATGCTAATTGTAGGGACTAGAATAGATAAGATTGAGAATCTTAAGTCACAGCTGTTCAAGGAGTTTGCCATGACGGATTTAGGGGTAGCCAAACGGATTCTTGGCGTGGGGATTAGTCGGGATAGGGTCAACAGAAAGCTGTGTTGGATAGCCTGATATACATTGTTAGGCCTATTTCTTAACAGCTTAATTTTTTGGGATAATTAGTGATTTAACATGGTATCAGAGCTTTGGTTCTATGAAGTATTGAGTTCAAGTCTCGTGATATGTATTTTCCTGTTATATTTGTTATTTTGCACTGTGTATTGGTGCACCTATTCAGTTCAGTTTGTTTGCCTCTTTACGTGTGAGACAGGGTCGCACGTGAGAGAAAGCGTTGGATAGCTTGATATACATTGTTGGGCCAAGTTCCTATAGCCAAAGATTTGGGGACAATTGGTTACTTAACTAGCTAAAGCTCTCCTAAGCAGAGTATGTTGAAAAGGTGCTAAAGCGGTTGAACATGGATGATGCGAAGCTTATTACAAAATCATTGGCAAGGCACTTCGGGCTTTCAAAGGACCAGGGAGCAATTAGTGAAAAAGAGTAGAGAAACATGGCCAACGTACCTTACGCGTGTGTCGTAGGTATCCTAATCTACCCTATGGCATATACGAGGTTAGACATTTCCTATGCAGTGGGAGTTGTTGGAGGTCTAAGTCCAATCCGGGCAAAGAGCACTGGGAAGTAGTAAAATAGATTCTAAGGTATCTTAGGGTTGCTATAGATTATGCATTGTGCTATGACGGTTCAGAGACTTGACTATAGGAATATGTAGATTCAGAGTAGTTCCCTGAAGGGTTCATACGTTAGGAGTGAGCCTTAGCAGGTGACATTGACAACATAAAAATTACTAACGGGTATGTGTTTACTTTGGGTAATGCAGTAGTTAGTTGGGTATCTAGATTGCCGAAGATTGTGACTATTTTTACCACAAAGGGATAGTATGTAACAGCCATGTAGGCGTGCAAAGAGTTAATATGGCTGAAGGGTTTTTGAAGAAGTTAGGTAGGGGACAAGACAAATGTCAGTTGTTCGGTGACAAATGTCGGCGTTCCATTCAAGAACCAAACATATCGACCTCAAATATCACTTTATCTGCTCTTAGTTGGAAAAGAGATAATTTGATCTGGAGAAGATTTACAAGAATGAGAATCCTACTTATATGTTCACTAAAGTGGTAATGGTGGAGAAGTTAAAGACATATTCAGTTTCGGTCGGTCTTCAAGTTTAAAAGACGAAAGAATGGCGCGCACACGTTTTGAGAAGACAGTTTTTGGGTAGGAGAAAACTTTGAGTAGTTTTTACTTCAAGTGGGTGATTGTTGAGAATAAAAAAAACTTTAGTGGAAACCGTCCTAACAGAACAAGGTAGAAAGCAAAGACACAGATGCTGAACAAAACAGTCCGGGCGGGTCGTTCGGATGGAATCGGGTAGCGATCATTTTTTTGGCCTCTGTTAATGAGTGTCCGAATGGTAGTCAATTCTGTCTAGACAGGAACGGCAGTCAGGACGCTCGTTCTTAACCTAAAATCTATCTTTTGGCATTTTTTTACAAGGATTCTTTTGAAACCTTATCCGCCATGTCATTAATGTTGTAACTTTATTTTCTCTTGAGAATAGTGAAAGTGTGAGCCCCGTGGACGTAGACACAATTTGCTGAACCACATAAACTCGTGTCGTGCGTGTGATTCTTGATTGTTCTTTCTTGTGTGTGATTGTGTGTGTTCGTGTGGGTGTTATTTCATAACATTAGTATTCCAAATAATATTTCTTAAAACCAAAAAGTAAGGATATTTTAGGCATTTCAACAAAAAGTAAATAATAAAAAAGCTACTCTAAACAATTTATATCAAACAATAGAACTTTTTTTCCTTCCTCTTTTCTCTAAAAATGTTATACCTCTTAAAAGACAAGCTTTTTAGAGATTCCAAACAAGGCTAAGTGTATGCATGGTGTGTGTAATTTCAAAATTTGAATTCTCTTGGTATTAACGCTATTATTCGTACACCGGTAGTCATTTTGAAAAAATCGGTCTTTCCCATTGATCATGTGAATGTGAACCTAAAGTTTAGGGTTATTTGATTACATTGTTAACCTTGATAACTTAGTTCCTTGCCATCTGTGAAAATAGTAAAATCTAATGAATATGCTATTATCAATGCAATTTAAATAAATATTCGGATAGTTCCTTATATGTTTTTTTAACGTAAGAGCATAAATATTAGTTGTAGGTCTCTGATTTATCATAAATTTGGAAAGAAAAATTGATTCACTTATTAATATAACATTGCAAATTTGATCTTAAATATTTTGACAACCAATTTTTGAGGCGCTTAGGAAAAAAATGGCATTTTCTAAAATTAGAAAGTTAAAATAACAATTAAAAAAGGTACAGAACCTGTGCATAGCACAGGTAGAAAACTAGCTTCAAAAATATTTTTCATGTCATCTGTGGTGCAATTCTATATTTTATGTTTTGACCAACAGCGTGTTGTATGGTCAAACAAAGCTAATGCCATAGGAGGCATTGTGATCAATTGTAGATGTCAGCATGAGATTGCAAGCAAAAAAAACTTGGGTATAGCCCCGGACTTGACAATTACATGAAAACCATGTTTACTCTGGCCCCTCATTGAATTTTGGGCCAACACATCGGATGCCTAAAAGTGATTTTCACTGGTGATTTTCTACTTGTTTTTTCAGCCTAGTGATATTTATACGGGTCAATATACCACATTACTTTTACTGTTGATAAGTTCATGATATGGGATTTTTAAAATATTGTTCTGGGAATCAGATTATTCCTCTTCCTATTGTGGAAGAAAACCATTTTTTTATTGAAACATTTGAGTGGAACATACTGGCATGTTAGGCTTTTGTTATGGACATTTAGGCAGTGATGTATGCCTTACGTGTCAGCGTAAGAGCCTACACATGCTAGCATTCAAGTGATGTTTACAGTGTGTGTGCTTGATCCTAGCCGAATGGCACTCAAAGGATTTGCGAGCATATTAATATTCTCAAGTCTACTCTTTTACTGCGATAACTATACTGCGAGCCCCATTGCTTAGCCAAGGGGGTCTTACCATTCTAGGGCACTAGCGGAGTTGTATTGTGCCATTCTAGTTCCTAAACCAAGGTGTCAAGATGGCAAGATGGAGGGTTTGCCTTACCGTTGTGCCCCGCAGGTACAAGCTTCCTTACACCAGTCCTACTGAGAGAGAGACTGCAGCATTGGGCTCATTTACGGACTCTAAAGGATCAAGATAAATTTTAATGAATTGATTACATTATGGCATAATCCTAACAGGATGCTGGGAAATCCTAATAGTTTTGGTCACGTGACTAACCTTCTATAAACAGAAGGTCTTACATCATAAGGGTTCTCATACACAATCTTCCAAAAAGATCTTCGTTGAGCGGGGAGCTTCATACTTTGAACTATGTG
The DNA here is from genome assembly GCA_032270985.1 of Heliamphora pulchella. NCBI lineage: Eukaryota > Viridiplantae > Streptophyta > Magnoliopsida > Ericales > Sarraceniaceae > Heliamphora > Heliamphora pulchella. The sequence continues at coordinate 9,280,778 of JAULJZ010000020.1, read as the reverse complement.
CTCTCTCTCTCTCTCTCTCTTAACTGGACTTCCCGCTGTCTTTCCGAGTCCTCTGAATTTCCGGTGCCTGACATGTTTTACCACTTTCTGGTGCGCAATAAATTATATAACCCCCCAATCAGCCCCTTCTTCAATCTCTTACCAAGTTGGACAGTTGAATGTCTATCAAGAACCAACATACATTCCAAACTATTAATTGTCTTATGCCTATGGCACTTGTTGCAAGGTTGTTACTTTCTACAATATATTGCTCTATGGATCTTCCACACATACGAATTCAAGTGCTTATACTCTCGGACTAGTTATTCAGGAACATACATCTCTACTATCTTGCCTGTGTCTGAATTTGGGGAAGACTGCATAATTAATTTCCTGTTTGAATTAGCAGGCAATGCCCGTGCACGTGTCAAAATCTCATAGCTTTGTACCATTCAATGAAATATTTAGATTGGCTTTGATTCATAGATGATTATTTCCTGTAATTAAATGTGCCTTTCAACTTTCCTTTGAATATTATTAGACATATAAAAAGCCTAACATCACATTTTTTGCGGGCTAGTTTGACCACGCAGTCACTCTGGTTGTCAAAAAGGAGAAGGACAAGAAAAACTTGACAAAGAAAGAGGGAGATGTTTCTTTAACCAGTATATCTGGAAGCGTCTCTTAATTCTTTCATTTACAGACTGGAAATGAGTCTGTATAAATCTTTCACGGGAAATTAGTTTTGCTCTCTGTTATTGTTTGTACTTCCTTGTTCTAATGAATAAATAAAGCATCTCAATTGTTTGCATATGTGGTGATATTATAATTTTATCATAGCAAAAAGTAGATTTATGGTAATTGACTCTTAATGCCTACTACTATGCAGGCACATGGAATGATTGAGATGCCGAACCCTCCACCAGAGCACTTAATTTTTGAACCTTTTATTGAGACTGATGAGATAATTTTCTCATCCAAATCCTCAAATGAGAATGCGCGTGGTCTTTTCTGGAAAGGACAGAGTAGATGGGTCGAAGTAACTGTTGGTGTCTTAGGAAAACGTGGATCAATTTACTCGTTGACTCCCAGTGTTACCATTAAAGAAAGTGGAGATATTCTGTCACTTGAAGAAAAGTTCCAAGGTACATCTTTATTCCCCATTGTGGTTCAGAAAAGGTGTGGCTTCCCTGTCTCATCCTTGCTATAAAAGTATTTTATGTTTGCAGATTCAGAGCTAGTGCTCCTACCAAGAAGTGCACCTTTTCAAAGTTTAAGAATGTTCATTCTGAGAAAAGTTTTTCATGGTTTATGTTTTTTTATTAAATTTGTCTGTCAAGAAGGCACATCTTGTACTTTAATCTTGCTATATTGGCTTGCAGGTGGTACTGGCATCAATCTGACTCCACCTCCATTATCAATTATTAGGTCTGTTGTGATGTAAACTGAGGTGCTTTTACATTAAATAATTGCTCGTATGAAAGATCATATTCTTTTGGATGGGATACTGTTACTGTACTTATGTTTGTTTGGGTAGTTTTGTAATTATCTTCGTGTCTCTTATGTAAATACTGATGTGATATAAAGGTTATAATTAAGTCTTATTGTTTTCTCCTAATAACACTTCTTTATCTTTTTTTCTCTCTCTTCTTCTTTCTCTTCTCCTTTAACCCTAAATTGCTACTTTACAATTCAACTGTTACATTATCCAGTTGTTATTTCATCATTAGTTCACAAAGTGAAGTCAATAATCTTTTGATTTTCTTTGGAGCCTCGGAATGATTTCTATAGTAATACTTTTTGCCAGATTCATGGCTAACTTTTGAATTCCTTAATCTGTGCTACTAGTGATGGTGATGATGGTGATCATAAAATTTGAGGAATTAATTATTGAGCAACTCTGCAGTACTTGTCTGTTGAGATGAAACTTCACTTTGTCTTTGCATTTCTGCATGTGATTGAGCATATTGCGGAATTTCAAAGATATCAACTTTATGTTCTTGTGTTACTTTTTCAAGTTGTCACACTAGAGAGAGAATTTGTATTTTATTGGAGTTGTCAAACCAAGTACTTGATACATTCTGTAGAACTATTATTTTTCATCTAGATATCAAATTCTCATTTTTTTCCCTGCGTAATTTACATTCAAACAGTGTATTTTTTAAGGAAAATACCAGGTGCAGGTAATTTAACTGGTAAAGGCTCCAGATATTTGTCCCCCAGACCTAGAATCGAATCTTGTTTTTCCTGGATTTTTTGTTTTGTTTTGCTTTGTACTTTTGTAGTTTCTTTCTGAGTGGTGGGGGGCAGGAGGTCATAGGCAAATGAGGGTGGATTCCAAAACAAGACTTGTTGTCCATTGTGTTTCATCATGCATGCATCTGCGTTCTAAGAGGCCCAAGACCTTAACACCTACTCACTCACACTTCTTCATCTATTCTTTTCAAGTTTCTCATGTTTTATCTTTCCTTCCTTGATCAGTAGTGAAGCCTTGGCAAGATGTAAACAACGCATTGAACTCATAGCAAACACTCTGCAGTTAGAAGGATTTTCACGCATTGATGCTTTTGTTAACGTCGACAGCGGTGAGGTATATTGATTTCTTGATGTCACTGGACAAATCATCTTATTTCCCTTTGCTAAATTACAAATGTGGGCAGTACTAGCAATTTATTTCTTTACAAATAAATGAGGGAGCTCATAACCTCATGAATCATAGTAGTACCTAATAGCTAGCATTAAGGAAATTACTTTTCAACATTTCAGCATGTGTAAAAATACATATATCATTTTTAAATGGGTAAAATTATTTAATTTTTGATGAGCCTGCATCTGCTAGATAGGGTGTATAACATATTCTGTGTGCATCAAAGTGCTGGCTAATTTTGACTTATATTTGGATTCAAACTGTCAAAGCTTTTTGGCCAGTGCCTGGTGAACTAGTAAAAGCATGGGCTGACCAAAGTAAGAATGCTACTTTGAATCTATGGGCATTCATCTTGTGTGTATAATGCCAAAAGATTGGTCTGAAAACTGAACCAGAATGCCTTCATAGCTGGCATTAGTGACAGAATATGGGTAACGGGCCCTTCTAAATTCCCTGGCTGATAATCCCATTATTTATTTGCAGGTACTTATCATAGAGGTGAATACTGTGCCCGGAATGACACCTTCAACTGTTTTGATTCATCAGGTAATGATGAGATCCCCGATTCACATGATGCAGTATTCACTATTCACATAAAGAGTTGGATTTTGAAATGTAGAAACTTGTGTTGGAAACTTAGTATGGAGAAATCAACATGATTGCGCAACTGAACTTGAACTGTGATCATGTACATAAAATCCTGGCAATCATTTACTGGAACAAGTTTTTGTTACAATTTTGAAGCTTTAGTCAAGTAAGTGTAGTCATCCAGTTTTTTACTTGTCAGAAGGAGAAACAAAAAGTGTAGTCATTCAGTGTTTATTAAGCAATTATACTGCCCAGAGATACTACTTAGCAGTGACCCCTAACCTGTTAGATCTTGTTATATTTTTATCAGGCACTGGCGGAGCAACCTCCTATGTATCCCCATCGATTCTTCCGCACTCTGCTTGATTTGGCATCCGAGAAGTCTATGTAAAGTTCTACTTGTAAAAATATCTCACTTGTTTCCTCGAAAGCATTTCGTCTTGTATAATTGATTTAGATTCTGTATGGGAAAAAAATCAAAATAATAATCTTCTGCCTATGTTTACATTAAATGTTGTCTGCATTTCATAATGAACCATTGAAGTGAGGGGATGAGACCTTATAGCTCACTTTTAGTAATTTTTTTTTGATAAGCGTTTAATTTTATACCCAAAAAGAAATTTATAATGAAGCTCAGTACACCTTCTAAGGCCACATATCCACCTTTGGTAAAAAAGAAAACACCTCGCTTTCAGAAAACTCAACTCTCGCAACCCGTGAGGCTTTAGCTTTGCATTCGTGTTGCCAATATCATTGTAGCTCAATTGTTCAAGTACTATCATGAGTCATGACCTTACAAAGGAGTTGGATTTAATCATTTGACTCTCCAAATGATTCTTGTATGGGGAGCGGCCAGCATAGGATCTTGGCACATGAAATGACTTCACCATCTACAACCAAAAAGAAGACAAAAAAATGTATGTCCTAAGTTGGGCAGGAAATGAACGAAGGTGCGCTAGGTTTCGAAACATGCTTTTCAGTAAATTGCTAAAGTTTGTGTTTTTTAGTAACACGGGTTGAAAATGGCAGTCATTTTGCTTCGCATTACAGTTTCCTAAGGTTGGAAATCATATGCATGCATTGTACCTTTGCACACTTTGAATTGCATCACAAGAAAATCTTTAATGATCAACCATGCTTATGTCTACAATTAACTCTCACTTTTTCATATTAATGCAATGTATAGAAAGCAGGATTATTTGAAGAAGTAATAGGTAGTATAATGGGAAAAAATGAGTTAAAGTATACAATATTGTTATTTGTGACCACACCAAAAATATACATGCACGCCAATGTCATAATAGACACAAGGGAAGCTTTTTCTTACACTAATTGGTTTCAATAAAATGGTGGAACTTGACTCGTTAAGTGGTGTCTGAGCCATGGATTTGAATCACGGGAATCTCATTGTGAGAGCAGTTTTATTAAATTGCAGACTAACAATCTTTTTGACCGTTTTACAAATAGATTCACAGGTAGTCCTTTCGATCGTTCTACAAATAGATTCACAGGTCCGATCGATGTCAAATGTTATAAAAGACATAAGCAAAGCCCTTTCTAATAACAATTGGTTTTGGGAGAGATTTAACAGTTATTTGAGCATCAAATCGTTTGCAGTTGCAATGTAAGGCACCATAGGGTTGTGGTTTTTTGGGAGAAAAACTTGAGATCTCCTCTAGAAAGAAAATCTGTCAGCGGTAGGTGTTTTGATCAATTTAGGTATCTTTCCTTGTGAACTTGATTGATGACTTATTTTCAAAGCCCTGACAAACATACTTCATTGTTTCCGTGCGGTTTTTCTTTTTCCCTCAATTATTAATTGACCTTTTCTTACGGAGTTGTTGGGAAACAGAAATTTAATAAGTCATTTTTGTGGGTCACTGCTGATAAGAGGAGACTAACAAGATCAGAACTACTGTATACAAAAATTATACACAAAAAAGTACTCTGAAAATTTATTAAAGTGTAGCGATTCGTTAAAAGTTGTTAACAAAAACTATGCACAAAATAGTACTCTGAAGAATTATTAGAGTATAGCGTTTCATTAAAAGTTGTAAAGGTTTTCTAAGTTAGTGATATCTGTTGTCCTAGAGACTGTCTTGTATTCGATATTATCCATATAATTATTTCTTATTCCATATGTATTTGGATTGGCAAGGAAATATGAGCCCACTATGAAATTATTTTTTATAGGTTTTATAATTACATGAGATAAGGCTTATGGACTTGGGGTTTTTTTTATGATGTATCTATGAATAAGACACTTGTGAGAGTTTTAGGAATATAAAAAAAAAAAATAGAGAAACTAAGTAGTAGAGAGAAGGGATTGGGTTGTATGTTTTCACATACGACTTAATGTATTTTCCTCTCTCTCTCTCTCTCTCTCTCTTAGATGTAAGTCGATATGAATCGAACCACATAAGTTTTTCGTATTAATTATTTTTTTTATTTTTTTGCATGAATATTTTCTTTCGATCGGATTAAAAAATTAGCGATTAAATTTCAACAATATCCAAGTATTAGAGTACCTACCAGATGCAGCATTCAATATTAAATTGTAATCAAAGATCGATCTTTTAGTTGTAGCTCTGAAACAAATACTCTTATTTCTCTAATAACTGCACATTATTTTTCTGTATTAAAAATTGTGGGTAGCTGTAGCAGAGCTGCACGCGTGTGGTAGAGGCTAGAGCTGGATGGAAAGCGACTTGTGGTGCTAATTAAGGTAAATGTGTACCTAATTATTCTCGTGTTTGAGGCCTAATCCCATAAATGCAGACCTAATTAGTCTTATGATGAAAGGTCTAATTCCTAAAAGAATCACAGTGATGGAACACAACACCAGCCACCTGGCACCAGCTCATGATCTGTGCATCTCGTTGGTTGTTATTGGACGAATGATATTGTTATTAGTTTATAAATTGTAATTTGTAGTAAAAATTGAAAGTGTTTAGTTAAAATTATAGTTTATAATTAAAATAGAAAAAAAAATAATTAAAAATTATAGCAAAAGTTATGAATATTTAAAAAAAAATTATAACTCATAATTAAAATCAATAACAAAAAATTAAAAGCCAATAGGCTTCGTCAGACACTCTCATTAGATGCGTCTTGTATTTTGTGGGCTCATCATATAGATATTGGGTTTGTTTTGCGCGTGCATTTGGATCAGAATTGTGGGGCCCAAAAACAATTAGGGATTTTTTTGGAACTATTGGACTATGAGAAGATTGTGGATTTTACTGAGTCAGAAGTTGTTATTTGGATCTAATAAAATGGTAGTGTATGGTATTGTTAAAATTAGTAGTTTATAGATTGTAACTTGTAACAGAAGTTGTGACTGTTTAGTAAATATATTAGTTTATAGTTAAAATAGACAAAAAATATAATTATAATTTGTAGTAAAAATTATGATATTTGAAAAATATTTCACGTTTGTTTTGTGAAGTTACGCTCAATAAAAATTGAATTATTAATATCGGATTCAAATTTTATTAACATAAAACATTTTGAAAAAAATAATTGAGATTAATTAAAACATAAACCCTAGGGTTGAAATCTCGCCTTTCTAAGTATGTTTTTTTCTTTTCATACATCTTTTTTTGAAAGGAGCAACTGAGATTAATTCACCTTTAGATGAGATTTATTTTAATTACCATTCTCCTCATTCTCTCCATTGCTCGACTCATTTACCTTCCTCATTTCATTCTTTTTTTATGCACTATCATTGTGGCATTACTATCGCTACATTACCATTAAATGCTACATTGCCATTAATTTAGGTTTGTCAATATATATATATATATATATATATATAGAGAGAGAGAGAGAGAGAGAGAGAGAGAGT
>JAULJZ010000020.1:9262652-9273617 GCA_032270985.1 Heliamphora pulchella | reverse complement strand
CTCGTACAATCTTGAAGACGACCATAGTAGCCAATGATCCATTTCCCAGTTTCATCTCTGAAAACCCCTCCAAAGCCTGCAGTCCCCGTGTTTCCTTTAGAGCACCCATCAGCATTAAGTTTTAGACGACCTGTACAAGAAAAAGACCACTTAATAATACGAGGGACGTTAGATGAAGGAGGGGGGGAGGAACTCCCAAAAGCCATAAAAATTTCTCCGGTATAAGTGCAAATGTTTCTATAGATTTTAGATGAATCTCAACTATTGTCTTCAAACACTTTTTTGTTTCTGGCAGTCCATACATTTCAAAGTGTCATAGCAAATAAAATATTCCTTGGAGAACTCCAAAGAGAGTTGTTGGAATCTTTCAGAATATTAATAAGCCAAACATGCCAAGACACAATAGCATTAAAAAGTTGATCCTGCAAAATGGAGAAGTAAGTCCAAATAGAGTGGCTAAAACCGCAAGAACGAAAAAGATGGACAATATTTTCAAGCGAACCACCGCATCTGGGGCAAGAAGGGTCTATAGTAAGGCCTTTCGACTGTCTGTGGTGATTGGTAAGAATATTACCATGTAAGTATGTCCAAATGAAGCCTTTAAGTTTTTGGGGGAGAGAGAGCTTCCAGATTCATCTCTAATCGTCAGGAGGGTCCTCCTTATATTCAATAAAATTATACGCAAATTTTACATTAAATTTACTAGAGCAAGAGAGGGTCCAGAAAGGGATGTCTTCATAAGTACTAACAGAAGGCTTAGGGGTATTGAGAATAATGTTGATATGTTCAATGCTAACCAGCTGCTGGATAACTAGGAGATTCTATGTCTGGTTGTGGGAAAGAATGTCAGCAACCATGGTTGGATCATCGATCATACTGGGGTAATTGTCAATAAGGGGGTTAGAGCCATACCACCAATCCTTTCACAACGAGATGTTTTTGCCATTACCCACCAGCCATTTCATTCCTCTTTTTAGAATCTCTTGAGAGTAAAGAATACTTTTCCAGGTGTGCGAGGAGGAACCCCACTATGAAGATCAAAGAACTTATTGACATGAAGATATTTTTTCCTTATCAGAGTAACCCACAAGGAGTTGGGGTCAGTATGAATTTTCCAACCAAGCTTGGAAAGAAGGGCTATATTATTGGATCTGGCTTTTCTAATACCCAGCCCCCCACTCTCTTATTTTTAGAAACAGTCTCCCAATTAACAAGATGAATTTTTTTCATATTATCAATGTCGCCTCAGAGAAAATTTTTATTAACTTTGTCAATACTGTCTAAAAGGGAAGAGAGAAGTTTAGTGGTTTACATGATGTAGTTGGACATGGTAGAAGTGATCGATTGGACAAGAGTAGCTCTACCCATAAAAGATAGAGTTTTTGCCTTCTAACCCGAGAATTTTTTCTTAAGGTTATTAAGGATATAATCATAGTGGCCTTCATTAACACGGGAATGGATGACGGAATCCCCAAGGTATTTGCCTAGATCAGGAGTAAGAGGGATGCCTCAAGAAGAGTGGATTTGGCTTCTAGGGAGATTAGGAAAAAATAACAGCTTGAATTTAGTGAGATTGATAGTCTGCCAATAAACTTCACAAAAGATATTCAAAACCTTCTGTGCTAATAATAATTTTATTAGCACAAATGGAAGTCAACTTTAAAAAGTGGTAATCAGCTGATGATTAATAAGGAAACTTTAACAACAAAAATCAATAGATCCATATCAGAGTTCTTGATATATATGAGGTGTTTTGCAAAACTATTATTAATAGTTTTAATTTTTTTGTTGTTAATTTTAATTATCAGCTGTAAGTTTTCACAAATACCTATAACTTTTGTTACAACTTATAACTATTTTTTATTCTATTTCAGTTACAAGTTAGAAGTTTTACTAAATACTCATAACTTTTAATACAAACTACAATTTATAAGTTACTAATTTCAGCAATGTCAAACACTACTTAGTTGTTTTAATTGATTTACATAAATTATGCCCAATATATAGAATCTTAATTTATCACATCAACACTTTTGTTCCTTGTAATATAACTAACACTTGCCCGTAGCTAAAGGCATTGTGAACAAAATTTAATTATAAAATTAATTTTAAATAATAATCAAAGTTTATAATTATTAATTGAGTTATTTTAAATATTTTTATTAAGCTCGCACTTAATTTAAATTAAAATTAATGAAAAAGAAATATGTAAACTAAAAAATTGTATAAAACTAACTATTTTTTAGACAGTATGTATGCATGTATGTTAAAAATATATTTTTAATAGAAATAAGAAAAAAATTAGGTTTAAAATAAAGAGAAAAAAGAAAGTTAAACTTTAAAATGAAGAGAGAAAATTTTGAGTTTTAAAACATAAAAAAAGTAAAGCTGTTTAATGAGAGAAAGGAGAGAAAGATTGACACAGAAGTTAGGACATGTCAACATCAATTCTACTTTCTTGTATAATATATAATACATTAGTAAATTACATCTGTCTAAATATATTTTTTAATATAATTAAATTGTTGAATTAATTTTAATTTTGAGCAATAATTCAAAATACATAGATTTTTAGGAGTAAACATATATTGAGAAATCAATTCAATCATCATCTTCTACTATTAATTGATAAAAAAAACAAAATAATAGTATATAAAATTATATTTAAAATTGTTTTTAAATACAGATAATTCGCTAGTTGAGATATATATTGAGTTAATTTTTTTTTTTTGTTCTAAATATAATTTCATATATGATTTAATCATTAATACCGTAATCTATACTTATTGTAAATTAAAATACACATAATTCAAGTCACTCACTGCATATTTCATGCACTGTAAAAAATTTTAAGCACATAAACATCATTTAGCATTAAAATATAAATTTTTAAAAATATATTAAATAATCTTTCTTTTATGATTTCAATAATATAAAAATAGTTAATAAATAATTTTAAATTATAAATAATATTAAATTAATTTGGTCATATTAAGTTTTGTCGATAAATAGAGACTTCCAATATATATATATATAAACAAAACTTTGGCTTCTTATTTTTATTTTATTGATTTCTGATCAATTAAGTAGAATTTTAAAAATTATCTTTATATTTTGAAAAGTAAGTTTACTTTCTATTAAAAATGATTTGACTATTATTTGAAAATGAGTGTATTTTTGGTAAAAAAAAGATTTGTAAAGATGAAAATAAAAAAAGTAGTTTAAAAATTATGAAAAAGTTAAAAAAAAAAAAGATAGGAAGGAGCAATTTTTTTGATAGTCAATCTTAATCGTAAAATTTTTGAGTTAAACGTATCTCAACCACAGAGGAAGGTGAGAGATCATATTTTTTAAGAATCAATCTTGCCATAAAATTTGTACTAAAATGTATTTTAATTGCACAATAAAAATTCCATATAAGACATTTTAAAAAATATGCATTTAAGAGAGAGAAGGTATATTTGGGCGGGATTGATTTTTGATCGTTGTATGTAATTTTAAACTAATTTCAACTATTCAATCAAAATATATACATAAGAGAGAGAATATATTTTTAGAAAACCTCTCTTATTTCATATTTTATATATATATATGTGTGTGTGTGTGTGTGTGTGATTTTGAGTTATAATCAATCAACAAGAGTGCATTTTTCTTTTTTAGTTTAACAAATAATCATTGATGAGGATGCTTGTATCCCTATAATCTCCTTAATTTGAGGCCCCAGTTATAACCTCCCAACACTTCCTTTTGGACATCTCCATCAACTGTCGCATTATTATTTCGGGAAAAAATATAAGTACTTTTTTATATTAAAATATCTAATATGTTCTTAGGTCATGATTGATAATTTTGGATTTTTAGATTTTTGACTAAAAATGCTAAAAAGTCAAAATTGCCAATTTAAAAAAAAAGAGCAAAAAAATAAAAAGCTAAAAAGTCAAAAAGTTAAATGAAAACACAAACTCTCAGAATATTATATTCATACTCCCACCACTTTTAAAATATAATAATACTCTTTATTCATAACTTATTTACTACCACTACCAACTATATATAATTGTTAATATTAAATATATAGAAATGTAAAATTGTTCATTTTGAACAAAAAAATAAAAAGCCAACTTTTTATCTAAACAATCAATTTTAAAAAAGTTAGTTTAAAAATTAAATTACCAAACAACCTAAATTTAAATTTAATTTAGTTTTTTGACTAAAAATAAAAATAAAAACAAAAAAAAGCATTTAAACTAGTTACTAATGGAGCCCTTAGTTTTTACCTATATACTTAACATTTGATATACTAACAAAATTTTTTTCAAAAATAAAGTTGAATTTTGAATTAAGAATATTATAATTATTTTGTTCAAAAAAAAATCAGTGCGATTATAATTTATAAGGCTTAATGCATTTATTAATTGCTATATTTTAGAAACCAAACTTGTGCGCAGACATAATGTGAGTTCAAAACTAACATTTACTTGTGCACTTTCAATTATTTATTTTTTAAACAAAAAATTACAAAATTTTATATATACTATTTGTAATTTAAATTTTGTTTATAATAATGTCTATATTTTCACATTAGTTTTTTTTTGTTTATTTGGTTTATGTAATTTATGAAATGTGAAAAATAATTTTAAAAAATCCAGAAAAATCCGGCCCCTAGGGTTTAGGATTGGGCTTGTGTGGCCCAGCTCGAGTCTAGGCCGGCGGCTCCGACCATTTTTACGGTCAAAGGCTCTCACTGGTTAGCATGCTTTTTGATTTTTAGTTAAAAAAAACTAAAAATTCTAATATAGATTGCTTTGTAAAAGAAAAAACTAAAAAATATACCAAAATGCTAATTTCTAAATTTTTTAATTAAAAATTTTATTTTATTCTAAACGACAGTATTGTTTATATACTTTGTTAATTTATTTACTACTAATATTAACTATATATCATTATTATAATCACTTACACATAAGAATAATATTGTCAAATTTAAACAAAAAAACAAAAACAAAAATACTTTTTATCTAATTAATTAATTTCAAATAAATTAATTTATTAAATAATTTACTTTAAAAAAAACTAGTTGCCAATCAATCGTTTGGCAACATAGTTTTAAGCAAGGTTTTTTGCTTCAAGTTGTTTTAAGTCAAATAAGCAAAAAGCTTATATAATGAACCAAATGAGTAATTTTAAGCCAAAATATAATAAGTCAAAAAATTTGTACCGTCTTACGAAGGAAGAACACCAAATTAGAGTGTTTGTGATATGTATTGTTTTTATTTCTTGAAATTAAGAGATAAAAAATTAATTAGCTTTTTTTAAAACTAAACAATATAGCTTAAAAACCAATTTATTTAAGGTCCTGTCCGGGATAATTGCTTATTTGCTTATTTGATATTGTTTATTTTTGTTTTTAATTAACTTTTTTTGCTATTTAGTCAAACTATTATATTTTTAGACTCTTCTTATTAAGCCGAGCCGAAAAAGTAAACTTTTTATCAAACTATAAAAAAGTCCCAAAAAAAAATAATCCATAATAAGTCAATAAGCCAATAAGCCAAATTTTATGTTTATTTTTTCTTTAGTGGATTTTTTTTCATTTTTTGATCAATTTTTTTTAGTTTTTGAGTTCATCTCATCGAGACAATTCAAAAAAGTTAAAAAATTTAGTTAAAAGATGAAAAAGTTCAAAAAATAAAAAAAGAGAGCAAAATTTGTGATATTTAGTCCAAACGAGATTAAATATAAAAAAATCTTAAAAAGCTAACCCAAACAGGCCAAAAGCTAACATTTGCTTTCGACTTTTATTGCTTAGCTTGTTGCAAAAGTCATCCGCGTTCTGCAATTTACACTTTTTGAAAACATCAAAGATAGAAAAGTAATCTATGAATCTATCTACATATACAAGATAGCATCATAGCAAAAATTGAGAAATTGCTGGAAGACGTATCTTTTAATTAATAGCTTAGCATAGTTTTCTCTCTCTCTCTCTCTCTGTCTTTCAGTTCTGACGCTCACTCTCGCCTAACTCTCCTTTCTCCCAAATCCTAATCTACCAGAGCCATGGATCGCGTGATACGAGCAGCGACGGACGCAAGATTTTAATTTAAGAGACACGAATTATTTTTATAAATTCTTTGTAAAACATATATTCAGTTTTTTTTTAAAAAAAATCTTAGAGAGACGAGCATATATAATCTTAAAATATTTTAGACTAATACTATTATAATACTACTATAATAGTAAGTTTTTTAAAAATTTAAATGAGGAGACCGCTCTCATCCGCTTCTACCTGAGCCCGTCTACGAATATAAACTAAATGTAAGTGTGTAGGGTTCATTTTTAAGTTCCACACCTATCATAATCCAACCAGGCCCACAGCTAACATTTGCTTTCGGCTTTTATTGCCTAGCTTGTTGCAAAAGTCATCCACCTTTTGCAATTTACACTTTTTGAAAACATCAAAAATAGAAAAGTAATCTATGAATCTATCCGTATATACCGTTAGATTTAATATTTTGAAAATTTAATAATCTGTCGGTTTAATCAAAATTACAGTAATCTGAAACTAATTTCAGAATAAAATAGAATTAAAATAATCAGTTTAGATTTACTGGATAATCAAAACAAATCTATACACAAATTGAAATATGACTTTGTTAATAGAAGCAGATAAATCTGGTTTAGAACAGAAAATAAATTAACAACAACATAAACGAAAATAAAAGAAAATAGTAAAACAAGTTCTGTAAACAAATACTGATTTTAAAAACTGTACCGTTTAACCAAACAGAATACTGTTTAAATTTAAGAAACAGAAACAGTACTGAAACTATGGAAAGAAAACACAATCAAAAAAAAAAAAAACTAATTAAGCTTACAGAACACTCGAAGAACAGAACGTTGGGATTGAGTTCAGTGTTGAACGATGTGTCCTTAAGACAGAATACGTCCTTACCTCGGTGCTTGCGATGTAGTGGACGTCTGCCTTCAGGATAAAACAATCTCCGTGTACAGAGGAAGCACGACAATCTGTACACACAGCGAACGCTGCAGTGTATGAACTTTCTCGGGAAAACTATGTATGGAAAAAGGTGCAGAGTTTCGGCAATGGAGATGCAAAGCTTCGGCAATGGAGGGTTCGAAATTGAATTCTGAAAATGGGTCTGGAACAGCCTTTAAAAAGGCGTTCCAGGCGACTGTTCGTCACAAACCGAATAGGTACAGATACCGGTTCGGCCTGGCAGTTGGACCGCCAACAGCGCGAACCGGTTCGAAAATGCTCTAACGAATTCGAACCCTCTAACGGTTCGATTCGGTTTATAACGGTAACTTTTCTTTTAAAATTTAAATAAATTAAATTTTAAAATCGAAATTTTAATTAAATAAAATTTTCGTAAAAAAATAAGGGTCGACCCACAACCCACGGCCCCGCACCCAGCTTGGCCGGCCGGTGGCGCGCGTGTGTGGTTTAATGGACCAAGTTAAAATTTGTCCATAACTCCTCACCCAACAAAAGTTGGATGACCCAAAGGACCAATCCTTTATCTCCAATCTAGGTTTTATAAGCTATCATAAATTTTTATCTCCAACTAATGTGGGATTTTGACATCCTTTTATAGTTACTAGGAAATCCACCATTTTCATTTCCAAGCAATGTGGGATAGGTCCTTATTACCATTATTTTACCAATTTCTATGGCACACTTTTGGAGTCAATTTTTTATTCACCCGTTAACTAATTTGAACACCACAAAATTCATAATTAAACTACTCATGGAGATAAATATATTATGATTTAGAATTATAAAAAAAAATTAATTCAATCAAAAATTTAAAAAAATTAATCCAATCAAAAATTATTTAGATTTAAAATTAGTTAAAATCATATTTAAAAAAATTTAAAATTCATATATTTTTCAAAAGGTAATCCTTCCCAATTAAGGTAGACCACTATTATTTTACTACCATATGAATAATGTGGTATAGTACTATGCAAAATAATTACTTTAACAACAATAATGTTGTAGTAATTTCTAATAATATCATTCGAACTTTAAGTGATAATTTAATACAAAATGGTAAACATATAGTACTGTGTATATTCATTGTTGCCACCGCCCAACCCAATAAAAACTCTCCACTTTTTTCTCTCCTTCTATAGAACTCCCTCCATATTCATATGAAAATACGTGTATATATACAGAATTTGCAGGTCATTCATGGTGGAAATGTAGCGTAGATGTTGAAGAAGAGAGAGAGAGAGAGAGAGAGAGAGAGCGACAGTTACCTGAAGAACTAGGGCTTTTGTAATTTGATCGGAGGAGAGAATGCCATTGACTCAGCATCAGATAAGGAATGAATGCAGCTTGGCTGATCCAGAGCTGTACAGAGGAGCTGATAAGGATGATCCTGAAGCTCTTCTGGAAGGTGTGGCCATGGCCGCTCTCGTTGGCGTCTTGCGTCAGCTCGGCGACCTTGCCGAGTGAGTCTCTCTCTCTCTCTTTCTGCTATTTTGTTGATGTGTTTCATTTTTTCTTTGAATTGCGGTTCTAGTTTTGAATTGGGATGAAATGCTATGTAATTAGGGATTGAATTTGGGTTTCTTCAGTGATGATTGTACAATTATGGTGAATGAAATGTTTGTGACCAATCTTGTTTTCTTGAACATTAGAAGATAAAGAATCCATTGCAATTGCTAGATTTAGAGTAATTTGGGTAACAGACTAATGAGGTGACTGACGATGGATCATGTTAATTAGTAGAACTTAGTTGAAAAACTGACCACAGAATCCAGAGTGGAAATTTGGATCTCAGAGAGAGACCTGCATTCTTGTATTTTAAAAATAGTAAAGAATAAGAAATAAAACGCAGGATACAGATAAAGAAATAGACTTTTTTTGTGTGTGTATGTGTGTGTGTGTGTGTGTGGATACATTCAAAGGTTTAACATGGAATTTCTCTGAAGTAATGGGTGGAAATAAAAAAATATGTTCTATCGGTTTGGTGACTTCTTTCAATTCTGTGACCCTAATTTTGTTGTTGCAATCCACTGCGATCCAAGGTCCTTGTACTTATCATTTAGAAGTTTAAAAGTGAGGAATTTCTATGCTTGTTTGTTTCTTGTGATTTCTGAAGGTTTGCTGCCGAGATATTTCATGATTTGCATGAAGAAGTGATGGCTACTGCTGCACGAGGCCATGGTCTAGTGGGTCGCGTCCAACAGCTTGATGCCGAATGTCCCTCAATCGAGAAGGCATTCCTCTCCCAAACCAGTCATTCGTTATTCTTCTATAATACTGGTTAGAATTCTCTCCTAACATAACCGCTCAATTTAAAAATGTTGCGTTCTTTTTGGCAACCTCATTTTTATTATTTTGCCGGACTCATAATAATTTTGTTGCATCCTAATATCCATTCCACCAACTTAGTATTTCAATTTTATGTCATTGTCAGCTAAAACTTCCCAGCATTTACTATGCATATATAAAACCTTTAATTTTTATTCTTTGAAAATATTACATGATTTCTATTGCATGAGCACTCTCTTTTCTCGACTCAAACCAAGAAAGTCTTATATGACATGATAGAGATCATAACATTATTGCAGGTGTTGATTGGCATCCAAATATGCCTATGGATCAGAATGTGATCGCGCGGGGAGATCTTCCTCGATTTGTTATGGACTCTTATGAAGAATGCCGGGGTCCTCCACGATTATTCCTTCTAGACAAGTATGACATTTGTCACGGAAGTTACTGGGGCTGTCTCAGTTTTCATGAAGGCATATTCTGCTTAGAGAATGAAAGATTTAATTTGCATGGCTTCTAACAGGTTTGATGTTACGGGTGCTGGTGCATGTTTGAAGCGCTACACTGATCCGTCGCTCTTTAAAGTGGACTCATCATCCTCTGGCATGAAAAATGCAGAAGTTCAGAGGGAAAGGAAAACCTGCAAAGCTAAGGTGAATCAATGAGAATAATGCTTAGTGAACATAATTTTTGCCACAAAAATTATAGGTTCATTTCTGATTCAATTCTGCAGTCTTGGCCCAGTCTGCTGCATATCCGAAAACACTTGGAGATGAGAACACATGCTTTCACACTAATGTCTGGGAATGAGGAGTCATTTCAATTACTGTTCTTGGTTAAATAGTAGACCCGTTTGGTTAGCACTGCGAAGTGTTAACTTTTGGCCTCAGAAACTTCTTGGGACCTTTGCATGCTGATAGATCTGTGGCATCTCCATTTCCATGTAGATAGCATTGATGCAAATTTATACTCACCCATTTTGACTTATATTTTGCACTTCAAGTTCTTGTGCTTTATTAGTTGTCTCTAGCTTGTGCTATTGTGTTTGGTTGATGGCAAGGTTTAGGGATTAGCTACAAGCTTTAACCTCTTTTTTTTTTTTTTTGATAGGCCTTTAACCTCTAATTATCAAGTGTCAAAGTATTTTTGAACTCTTATCTAATCTATTTTGATTAAGGGTTTCTAAATGTGGAAGAGAGGGCAGGCTTTTGGGGGTAAATCTTCTCATCTTAGAGTTATGTGTTGCTATTTATGAAGAAACGTAAAAATATGATAATATTGCAATATTCCACTTTGTTGTTTACATTTTTTTAAACAATGTTTGAATCATTGTCTTATGTGTTAGCTGACATCTTTCCTTTCTTGAGTGGTCTAAAGATTTAAAGGAATGGAATAAAGAAATGCATGTTAAATGTACCTATAATGGTGTTTAATTATCAGAAACAGAATTTTTGAAAAATTGGTTAACAGCCGGAATTCAGATAAAAATACTATTTCTTTTCTGTCTGAAACCTTGGCACAAATCTAAGCCACAGCCCTCTCATCCAGATTGAATGAAAAAGAAAGGTGGAAAAAGAGAGATGATTTTTAACATCTTTCTTCAGTATGCCATGAATTAATAATATTTTATCTAACAAATGGCCATCTTCTATACCACAGCT
>JAULJZ010000020.1:9249507-9259698 GCA_032270985.1 Heliamphora pulchella | reverse complement strand
TAGCTCAATGCCTATGGTATTTAGTCCACACGCTACTAATTTTGCAATGCAGCAGTTCCCAGCAACATCAGAAAATGTTCCCCCACTTAAACGTGATTCAACAGGTGTGGCTTTTTCATATTCGAGCGAGGAAAATCTTGATGGGGCTTCCAGTGCAGCAGATGGTGAAGAATTGGATGGATTCTCCTTTGACATGGATATTTATAGAAATTATGCTGCTGACCTTAAATTTCCACCTGAATTCCAGAACTCTGCATGTACTCCTCCAGTTCCCGGTGTACTTCTAAATGTAGTAGCTGAAACTGGCTGTTCAGAAGTCATGATTGTGGCTAATGACGTTGTTGGTACGCAATATGATCATAATGGAGACGATGGGAAACCTTTATCCGTAAGTCTCACAAAGTTCCAAGAAGAATCTATTTCTGTTCTTCAGAATTTACATCTGAATGTTATGGAAATCAACGAGGCATGTTCTCCAGAGCATCTTCAAGAATCTGGCACAGAAAAGGATGTGGATCATCAGGCAGTTGCTTCATTAGATTTGGGTCCTGTTTTATGCTATACAGTCTCTTGTCATGATTCCACTTCAGAGGTGCCCAATGATGGTACTGACTCCGTTATGGTTGGAGTATCAGGGAACAGTTTTCATATTGCTGATGCTACCACAATCCCATTGTCTTCTGATCAGTATGATCAATATTCCGAATCAAAATCCACCCAGCAGATTAATGTTAATGAGAACGCGGAAGATGCCGTCTCTTCACTTACCCACCATTTTGCAGAATTAAGTCCTCCTTTGGAGCAAAAGGTTGAGTCACATGATGACCAATTTGATATGGAATCTTGGGATGACCAAGATTCAGAATCAAGACATTTCCAGCATATGAATGTTAATGAGAATGCAGAAGTTGATGTATCTTCAGTAAACCTTCATAACCCAGGGCTAAGAACTCCTTTGGAACAAAAGGTTGAGTCACAAGATGATCAATTTGATGTGGAATATCATCATGAAGATGAAACAAGCTCCGATCCATTTTGTCTCCTGGAACAGATAAAATCTCCAAATAACTTGTACCAGGCAAGACACACTGATGCTTCATCCAAATTTTATGCAACTCATCTTCCAAGTCAACCTTCAGTGTCGGGGTTCTTACCACAACTTGATGTCTCTGAGCAAGCAAAGGATCTATCAAGTTCAATTTTTCCTTCTATTGGCCTAGTTCCTGTTGTATCTCAAATCAATTTGGATGAGATGCCCCCGTTACCACCTCTCCCTCCGATGCAGTGGACGATAGGGAAGGTCCAACATGCTCCCCTAGCTTCAGAGAGAGATTTGTTACGACACAATCTGGTTTCCTTTCCATCAATATTGCCATCTACAGCTGGTGAGAATGCCCAATTGGGTGATCTAGCAATCAAGGGAGAGATTTCCCAACCTTCAGAACAATTTTTGCCACTCTCAGCTTTAGAAAATGAGAATTCTAAATATGGTAATGAGAACGCACCTTTTTATGCGGTGCATTCCAATCTGTTATCATTCCAAGTGCCAACCTTGGTTAGACATAAAAATAGTGAAGATGACTTCCCAACTTCAAGTAGAACGCAATCCATGGACTCATTCTTAATGCTGCCAACAATAAATAGTGTGAGTTCAGAACATGGTTTCCTTGTTTCTGAGGGTGTAATGGCCGAGCATAGCGAGAAACCGATCTCACCAGTGACAAATGTTGAAGAGACAAGTTCAACATATACTTCTGGGTTTTTGCCTCAAAAACCAGAAACAAGTTCAGAGGATGAGAGGCTTCAGGGGACCTCTGTAATTTCCGAGGGGAAAGCAGTGAATCCCCCAGACACTATGTTTTCACCACCAAGGAGGCAGGATCATCTGCCTCAGCATGTTTCCTCTACTTCAGAGGGACAAACGACTTGGTCAACGAGTAAATCTGTTCCACTTCCACCTTCTGAAGATGAAAAGCCGAATGGAAAGATGAAGCTTCCACGACCTCGAAATCCTCTCATTGATGCGGTCATAGCTCATGACAAAAGCAAGGTAATGATAGTTTTGCAGTCCCCACCTTTATCATCTTTGTTAATGTGCACAAGATTGAACGTAGTACATGGTCGCTAACGTTGGTTTGTTTAGTTGAGGAAGGCAACGGAACGGATTCGACCTCATATTGGACAGAAGGTTGATGAAAGAGATTCATTACTGGAACAAATACGATCCAAGGTAAAGTGAACAAGTTTCCATAATCCGTCCCATAATTTTTATAATTTCTATTTTGTGCTGGTCATGACGGATTTGATGTTGGTTCCATCAGTCTTTCAACTTGAAACCTACAGTCTTGACTAGACCCAGTATTCAGGGTTCTAAAACCAATTTAAGAGTTGCTGCCATTTTGGAGAAAGCAAATGCAATTCGCCAGGTCTCTCTCTCTCTCTCTCTCTCTCTCTCTCTCCCTGCGTGGGTGTGTGTTTGTAATAATATATATTTATATATTATGACACATGCATTAAGACAATGTTCTACTGTGCAAGGGATCACCTATTTTGAAAATTATATTTCCTTTTGTCTTCGCCTGTTGAAAACCATTGGATATGTTAGAGATTTTCTGTCTCAAAATTCTATCATTATTCAACGATGTAAATGCATTGGGATATAAATTTCAAAACAAAAATCCCTGCTCGTTCTACTGTGATGTCAAAATTTAAGAGTTTTTTGAAATAGGCATTGACTGGAAGTGATGAAGAAGATGACGCAGATAGCTGGAGTGATTCGTGAACAATATCGTCTACTATTGCCCTTGCATTGTGTGATTATTACCCCAAAGTCTGTAAGGAAGGCGATTGTTGAAGGTCCTTGCTCTATTTTTAGTGGGTTTTTGGCTGTGGTTATTGCTGCTTATGAACTAGACGGAGAGTATCTGATTCTCTTGTTGTGAATAGGAGATTCCTGCAATATGGTGTATTCTTTCCTTGCTCTTCTCTACTCTCTCTCTCTCTCTCTCTCTCTCAAATGTAGTCATTTTACTGTTCATGTCATATCCACATAAATTGTGGGTTACCCACTTATCCACAGAAAAGTTTTCCGAAACTTTACTCGGAATTTAAAAGAAATGATTCGAATTTTTTGGCGAATCGACAATTAAGTTAGGTCTCAAGTGAAGTGATGGGCAAAAGAAAAGGGAGATACTTAAAAGTTCTAAAATGCATAATTCTTTTCCTTACTATATTTCTTTTATCGTGTTTAAAAAACCCGTGGCAGATACACTGTGTGTTAGCCGTTGTAATCGCACTGCGATAACCTCATGACTGGAGCCACGCGTTGTGTATCACACGCACTAAATCTGATTAGGTTGGGTACTGATCAGACGAGGAGGGAAGTGTTGAGCTGAGTTTCTCCTAGTCAGTCTAATTCGTCATTGACTAACAGGTCAATATTCTTCAAAATTACAACAGGACAAATTTTATTGGAGTGGGCGCAAACTTGTCCGAACTGGGCCGTTCCAACGTTCAAACCTTTATTTTCTAAATCCTCACCAATCCTAAAAAAAATAAAACATTTAAAATATAATTAAAAATCTTTTCCTAACAGAAAATTAATAAACGTTTTATTGAACCCGAGGAACTCTTTTTCTACTGTGTGGGCCCTTGTTACAGGCATAAAACTTTGGATTTATAATAAAAAAAATTATTAAAAAGGAAAAGTATTAGAATTTTTTTTATTTTAAGTAATTTCTAATTTATGAAAAAAAACTAAAGTGTAACAACAAAAGCAAGTCGGCTACAACTTTTAAAATGGAAAAAAAAAAGTAGAAGAAAGCTTTAACAAACATTCAAATTTCAAAACGCATAGAAAGCTTTCTAAAAATGTTTTTTAATAAAAAGAATATATATATATATATATATAATTAAAAAAGAAGCATTTTATATTGGTTTTTTAAGCAGATTGTAAATTTTGTTCCCAAATCAACCTTATAACAATTTAAATTTAAAAATTTAAAAATTTATAAAAGTAGTTACATAATTCCCTACTATTTTTTCTCTTTATTGCTTTTTATTTTAAAATATTGTTATTCTTAAATTTTCATAATTTATTATTAATACACTTTATTTTTATAATATATTTCATTCTTTTTTATATTTAAACTCATTTTTAAATATTTCTTTTATAATATTTAACATTACACTCATTGTGTGTACCACAACACTCTGTTTGATTGTTCAAAAATAAACAGTGTATATATGATAAAATACAATAGATATAGTTTTGAATATATATTAGAGGTGTTTCGCAAAATTATTACTAATAATGTTTAGTTTTATACTATAAATTTTAATTATAAGTTATAAGTTTTTTCAAATACTCATAATTTTTGTTACAACTTATAATTATTTTTTCTTCTATTTTAGTTATAAAATATAATTTTTACTAAGTATTCATAACTTTTACTACAAGTTACAATCTATAAACTGCTAGTTTCAGTAATACCAAACACTATAATTACCTGGAATATAGAATAATTTTGGATATAAAATAAGTTCGAATATTATATATCTTATTTCTTTAGGATTGAATATTGCATTTAGTTTTATAAGAATAAGAAGTGAATTTCACATTTACCCTCAAGCAAAATAATAGGTTCAATTTAATTATTTTGTATTTATTTAAATAAAACAAGAAATCAAGACTTAAAAAAAAAGTGAAACGGTGTATTAAAAAACATTCAAGAAACCCTTGAAAATAGATATATTGGGCTTTTGATATATTGCAAAATTAAATTTTATAAAAATGTAAAATTAAATTTGATTAAAAAAAATTCAAAAATGTTTCAAAAAGCAAAAAATTACAAAGCTGCCGTACAAAACAAATAGGCCCCAAGTATATATAAGTTCTTTGACCGTCGTTTATACTCAAGCCAAGAAATCAACACACCAGTAGTCCAAGAATCAAGCGTGGTCCCCCTTTGAATCCACAGCAGTGTTTTGGCAAGTTGTAGGCAATCTCCGTCGAAACCCTATACAAATTGTGAAAATCTTGATTCTAATCAAATTATCTTCCAAGAAATCCAAGTCCCTCTGCATTCGCAAACACAGATATATGAAATCTTCTCCGGTTTATGGGGAAATCACCGCCAGGAGCAGCAACAGCTAAGTTACAACAACATTACAACAACCGGGGAGCATTAAAGCACAACACATCAATATCAGGAGTCCCAAAATCACAAAACCCACATTGCAAAATCCCAAAACCACAAAACCCACATTGCAAAACCGCTCGTGTTCACCGGAGAGAGTCGAGATCAGCGCTGAATTGAATTTGAAGCAGCCAAAGGTAAGGAGAGAGATGGAGAACAACAGCAGCAGTTGCAGCAACGACGGCGAGAGGCAGAATCAGCGAGCGCCGCTGTCACTGGTGGTGTCGGATTGCGTGAAGCGGTGGTTCCAGGACACCCTCCAGGAGGCCAAAGCCGGCGACGTGTCAATGCAGGTGCTTTTGGGTCAAATGTATTACAACGGCTATGGCGTCCCGAAAGATACCCAGAAGGTCAATTTTCTCTCTTATGTTCTTTACTTCTTGTGATATACTTTAGATGCATGCACACATATTCGCTCATAGCTATACACGTCTTCGGTTGATTTGATTTGATTTGATTTGATGGGGTTCCAGAGTTTGGTGCTGCTTGATTTTCCCCCCTATTGAAGGCTTCTTGAAGATTTTTGAACTCTGTTTGGTCGCTAAAAAATACTTAGCAAAAGAGAGAAATATGTCTTTGATCCAATACTTAATGTTGTTTTGGTTTCGTCATATGAAAATTCATAGCCGAAGTCTTATTTGGCCAAATATTTGTGCAGTTTATGCCGGACTGCTTTCAGTTGACTGGAAAAGAAAGAAAAAGAAAAAAATAACCGTTTTATTGTGGGACCCATGACAACAGTTTTCCGCATAAGAAGTTTTTCCCACAAAACAGATCAGGTAAAAAATATAGAATTATGCCTCATGGAAAAATTGTAAACTACTATTTTTTACTAACTTTCTTGTGAGGTATCCTAAGTTCCTGTTACAGCTAGTTTTGGATTATTGTTATTATTGGACCTCAGAATTAAGAATAATAACATTCCTGATATCATAGTAGTAGTCCCAATTGAAAATAAAGGGATAAAATAAATTAAGTTGGATTGGTCACATATGATGGAGGGTAGATGCAATTGTTTGAAGGAGTGATAGGATTATTATTTTTGAAAGAGTGGTAAAATTATTATTAATGAAAATGCGAGGGAATAAAAAAACTTAATTTTGCATGAGCAGTGATACGATCTTATTAAATTTAACTAAATATATAGCCCTTGACAAAGCTAAATGCAAAAAAAAAAAAAATTCATGTAGTTGATGCCAATTGATTAAAACACAAGATTTTATTTGGTTTGGTTTACCACTGGATTAAGTTTTTCTTAGGTACGTGAGCCTAATTTGTTGGGATTTGACCTATTACAATGGTTATGTGGTTTTAAAATGGAGATTTTTTTGGGATTTGTTTTGGCCTTTTGACCCGTTTTACGACACGCGCGCACACACACGCATATCATAGTGAAATCATTGCAACTTCATTTATGCAGCTATAGTTTTGGATGACCCACGTAAATTGTATGTATGTGTGTTTGTGTTTGTATTGTTATTCTTGTTGTTGTTTATTGTTTTTTCCATAATACTCTTATGATGATTACCTGAAGATGGAGATTTAATATATATTGGGAGACAGGGGAGAATATGGATTTCAAGAGCTTCAAGAGTTAGATCATCAGTTTGGAAAGTTTGCAACAAACGCCCAGGTGTTCTCTTGCTCTCTTTTTATGTGAGTGCTCATGCGTGCATGTGATTGTTTACCATTCAAATATGATCCCTTGTTGATTGTTCGAAAAATTAGCAAAAAACGGCCATGTGATCTCTCTACATCTCTCTCTTCCTCTATGTGCACACGCCTACACGTGCTTGTGCCCCTATGCACGTGCATGCATGGTTTTAATATTTATTATCACTTCATTTGTTGATTGTTTGGCCTTTGTAGGTTACAATGCAAGTGATTCCGACTCGGATGAATTAAAGGACGACTCTTGATTGCATCAAATTGGCATTTTTTTTCCAATACAATTTGCGAGTTGAGTTTTCCAGAACTTTTTCTATTAGCATACTTTTGCCAATTTCTTCTCATTGCATGGCATATAAGTTTAGCATGAGTCTTAGATTAAGACTCCTATTCGTCTGTGTTTCTGGTTGCGTGGCGTTGGTCACAGTGTATGACTATATATATATATATATATATATATATATATATATATATATATATTTGCCTCTTAGATTTCTTTCTATAGCAATGAGAACACACGATGGTTTGGGGTTTGGCCTTTTTCTTGGCACATAATTTCCTTTTCCCTTCTTTTTCATCTTAAGTGGGAACACTGTTGAAACTCTCTCTCTCTCTCTCTCTCTCTCTGTGGTCGCTCTATCTGTTCTCAAGGCAATGTGTTTCAAGTGGCTACTGCTTCATGAATGGTGTAGGGGTTTGCAATCGCAAAAGCACAAGAGCGAGAATCTTATGGATTTGCTTGTATGTATTGAAGTTTCTTCTATTTCTTGCCAAAGTTTTTCTTAACGCGTCGCAAGGCAATTGGCATTGGGCATTGGGCATTGGGCATGGTATAGAATTAACTTAGGTTGAACAGATTACGGTGTAATAAGAAGCAAACGTAGAAAACTCTTGATTTGTGGTTGAAATCTTTTCATTGCCTTGAAATCCCTTGAATTTTGCAAGATGAGGTTGTTTCGTCTCACTTTTTCATATAATTTGTAATCTTGATTTCCATCAAGGCATAGAACCGAAATAAAAGGTATGCTAATAGAATTACACATGGTATAACATATTAATTAGAATTTAGAATGTTTTCCTTAGGAGTTAAATGAAATTGAATAGGAATGCACAAAAAATTTGAAAGACTGGTAAACTGGTTCGGACCGGTCCGAATTGTACAGTTTGGTCCAGTTCTATATGAAAACCGTTTGCTTTTGGTTCTTAATTTTTTAGAACCATTGTATACGGTTTGGTTGTTAGTTTTTATTTTAAAAAAAAATTGTTCTAATCAAATTGGATCGTTTTTATAAGAGTATATATATTTTATATTTATAGTCATTTTTTTTAAAGTCACTTTAATAACTTTAGTCTAAACAAATGTATTAAAGAAAACAAAAATAGCTTAGTCTAAAATAGTCTAAAAAGATTAATATAAAATTACGATTACCGAATTCTAATACAAAAAAATGAATATTTAACGATTAATGCATCATTATAGAAAATGGTTTCGAAAAAGGGATTGTTTATATTATAATTGACTATTGTTGTATTAGACGAGCGCCTCTCCCTTATATTTATTTTTTGATTTCAAGTTTCTGAGTAACAATTTAGGAAAATTTTATTTGGATTATGTATTTAGTGAAATTAGTTTTGAACTTTAAGAATGGAAAATTAGAACCGAACCGTAACCAAACCGTTTTCACGGATTAGTTCTGGTTCAAATTTACAACTACAATACCGGTCCGGTTTCAAATTTTTTGGAACCGTTACTATTGGTTCAGTACTTGGATTTGCTTGAAACCGGATTAGTTCGATCCGTGTGCACCCCTAAAATTGAACTTCCTATAATGTGGCAGGGCTGAAATCTTAACCAAGACCACCTAACCGAATGCTTAACTCGGCTGGAAAAATAGAGGTTTGGTCGGTTTTTGTAAAAATTTTGATTGATTCAGTTTGATCTTTAAAAAATTTCTATTTTTCAGTCCTGTCCCGGAATTGCTAAAACTTAAACCGACACCGATCGAACTGATTGAAACTCTTTCCTAAAACTGATCCAAACCGTCCAAATATAATCTCTAAAACTAATCCTAGTCGTCCATGTATTTAATCATAACCCGTCCTAAGAAATCCTAACTGAACCTATTTATTTCAACGCCATAGTCTCCTCTCTCTCTCTCTCCCCCCCTCTCTCTCTCTCTGATTATGCGATCTCTATTCCCCACTCTTATACAAATCCTAACCCAAATGCCTCACCCTCCTCCACCACCAGTTTCTCAGCTCTTTTCCTTCTCAGTTCTCAATTGGAAGAAATGTAGAAGAGATGAATGAAATCTTGAATCCAAGGGGTGAAAGATTCAATGGAAAGTATTTTTGAAATGTAGAATTTATAATTCATGAAGAAGAGAGATGATATTTCCAAGGGCATATGAGCTAACAGCTCTCAGATGGGCCTCTCCAAGCATGCACTTCCATGTGAATACTGGGACGCCGGGGTATTGGGCTTCGGTTGAGGTGGTGGTGGTAGTTAGGGGTGTAAAAATAGCCCGAGACCCGACGGGGGCCCGAAGCCTGCTTGAATTCTGTCACTGTAGAAGCCCGGTCCGGCCCGGTTCGATTCCAACCCGCCCAAAAAAAACCCGAGGCTCGCCCGAATGAAGCCCGCCACAAAGCCCTGGTCGGGCTAGCCGTTGGGCCCGGCCCTCTCCCCCTCCAACGGTAAGTTTTTGGGATGAACGGCCGAGATTAGATTTTTTAAAAATTTGACGGCTAGGATTATTTGACCGTTGGGCTCGGCCTGGCCCGGCCAACGGCTAGTTTTTTTTTTTTTTAAACACAATTTTTTTCCTATAAATTGGGAGCTCCCTTTCATATTTTTTTCATCCAAACAACTCTCTTCTCTCTACTCTCTTCTCTCTAATTTTTCTCTCTAATTACTCGGTGGTATTTGGTTCGGTAATTTCGGGTTCGGACCGAACCGTTCGATGCAATTGTTGGCGAATCAAGGAGCAAAGATCAAGAATCGAGATCAAGATCAAAACACAACTCGATCGAGATTAAGATTAAAGATCGGAGTCCTTAATTCGATTTGCTTTATTTTTTGCAATTTAATTTAATTTTTTTCAATTTTATTCAATTTTTTTAAATTCTAGTATCTATTCTCTAAAAAAAAATTTTTTTTTTTGCAATTTAAATTCTAGTCTCTAAAAAAATTAATTTATTTGTTGCAATATTTAATTAGATTTTGAATACATTTTTTAAAATTTCTAATTAATTTTTTTAAAAAATTAAATTCTATTTCATTTTCAATTTTTTAAAATTCTAGTATCTATTCTCTAAAAAATTA
>JAULJZ010000020.1:9186398-9203194 GCA_032270985.1 Heliamphora pulchella | reverse complement strand
ATATAAAATTTAACTAATGTAATGAGAAATTGATAACATATTACTAATTAAATTTAGAAGCTATGCATTGGATATCATAAACATTGCAAACATAATTAGTGTACGTAAGTTGCACTTTTTAAGAATGCAAAACATTATTAATATAAAAAGATTCATCGCAAATGATGTGTTCAGAGGGTTCATGAAAGTGTCATCGAAGTATTCACAAAATGTCGGAAGAGTGTCTAATATTATAAATTTAATTTTAAAATTAAGAGGCATGTGAAGTGTTGGATACGGATTTAGTAGTGTCTAAGGAGTGCTGGTATTTGACACGAGTGTCCAACATGATACGCCTCCTCTATAAAGTGTATGTGTTATCCAATTATAGCCCCTTTCGGATGTAAAATATATCTTTTTCGCCCTATTCCCATAGTTTATTAATTCTAGTAAAGGGATACTTGGAGTGACATTGTTTTCGATACTGAAGTCTCTAGATGTAATAACGAATGTTTTTGACCCGCACATTCATTGAAAAAACTTTTCTTCTAATTGCATAGAGCCTATTCTAATTAGTATTGTTGAATCGAATGGTGTAGATGCCTGCTCAGAATTTGGTAGCACTGGTGCGTACGTGAGATGGCTTGCTAAAATAGATTGGTCATGGCGCAACTGTGCGTGTTATGTAATATGCACCGAGTTTTACAAATTTCTTGTGGTCATATCTTAGTGTACTCTTTGGTTTTTGCATAATTGGTAATATCACGGACTCACGGTTGATGCTCTAAGATTGTCTTGATCATGTGGCATATATAGCAACCTGATCAATGCTGTATCAATTTTTTAGGTGGGTTAGAAATCACTACAAGTGGATTGTTTGGAAACTTGCATGTTATGAGAGATGCTATCCCGATAAATCGTCTGGCAAGCTATTGACGGTTTGTAATGTGCTTGAAGAATTAAAATATAGGTATATCTAGATTTATCAGATTATATATTTGTGTTTGAGTTTCTAATACATCCATGACAACAGTTGCTGATGCCTTTGCATAGATATGAGAGAGAAGTAAATCACGGCCATCGATCATCCATAAAGAAAATTTTAGAAGGAGATCAACCACCTTCCTCAATGTTGGTACTTTGCATATCATCTATTCATTTAAACTATGATATGGCAGTGGAGACTCGACCTGTGGCATCAAATAGTGCTGAAAATGGTATTGCTACAAAAGTAGAATTAACTGATGGCTGGTAAGGAAAATCATAGCTGTGATACATATGCTATAGATTTGAGCTTCTGGCGTGTGAATGCCTTTTGTTTTTACAGGTACTCAATAAATGCTTTATTAGATGTACCACTATTGAAGAAGCTGGCTGATGGGAAACTGTTTGTGGGACAGAAACTTAGGGTACTTTTTGGGTTTCACTATTTTCCATTCTCCTCTTGATAGATATCCTTGGTCAGATCTTTCAATTGCTTACCGTTTATATTGTCATCTGAAGATCTGGGGAGCTGTATTATGCGGCTGGGTTGGGCCTGTTTCTCCTCTTCAGGTAATTCCCAGTTTAAGTTCCAATACGTGCCAAATGGCTAAAACTTCAACTAAGCCTATGGGGCTTGATCAAGTTGTTACTTCAATGTCAGGCATCAAACACAACCGGTCTTCTGCTGCACATCAATGGGACATATAGAGCTCATTGGGCTGATCGTTTGGGTTTATGTAAGTGTTTTAAGCAATTATGTGTATTGTTGTCTACTTGTGCTTACTATCTTGCAGCAGCATATTTTCAGTTTCATGTTGCTTGCTCAGACATGGCATTCTACTCTATCTCCAGGTAAGGGTGGTGGTGCTCCATTAGCATTTAGATGCATCAAGGGTATGGGGGGTCCAGTTCCTAGCACATTAGTTGGAGTCACAAGGATATACCCTGTTCTTTACAGGGAAAGGTAATCTGAAGTTGATATGCTTTCACTGAATTTTGTCATCTGCCTTTGATTTAGTTGCAACTGTGTTTGTTTCTCCCATCCAGGTTATGTAATGGGGAATTTATTGTGAGATCAGAGAGGAGGGAAGCTAAGATGCAACAGTTATACAACCACAGGTGATTGTATCATCCATAGCTAGCAAACTGCAAATGCTAAATTGTTTGCCTTCTAAATATCAAAATATGGCTTTTATTGTGTTCATGATTGCTTCCTTGAACATTCTTTTTTCCCCCATCTAACTTTTGATTCAATTCATCATAAAATTCATGTGTTTTGCTGCACTTTGGTTTCTTAAGGTTGAAATCATAACTTGTGGCAGAATAGTTTATGCTCATTGGCAAGCAATTGTTAAAGAACCTGTGCTGCCATTAGGTTATGCGAGCAAACCATTGCATGAAGTTATTGAATAATTTTGATCTTTTAGGAGTAACATGTGAAGGATTTTAGGAGTACCACAAAAATGGATAGAGTTGAGTTGATCAAAGCTAGTATAGCTTGATCTATGATATCCAAGGAACAAAATTCTATATTTTCTGTGGTTATTGATTTGCCAAGATCATTTTTCAAGAAATGCTCTGGGTAAGGAGATGAACCGTCAACAAGCTTTAACAAGAAATAAACTCGAAGAACAGGTGAGTCCTGATACTTTCATAGCATATAATTTGTTGAATCAATTTTAACCAAAACCAAATTTGAGACATTTGATAGAAGGACGTGGGACTAAAGCTTGTTGTAGCAGAAGATTCAATCGTTGCATCAGAACTAGATGATCCTGATGCCATTGTTGAATTGTCTTAGTTGCTCTGATACCATGTGAATCCTTATTGCTGCAGTGGTTTATTGTGCCTTGTGGCTGTTAGAGGTAGCCTTCTGGGAAGATGGTGTACACCCTAATGGTTGGGGATCACTGGAGGAGAGGAGGGAGCTTAGGATAGCCTTAAAGAGAATAAGGGATGGCAGTGGAGATCTCAGTCGGAGATGCAAGGGATGGATAAAAAACTTGAGGGTTCTATGCATGCAAGTCAACCATTATATAGAATGGATAAATGAGAGGGATTCAGATGACCTAAGGACAAGTGGCCCTTTCTCAGTAGCTGGAGGTGGAGGAGGGAGCTTAGGATAGCCTTAAAGAGAGTGAGGGATGTCAATGGAGAGCTCAGCTTGAGGTGTAAGGAATAACCCAGAAAGCTTGAGGGTTCTAACTTCTATGTATGCAAGTCATCCCTTATATAAGAGGGATAATGGAAAGGGATTCATCAGCTAAGGACAAGTAGCCTTTTCTCATTAGTTTAACAAATCGAAGTTGACAAAGCTAACTTTGCAAGTTCTAGGATCAAACTTTTCGGTGAGTATTATGGGACTTGTAGACTTTTGTATGATACTTGGGGAATTATATCATGGAGATTGTCAAAAATTGTAATCAATGCCCCCTCTCTTATAATCCTTAAAGGCAGACCTGCCCTCGTTGAGGACTCACTGGGCAACATTGACTGTGTAGGCTACTATTGGAGGTTGTCAGAGGTTGGCAAAGCAAGCTGTGTTATCTTCGAGCGAGGATGGCCAAACAGCAATGCTTTGGAGGCAGAAAGTGGTGTCTTTGAAGAGTAAATTGGTTGTACCATGAGGCACCGAGTCAGAGCATGGCCGAGCAGCTAAGAGCACTATAGGAAGTGGCTCTTTACGATGTCAACAAAGCATGGGTGAGATGGCTCGACGGTGGCCAACTGACTGAGTGATTGAGTTAGGTGTGGCAAGCCTTGCTGCCACTGATTGAAGATTTGTTTGCGCCACGCTGGGTTCCTCTTCCGATACTTTGGCGGGCAACCGACATGTTGAACAAATTAGAGGTCAAGTCCTTACTTGGATAGTCTACAAGCCCTCGGGAAACCATTGGTAAGGAGACGACATGGTATGCTCGCGGCAGTGAGGGAACCTAGACGGCTTGCTCATTGGAGACTGGGGGAACTTAGACGACTTACTCCTGCGAGTATGTTGTGGACTGTGGAGCTCTTTGGAGGTGCCACATGGCAACGACTTTCTGTATAACTGGATGCCTCAAGCCATCTTGGATGGTGCAAAATTGCTCAATCGTAAGGTCCCTGTAGTCTTTTCCACGCACAAAGGAATAGTGGGTCTCAAGTGATTGCTTTTAACATTCTTCTTATCATTGTAGCTCTTTGAACTCGAACTCCATTGTGGTGTTGCCACTATTTCTATTACACAGTATAAATCTATCTTGACTATGATACCATGATAAGTCAAATAGGTGACTGTCAAAGAGAAACATTGTGTCTTGGGATTAATGTATGAATTTTAAAGGGAAATGTTCTATATTTTCCCCTGAAAAATAGTTTTGTACTACACCTGGGTGATGATACAACTTTGAAAGGGGTTTGGGAGAAGAAACGTAACATTTTTTTACAGTAATATTTGCCACAAGAAGAGCACGGGATCTTTAGCAATAAAACTGGAACCAATATTGAGCTGAGTTAGTGTCTTTCATGCTGAGATCTATACCCCTGTTGAGATTGGTTTTCAACTGGGCATTATTTTGATATATTGCATTATAAACAAACATATAACTTCTGCAATTATAATAAAAAGAGCTGTTTTGGAAGTGGGATTGATTTCAAAATTCTCCAAAAGAAGGGCAGTACGTATTTCTAGGCTGACCAATAGATGCTGAAATTATGTGAATATGTGAATATAAGTACCTTGTAGGTTTTGTCTCCTTTTAACTGTCTTAACCAGTGTATTTCTTTTTTAGTCGTGAAGAAATCTCTCTTAAAACATTGATCTAGGGATTTGATGGTGGTTCAGCACGAATTACACATTTTCTCTTGGAAATGAAAAAAATTTGTTTTTTTTTCCTGGGAATAAAATGTTCAAATCTAGTCACCAAAGTAACCATTCTTTTCCTTTTTGGTTCAATACAGTCATTATAAGCTCTGCATCAATAATGTCAACTGTCATTTAGTACCTTAGTACCTGAATGAAACCCTTAGTTCATCTGATGGTTGTCTTCTTTCTTTCTTGTAGGCGCTCTCTCATTGCAGAGGGAATTATGTCCGAGTTTCAAAGGGGAATCAAAGAATTTCATACTAACAATGACAATGATAGTGAAGGGTCAAAACTCCTAAAACTACTAGAAATGGCTGCTGAACCTGAAGTCCTAATGTCAGAGATGACTTCAGAGCAACTGACTTCTTTTGCTACTTATCAAGCAAAACTGGAGGTGGGATTCAGATGCTTTCTTTCATTGCAGATAGGACTGTATCTTGAATTAGGTTTTTCACTATGCCTGGTTTCAGGCAACTAGGCAGTCAGACATTCAGAAATCAATTCACAAAGCTCTGGAAGACGCTGGTCTAAGTGCAAGAGAGGTCACCCCATTTATGAGGGTGAGCGTGGTTGGGCTAACTCATAAAAACTATCTAACAAGGTGCTGCCCGGGGAAAGGTTTAATAACGATCTGGAACCCAACTGAAAAGCAGGTGAATTCATACTCCTGCAAAATGTCTTCCATATCAGCCTCAATTTTATTGTTTCCTTGTGTGTGTGTGTGTGTGTGTGTGTATATATATATATATATATATGTTGAATTTTCTAAAAGGTTTTAGTGTTGATTTACTCATTGCTGTCACAGCAATTAGAGCTGGTTGAGGGGAAAGCATATGCTGTTTCAGGGCTTTTGCCGTTAAGCTCTGAGTCAGATACCCTTTACTTGCAAGCAAGAGGATCTACAACTAAATGGGTGCCTTTATCTCTCTCGGCAACTAAACATTTTGGGTAAGTCTGTACATGAATTTTTTTCCCCACAGTTATACTCAATTAAGTTTGGTCTGAAATTGAATCCATTCCATAACTGTCTTTTGCAGGCCGTTCTTCAGTCCTCGCAAATCAATTCTGTTGTCATATTTCGGTGAGGTACCACTCTCGAGGTGAGCCTTCAACTTCACCCATTTGGCTTTTTCATCCTTTTGCTTTTGTTTATGTATTTGTGAAAATTTGTCTTTACAATGTTTGTGCTACTTGGGTTTACTTAGCGAATTTGATATTGCCGCATTGGTTGTATACGTGGGAGAGGTCTATGCTGCTGCTCATCAAAAGAAGCAATGGGTGTTTGTAACAGATGGCTCAATATCAGAATCATATTCAGAAGGGCCATCAAATTCTTTGCTTGCCATCAGCTTCTCTTCACCAAACACTGATTGTGATTCATTTGCACCAATCAGCAATAATCTTGTTGGAGCAGCAGTGAGTACTTTATTATATGGGTTTGTATTTGTTGAGGGTGCTTGTTAAAAATTATAATTTACCTTTTAGCTTGTAGCTTAGTAAAAAATTGAATATCTTTTAATTAGTGTGTTTATAGCTTTTTGCTTGTAGCTTCTGATTCTAAATCAATAAACGCAATTCTGTTGCTTGAAGCTACAAGTTTACAATTATAGCAAACATTTGTAACATCTAAGGGTGTGTGTTTACTACTATATTGCCGCAAGTTTACAATTGTAGCTGGAATTATGAATATATTAGATTATATGTGAAAAGATGTGTTTATAATTTCAAATAGAAGTTACAAATATTTGCTACAGTTGTAAACTTATAGCTTCAAGATATTAAGTTACTAATTGTTTCTGATAAAAAAAGTTACTAATGGTCCCAAAAGCTTAAGCTATTAAGAAATGGGTCCAACAATATATATTAAGCTATCCAATACTTCACACGGGCAACCTTGTCTCGCAAATAGAGAAACAAACAAATTGTATTAAATATATACGCCAACACACATAATATACTGCATAATAACAAATTTTTAGAACCAGATTATGATATCATGTTAAGTCACCAATTATTCTAAAAGCTTAAAGTATTAAGAAATAAACCCAACAACGTATGTCAAGTTATACAACACAAGTATCAGAATTGTGTTTGTTGATTTAGAATCAAGAGCTACAAGTAAAGATAAGAGTGTACCTATTTGGATTTTTTCAAATTTTTGTTGACCTGCATGGCTAAAGTTGAATTATAATTTTTAACAGACACCCTCATTATAATCTCATTCTTCCTCTTCAAATCAGTTGATACCTTTGTATTTTAAAGTGGTTTAACTTCTTATGTAATCCATTTTTGTATGATTATAGTAGATAAAACTTTGGCAACACGAAATCAGAATAAATATTTAAACACACTTATTTTATTTGTCAAACACCATTGATTTTAAGCCTCTAAATATTTTAAGCTTCTATTATTGATGCAAGGAAGGTATACAAGGTAGATTTGTATAAGCTAAAGAGATCATGCGTTTGTTTTGCACATATACCTTCCAGAGTTGGTTTAACTTTCTTCATAAAGATATTGATTGATAGTTGCCTTGAGAACCGCTCTTTAATTGTGTGCTTGCAAGTAAGAGCTGCTTTCATGTTTACTTAAAAACAATTTCAATATTCCATTTGGTAAGTTCCCATCTGATACTAGCTTCTTCCAAACAAGTCAAATGAAAATTTATTATTAAAAAGACCCCTAAATTAACTTCTTTTGCAGGTTGGCTTCTGTAATCTCATTAAAAGAGCAAAGGACCAAATTAATCATCTCTGGGTGGCAGAAGCTACAGAAAATTCAACCTATTTTTTAAGTTATGATCATGTTTATTGTTCTCACTTAAAAGATGCTGCTGCTTCGGCTGAAAGATGGGCAAAGATCTCTAGCTTGGTATGGATAAAATCCAATATGGTGTTCACGGTAGGAGGCTGGTAGTGATTGCAATTTAATAGGCCATTACTTTTTGATGCAGACAATTGAGAAGCTTAGACAGAAGGTTTTGTCCATTGTTGGTAATGATGAAGGCTAAAATGTCGAAGGAGATTGTTGAACTTACGTGTAAGTCTCTTTTCTGCTTTTTTGCCTTTTTGGATTATTATTTTGCATCTTTGACATCAACAACAGCATATCTGTATCCTTGACAGCATTGTGGTTTCTTAAAGGCCAACTTTAACTGTTTATGCTTGTTTTCTCTCCCTTCTGGTTTTAGCTTTATATAATTAATAGAACCTCATTGTTTATCCACCCCATCTACTTTTACTGCTCTCCTTTTGGACAGCTGTTTTGATTAAGGTCTCGATTTTGAGAGTGGAGAAGATAACAGAAACATAGATGTGGACATATCAGCTAGGAATGGAGAATGAATTTTACATTTTCAAATGTTTTGTATGACATCTAAATTTAGTCCTTCTCTTTGTAGATAGTGACTACCATGAAAGGTAGTAGCTTGGTGGGTCTCGTGCGATCCCATGGGTGAGAGAGTGCTTTGTTGTCCAAAATGATGCAGAGTAGCATCGTGATTCATTCTTCGGTATTGACACAATTCCCCATTTACAGTTTCCTCCTCTTTTTGCCTTTGGAACTATAATGTAGTTGACAATCTTTGCCGGTCTTGCCTTTGATTCTCTTTTGGAACATAGTTGAGTATGTGGTGTTCTCATGGTGGAACATTTTGGCATTGGGCTTGCCACCTAGCCATCCATTGGGACGTGAACTTGTGCCTGAATGACCTATTTTCGATGGCCAAATTGTGGGGGTTGCCATTGCAACTTTCTCATGTGGAAGGGTTAGTGTTGGGTGCTGTCCATGTACATTGCAAGCTTGTTCCTGAGGTCAGCTTGTTTTCCATTTGTCGTACGATTTTGTATTTTTTGTTTTTTTAATTTTTGTATTTTGTCATTGGATGGACCGTGGGCCAACCTAACTTAAATCTGAGCATGGCCCAAAGGTTTCCCTTGAACCCACCTCAAAGTTAAACTCTTCAGTTGCACATACATGCTGGATTGAGGATCTTGTAGATATTTTTCGTGGTGTTCATAAATAGCATATTGATTTACAAAAAGGCGGAATTTGGACTTCATGTGGATAGATCATGCACTTGGCTGTTTGTGTTTAAATCTTTTTCAATTATATATTTTTTGGACAGATGGATTGGTTTGTGATGGGCATGTTTCAGTGGTGCCATTATGTTTGATTTGTTATTTGCTTCACAATTGAATTACGATACAATTATCATAATCCAATCTTGAAATAGGTTTTTCAACTGTAGTAATCCTTTTGATTATTTGAACTTAATAAGGATCACCACCACAATCCAAATATACATACTTTTTGTTATAAATTATTTTTTAGCTTTTAGTTTATAGCTTAACAAAAAAAAATTAAAAATCTAAACAGGTCTGTTTATAGCTTTTGACTTTAAATTAATAAACACAAATTATATAATTTTGAATTTATAAGTTTACATTTGTAACTCTTATTTGAAGTCATAATTATAATTTTTGTTATGTTATTAGAAGTTCATAATTTCAAATTACATGGAACACCCTTTTAGACTCTGACAATAAAAATGGCTTATTTTCAGATTGAAGGCCATGCTTGTCATTTATGTAATGTTTAATTATAATGGAATAAACAATATAAAAAATTAGAGTGTTTTTTTAAACTGTTGAATAAAAAAGTAAGATAATTTAAAGATTTTTTTTTGAATTATATAGAATTAAAAAAGCGTATTCTCGGAATTTGGGTTGTGCATCAAATAACAAATTAGGATGAATAATAAATTGTGGGGCTCATACGCTGCTTGATTTCATTCTACCTGAACTGAATTTGGATCTGAAACGGGGCCCATACCTCATTGTACTACTGATATATCTTCACACCTTCGTGCTTTTTCTTCTTAGAAATATTATACAGAGAAGGCGTCCACACCCTAAGGTTCATGACGCATTAGGGTTTTCTTTTATTCCACCATCCACGTATATACTCCAACTGAAATATATTCTTCATCACCGTCCTATTACGCTCCAACTAAATAATTTAATTTTATGTTTTTTAACAAGTGGGAGAAGAGAAGATTACGGGTCCTACCATTGGTTGGTGCAAATTCTGGATTCATGATGGAAGACGAAAGTATATAGAGAAATTAAGAATTGCTTCAAGGTCTAATAGGACAACAACGCTTTTCTTATGACGTATTCATCCCTACCACATGATGTGCACCAAATTAACTACAAATCCAATTTCAAAATATAATAAAGTTCAATCTCAATTGACTGTTTCAAGATATAATAAAGTTCAATCTCAATTGACTGTTGTCTAAAAGTGTCATGCACATAATTAAGACATATCCGAATATTTTTGAAATTGTTATTCTTTCAAGTAGAAGATAAATGAGCAAATAGAGAGAACATAAAAATTTTATATTTTCTTTATGCTAAACCGTTAGCCTTTATATAGGCATTGGTTCTCGACCGTTACTTCCAATGGTTACATCTTTTCATTTAAATCCAATGGTTTAAACCCAAAGACAATTACAAACACAAATATTTTCAGCATCCATAGACTGCAGCAGTGGCACTTAGGCTAACTGTATTTTGACAAAAGATATGAGGATTATAAAAAGGAGAGAATTCATAGGTGGGGAGCCCTTAAGGAGAGGGACAACAAGAATATACAAAAATATGTAGGCTTCAAGTGACTACTTCATGGGACTAAACAGGCCGCGTTTAGGAGGGAAGGCTGCAAAAGAAATGGAACATCATGTTACCAATTCTCATAAACAGTCAGCTTCATCATTGGAAAACTTCCTTCAGATGAAAAGATCAAACCATCTCACCAAGATCCTTTCTCATTTATCATCCTGTTACGCGAATCGTATACACGAAAAACTTCTCATTTATCATCCCGTTACATGAATCGTATATACGAAAACCTACAAAAATTGGACTAGCAATTCATTCCACACATCAGGCACTCCTGGCAAGCACCAATGTATACAATCAGAGTAACTAACAGGGTTAGATAGTTGTTCCGGGCTCAGCGTCTCCCAAAACTTGCGGTAAATGGAAGGATGGCCATCTTTTCGATACTCCGAGAGCCGAGTGATATTGATAACAGAAACCTTTGAACTCAAACTTCGCAGCACCTTCTCCACCATGCGCATCGTAGGCAAGTCAGAACCACTTCCCCAGTAGGCCTCATCATTGATGGGGGTTTTCTCATTATAACAATTTCCTTCACTTCCTGGCTCCCACTCTCGGCTCCTATAAAAATAAATGCAGGTTCTCAATAACTAGCCAGAGAGAGAGATGACGAGGCTCGGTGATAAGGAAAGAAATAACTAGGTGAAGAACCTTATTTTGCAAATAAGCCTTCCGAAGATTGCAAGCAGTAGTTATAGAATTTTCTATGTTCTAATAAAGCAACTTAGAAACCTTTCATGTA
Source organism: Heliamphora pulchella (assembly GCA_032270985.1). Lineage (NCBI taxonomy): Eukaryota > Viridiplantae > Streptophyta > Magnoliopsida > Ericales > Sarraceniaceae > Heliamphora > Heliamphora pulchella. The sequence continues at coordinate 9,191,961 of JAULJZ010000020.1, read as the reverse complement.
TAGAAGGGGCCATTTCACACAGACAAATGACTGCTTCTATATCCCCTTCTCTCACAAATGTCGGCCACATATGCAGGGACCGAACCAAGGGTAGACTATGGGAGGCCGTAACAGAAAAGCAACAAATTGTCAAAACCAGGAGAAGTGGTTAGCTTATGTGGATTGCTATAGTCAATAAGACTGCTCTAATCGCTTAAGCTTTGATATTTGACTGTTAAGAGTTTTGATTGTTTAGCAGTACATTTTACACAACATGAACCACCGTACACTCACAAGTGCGGTGGGCCCCACATCAACACTTTGGTATGGGATCCACCGCACTTGTGAGTGTATGGTGGTTCATGTTGTGTAATTCATGTGCAGTAATTCGTGCAATATAAAAATGAACTGTTTCTATACTTGTTCTTGTTCACTGCATGGAGATTTCTATCGCATATGCTAATGTTGCAATCGGACATCTTATCAAAGGCGAAATATTAATTTAAATATTAAGCAAGCTTCCGCTGAATCCAAGGAAATTAATGATGCCAATTTCAAATCCCATGTCATACATAATAAATTCATTCATTTCAACAGAAGCCTACTTGCCCATTTACAAATAAAATCTTCAGACATGCTCAACCAACCCTAATCTTTATAAACACCTTGTAAGTCATATTTAGGTTTCCTTTTTGATTCAATTAAAGAACCAAAATTCCTAAATCGTGGCTTTGTGCTATAGTTATTTAATACTGAAAAGTAAAACACTCCTAAAGTCAACCTCGGCAAGCAATTAAAAATAAGTGCCAAGCCCAAACCCACATTAAACTCTCACAAATCCTATATGATCAAAGCAAAGAAACCAAGTTGCACATTTTCATGCAAAGATACAATATATCCAACTCATGAATTAAGTACAGAAAATTTCAGAAAGGGGGGCTGGTTCTCACCAAAGATGTGTAGGGGACATGGTAACAAAGAAGACCTGCTTCTCAAGGGGATTGACACTACAAGCCACCCAATTAGCCCAGGTCTCCATGGCCAACTCCATCCCTCTCAGCCCATCTATTTCTTCACAAACACCATTTGCTTCACTACTCCATCTGCAAAATTTATGGGTTTGATACATAATAAGAAAGCAAATCTTAATTGCTCCGAAAACTTATTCTTCCATATGAAATCTGGACTAGGTCTTATACTCACAACAGCTTTACTGGCCCCTGCCTCCACCAAAGATATGTGTTGAAAACCAGTATATCAGCATGCTCCCACTGAGAAGCATGCCTTTGAACTGAATCTGGGCTTATTATTCGTTCATCCAGTCGGTGATTCACTGGGTCATCAGAATTAGATTCAACTAGAAGCGGGGCCCAAAGAAATTCAACAGTGGCATTGTATTCCTTCACATTATAAAAACACATCAAAGTTGAGAACTATGAGACGGGACCCTAAACATCTTTGAAGCTATACTGACTTGAAATTTATCCACATAGAATCATTTGGACACTTTACTCGATTCAAGCTTATTATTCTTTGCTTGTTGGATGGAGTTCTGCCTTACCTCTGCTCTGAAAATGGTGAGACGTGCATTGGGAGACATGGACCTCTTATTTGCTGGAATTACAGACTGTAGCAAACACACCATTGAGATCCACTGCCCTCTATTCAGTGAATCTCCCACAAACATTAGTCTTTTCCCTCTTAACTTCTCCCACATTTCAGTCACATTCCATCTATATCAACAACAACAATCCAGAAAAACCCAATTAACCAAAAAAAACCAAATTTTAGAATTCATATACTATTCTTTATTTATACTCACTACTAAAGCATAAGCAACAAGAAGAGTGTGAATAGACAGACACGCACACAACAGAAACACATCAATCACACCTTTAGAACCTATTCCAGAAATTAGAATCTGATTACCTCTTCAAATTGCAATTGTGGGGCTGCCACCTCCAGTGCTGGTACCCCAAATCAGGCCGTCCATGCTTGTGGCAAGCCAACTGATCAGACATGTATGGACAATCCAACTCGTTGTAGAGTGGATATGAAGAATTATCCAAAACCCATTTTCCTGAAAAAATGTCACAATTCTCCTCATTTCCCCTCGGGTGACCTAACTCCTGCAACTGAACAGCCCGCCCCGCTCTCCAACCACTGTACTTTACTGTCGATCTACATGTACTAAATCTATCCAAAACCACTGTACAAATCCCCAAAGATCAATATATTTCCATCAAATTAGATAAAAAAAAAAGAACATAATTACAAGAAAATGCACAAAATCCATCATTAGATCCATAAACAAATATGATGACAAAAAACAAAAAACAAAAGACAACAACTAAAACATAGACACACGATTTACATGATTAACCCCAACTAAGGGCGGAGTTGCGACGATTTCACTATGAGATGAGACAAAACAATACAAGAGTCCAAAATCCTAGCAAGAAGCGACAATATAAAAGTATGCAAACTGGGTCATAAGCCAAAAACAGGTAAAAAAAATAAAAATCTCCCACCAATATCTATCAACTCAATCCTCCGTTAAAACACATTTAAAACGGTAACGCCTCTAAAACACGTCGGATCATGGGTCGGACTTCAACAAATCAGCTTTCACACACCGAACAGAGTGTACTGTACTGAACATATGCATTATATATATACACACACACGTCAAAATACATAAAATAGATCAAGTAAAGTAATCTCCTCAAAATTTACCCAACAAAATCAACGAATTAGGCATACCCATAAAGTCTTATCACAAGAAAAAGGCAAGACACAGTCTTTAAACTCACGAGCAAACGTTACAAACCCCAGTGCACTAGATTATGGATGCATATACATATACCAACATATACCATAAAAAAGTAAAGTAATTTGAAGATATTCGGGCGGGTTTAACCTGTAGGTCTCTTTGGGAGGCTATAGTTAGTCGGAGCTGTGGATTCGAGCAATGAGGCTTCCTTGAGCGAATGGTGATAAAGATCATCAACTGGATCGGGATGATTTTGGTGAATTTGTGGAATGTTACGTTCGTTGTAGAGAATTGAAGACGCTATGAAGATGACGAAGACCAGTGCTATGAGAGGCAGCTGGGTTCTCTTCTTATGCCATTTCTGAATCATTCTATAGAGGGAAATAGAGAGATTCGCAGAAGAAGAAGAAGAAGAAGAAGAAGAAGAATCTATTGGGTTTGTTTACTCTGCAAATTTCACACAGCCGACAGAATCTATTGGGTTTGTTTACTCTGTGAACAGCCGACAAAAACATTATCGAACATTAGCCGTGTGTGTATTATAATTGTATTACCTCATATTATTACGAGTTAACAAAGTGATTAAAATTAAGTGGGACAGAGTAACAGCTGGAGAGCGATGCTGACTGGCCATTTGCCCTTTTTGACTTCTTTAAAAGGTAAATTTTTTATTAATTAATTTATAGAAAGTCAGTTTTCAAAGACATATTTTAAAAATTATTTAGTTTTTTAAATTATTTTTTAAAAAAAGACTATATACATATTAAATATTATTTTTTTAGTAAAATTAGTATAATATTCATTATTTAAAATGTCACGTTCCAAATTCGGAAGGCATGACTAACTCTGAACTACGGGCCTTACTCCAATAGCCACGAAAGCCTAAAAAAATAAAACAAATGCTACAAAGTATGCAAGGTTCTAACTTTATTAAAATTTGAATAAAATAATATTTCAAACTGTAACAAATATCTTGTGGGACACAACATCTTACGAAAACAATCAATTAATTTTAATTAATTCTATTTTCAACTGAAATAACGATTATTCATGAAATATTAATTTGAGTGTCGACTCATTACCAAAAGATACTGACTCGATAAAAATGTAAAATGAATATTCCTCTGAGATCATTAGTACAGGGTCTCAAAACACAACGGAGTCTTCACTAGTCTTTTTATTAAACACCTGAAAATGTTAAAAACAACGTCAATCGATAGCTCGGTGAATGACAAGCATGCATAGTAGAATATAGTTTCAAAAATAGAATATTCAAAATATTTATAATTGAGCATAATCATTGCATATAATGAACGATGATAAATTCATGTGATTTCAACAATCGAATTTTCTCTTGTCAAAATTTATATTTTCAGTACAATAAATAATTTTTCAGGATCTCATAATAAAAAAAATAAGTAATCAATATATCACGTCTCATCATAAAAGAATCAGTACCACAATGGTGATAAACTATGATAATCTATAAGTGGTGGAATCATAAATAAAATAAGTATCCAATGCCACATATAAAAAAAAAAAACTTGGGGCATCCTCGACCCGCTGAATTCAACATCGAATTTAGAGTCATTACATGATGGCGCCTGAATCTTTTCTATAAGACGAACCAGTTTAGAGTCACCCGGGATACCAAACTTTTTCTCTAAAACTGTTGAGCACTAGAGTCACCACGGGCGCGAGGCCGTGGTCTTTTCTCTAGCGGCCAGAGTTACTTCCGTAGAGTACCTTTCACCTGAACTTTAAATATGATCCCAAAGTAGAATCTCATAAGTTGCACCGCAAAAAGGTGCATAAAAAAAACTTCATGTATCATTTGAATATTAAAACACCATGTAATTCTTGAATGAGTCAAAAATAATTTTCATGCCATAAATTTCACATCAGAAATATTTATATATTTTTATACAAAAAGAATTTTTTAAAATTTTTCTTTTATTTTTCAAAAATCAATTAGGAACATGGGTGATTTTAAAAAATACGTAGCATGCTAAAACCACTCACTTGGAATCCAAAAAATGTATAACTCACAATGAGATTAATAACGTATGACTCGAGTGTTATCCTAAATTATGCCACATAAAAATTTAATATTAATTAATGGCAAACTCATTTAATATTTAAATACTATGCGAATTCCTAAAAAAGATTTCATTCATACTATTAATTATTTAATTTTTATTAATATTTAATTTTTATTTATTATGTAATAATTAGTCTATTCAAGATCGTTAATTCTTTCATATTCTACTCAAATAATAATATATTAAAATATTATAATAATCGAGTTAATTTTCACCATTTTTTATTTAAACCTCCTTTTTTACCACTTATTTTATATTAATATTTTAAAATAAAATAACATCATAATCAACTGCAATAATCAAATCCTGTGGTTTAAAAACAATAAATAAATATTTTGATTCTTAAATCTCATCAATACTATTGTTCCAAACTCATCCCATGTAATTAATCTTACTGTTATTTTTATTATTATCTACGATTCTTGATAAGATTTAATTCATAATTAATATATAATATTTAATCAAATTAAGTCAATTAGTTATTCAGCTCTAGGTTCGAATAATAACATGCTAAAATATTATAAAATTTGAGTTATGTTTTAGCATGATTTTATTGAATAACATATATTTTAACCTTATTACTTTTGCTATTCTTTATTCTTTTTCAAGATATTTATTTACTTATTTAATACTTAATATTTAATAATATTAAGATCATTCATTATCTCAATCTATATTTGAATGATAACATATTACAATATTACGATTA
>JAULJZ010000020.1:9150884-9169601 GCA_032270985.1 Heliamphora pulchella | reverse complement strand
TGAAAATAAAAATAACTCATTTAATATGAATCGAATATATTTTTTTTATCAAGAATATTACGTAGGTAACAAGTATCAAATAATCTTTCCTTCAAAAAAATTATTAAATAATCTTAGAGTAATACATAACATTACTAATATACTACTTTTCACAAATGAAAAAATTCAAAGCACACCAAGTAAATTACCTTTTGTCTCTTACTTATCAATAAAAATAAACCATGAATATTGTACCTATTATTAATCAATAATAATATGATAATTATATTTAATAACTATATATTTGAGTACCATGTGATATTATATCTCATGTGTGCCTATATAATCTTATAAATTTATTGTACGGGAGTTGGAATATAATATTGTAATAATGTGGGTCGGATCTAGTCCAAATAAACCCTTTAATTGTTTGAGTGACCAGCATAAGGTGGCACACGTGAACTGGTCAGCGACGAATGTGAAAAGCCACTTTGATGATCGAGTTGGCAGTGAGCTTATCAAGAGAAATTGTAGATAACCAAATAGATAGAAGTTTGGCCAAGAGAGTTTTTCTTTGCATACCTTAGTCTTTGGGCTTCATTCCCCTTTTATAGGGGTTAGACTTTGTATCTCTCTTCTAGGACTCGTGATAGACAAGTCTCATCACAGGCCATACCCTGCGAGCTGTTAGTTTAGGCCTACATGGCCTAAACTGATTACTGTATGATTTCGGTCTAATTGTTATTAATACTTTACCAAGCTACCCTCATTAATGTTTGGAGCTCGACCACACAACTGATGTCATGCTGATCCGATCACCCCTTTCATATTGAACCAATAGTTTGGCTAACTATGCCTTGCTTGGCTTTGTATGGTCCATTACTTTGGCTTTAGCCCTCCTGAACCAAATACCAGAGCCTTCTTCTGAGAGCCCGTTAGGCTTATGGGGTGTTTGGCAAAACTACTGCTAATTGTTTTTAATTTCATGTTACTAAGTTTAGCTATAATTACAAATTTTTTTAAACACTAACAATTTCTATTACAATTTATTATTACGTTTTCTTCTATTTCAATTATAAGTTATAATTTTTATCAAATATTTACAATCTTTGGTACAAATTATAATATTTAAATTAATAATTTCAATAAGAGTAGTGCTAACTACTGCCAAGTGAGCGGTGATTAATAAGTTAATAGAAACAAAAAAAATAACATCAATATACTTTTAAAAGTGAGACTTACTATTTTCACAAATATTAATATATTTTATACGAATATCTATATATTATACATTTATTATTCACCGCTTATTAAGCAAAGAATATCATAATTTTTTTGAACGATACCAAACACGACCTTTGAGTGCCCCGGGCAATTTAGGATCGCCCATTCATTTACCATATCATTATTGATTATTAACAGCATGCCGTAATTAGCAGATACTTCCAAAAATGATTGGGAGCCTACCACGTAGTGTGAAAAGAGACTGAAACGCTGCGATACCTTTTGACACTGATGACTTTTACCGGATATTTCTCTAGATTCCACTCGCATTTTCCTTCGGATAAACCACGGGCTCGCCACACGCCCGTATAGTTTCCCCAATCTCAGCCGTTCACGTGGCACCCCATCCATTGGTCCAAATGATCCGTGTGCCACTCTTCCTCTCTCTCCCTCAGGCCCCCCTCCCCCCTATACATATCTGCGCTTATCAACGACTCCTCATTCAGATCACGAGATTCGCAAACTTCATTGATCATTTTCCTTCATTTCTCTGTTGATCTAATCTTCATTTCTCATAATCTCTCTCTGAAACCATGTTTCCGGCAGCTGGTTCATCATCTGTTTCTCTCTCCGCCATGAAAGGGCTTAGCCTTGGACTACCCCTTTTGAGCTTTTCTTCTTCTTCATCATCGTTTTCTTCTTCGTCGGCGACTGTTTGGCCGAGAAAGAGAGGCGATGGGTTGGTTGTCTCTGCCTCAGGAAAGGGTAATTTGGCGCTGACTGGAGTGATTTTCCAGCCATTTGAAGAGGTTAAGAAGGAGGAACTTGTGGTTCCGACTGCCCCCAATCTTTCACTCGCTCGCCAAAGGTACGAGGAACAGTGTGAAGCGGCCATCAACGAGCAGATCAAGTGAGTTCTGGCTTCTTTATTAATTAGGCCTAAATTTTCTTTATTAATTAGGCCTAAATTTTGTCTACTCGTTTGTTTTTGTCTTTTTTGAATTTTTTAATTAATATTTTTTTATTTTTTAAAATTATCTTAACAAAATGAATCAAGAAAAATAAAATATATTGATGAAAAGTTAAAAAGATTTCACTTAAAAATGAAAATAAGCAATATATAATTTGACTTATTTGTTTATTTTGATTTTTTTTCTAAACTATTTTTATATTTTGATTCACGTTTTTTATTTTTTCGACTCACCTTGAAAAAAGAGTCAAAAGTTGGTAGAGAACCTGCTAAAAATATTTTTAGTTTAAATAAATAACAAAAATAAAAAATAGTGTTGAAATGTATAAGTAGAAAAGTTAGTAGTTCAAATAGCAAACTATTATATGTTGATTTTCATGGAGAAAACTATAAATATGCTTTAAATAAATAACAAAAATAGAAAATAGTGTTGGAATGTATAAGTAGAAAAGTTAGTAGTTCAAATAGCAAACTATTATATGTTGATTTTCATGGAAAGAACTATAAATATGCGAGCATAGATATGGATATATATCTCTTAGCATCCCATGTAAAAGAGTGTGTCTTGTGATCTATGTTTGTACCCATAATGTTTTTTTAAATATGTCAATTTGTACAAGAAAAGTATGTCTAGATTTGTATTTTGTACATGTGCTCATAACATTTTTGTAAATATGCCAATCTGAACGTCAAAAGTGCAACAAGCTTTAAATATGAATACAGAGTTTGCAATTTTGTATTAATGCGTCATTTATTTATTTTTTATTTTTAGTAAAAATAATTATTGTTTGTTTAACTATTATATTTTTTTAACCTTTTTTACTTAGACAAGTTAAAGAGTAAAAAAAATAATGATCAAAACATAGAAGACAGTTTAAAAAAATATATTGAAAAATTAAAATAAGTTAATAAGTCAAAAGTTTATTTTGTTTTTTTTAAGCTTCCAGTGAACATTTTAATCTTGCGATTAAAATATTTTATTTTTTTGAGTTCTCTCATCGAAAAAGTAAAAATATTTAGTTAAAAAATTAAAAAAAAAATCAAAAAAGAGAAAAAATAAATAAAAATCTCAAAATTTATCCCAATTAGGGTTGTTTATATATTATTTATTTTGATTTTTAGTAGAATTTTTCATTTTTTTGTCACATTTTTTTTTATTTTTTTGATTTTTGTTATCGAGACGAATCAAAAAATTAAAAGAACTTGTCTAAAAAATGAAAAATGTCTAGAAGAGATTAAAAAAAAAAAAAACTAACAAGTCAGGTTAATGTTTGTTTATTTTTGTCTTTAGTAGACTTGTTCTATTATTTGGTCAATTTTTTGAACTTTTTTTCATTCCTCTCGTCAAGACAAACCAAAATGGTAAAAATATTATGGTCAAAAGATGAAAAAAAGTTCAAAAATATAAAATCAAGCCAAATGCTTTACTGTTATCCCAAACGTGGTTTCAATGCAAGATTAAGCTTCACTTGTTTTTCTCACAATTTGATCACAAAAATGAGTTTGACCTGAGTCAGTTTTATACTGAATCAATGTAGCTTGATTAATTTCACAGCCTTGAGGACTGAGGAGTAAGTAGGACTCCTAAACCTGTAAATAATCATCTTTCATTATGCAAGTGTCTATTTTTGTTTGTCCAGGTTTTTTTAGAGCTCATTTGGCTCCCACTTGAAGTCGGATTTTTAGACTTTTTGCTTAGAGTTTTAAAAAAAAAAAAAAAATCCGAGGTTAAAAAGTAACTTTTTATCTCTATAATTGCTTGAAGTGGATACTCTCTCTGTTAATTTGAGATAGATAGTGCTTCAAATTACAGTTTAAGAATCAGTATTCATTTTACACATTCTGTTCTTTCTTAACATTCTCTGCTTCAGTTTAAATCTTTACTTCCTTTTATGATCTTCTCACCATCTTGCCTTTTTCTACTTTTGTTATGACAGTGTGGAATACAATGTGTCTTATGTGTATCACGCGATGTATGCATACTTCGACAGGGACAACATTGCTCTTAAGGGCCTTGCGAAGTAATAACCCGAAATCCACAAAATTCTCGTTTCTTTAATTTCATTATTTGTGCTAGTTAATTTATAATCCTATTGCAATCAGATTTTTCAAGGAGTCAAGTGAAGAAGAAAGGGAACATGCTGAGAAGTTGATGAAGTACCAGGTATTTGTCAAATATCATTTGTTCCCTCCTCCTCCCTCCTTTTCTGACTGTCTAAAAATTTTGTATTTCTTATGTTTGCTTCTTTTAATCTATATGTAGAACATACGAGGAGGAAGAGTGAAGCTACACTCTATTCTGATGCCCCTTTCTGAATTTGAGCATGTTGAGAAGGGTGACGCGTTGTATGGTAATGTTTGTTTCGGTTGTGAACAGTAATTTTTATCCTATCCCATAAAATTACCTATAACCCTCTGTGATTTGTCGATTCAGCAATGGAACTAGCATTGTCCTTGGAGAAGCTAACGAATGAGAAACTCCGGAGCTTGCACAGCGTAATATATCCTCTACCCCTCTGCATCTTGTTTTCTTATTTCCGAAATTTAGAATTATTTAGCAGTGTCTGAACAAAAATCAGAATAACTCTTATGCGCTATGAGGTTGCACCACGCTTACTAATCATGTATGCTCTTTACAGGTGGCTGATCAAAACAACGATCCTCAAATGGCTGATTTTATTGAGAGTGAATTTCTAAGTGAGCAGGTGAATTAAGAACCTCATCTTTTACTTATCTTTTAGTAAATGCCCTACTCTAGTTCTTAGTGTTGGAAACAATCCCGAAAAGCCAGTTCTTTTTTTTTTTTTTTTCTTTCGATGGTTTACTGAAAAGGCTTTGTGATGCGTATTGCATTAGAAGACATTTCTTGGCTTTTTTCTCCTATAACACATCCAATGAAAAACTTAATTAATGAATTTAATGTTTTAATATAAGTATCTGCATTTGTTTTCATCTTATAAGTAATGAGAAGATGACGAAAATGATCACCTTTTATGAGCTATCTAATGTTGTCGACTTCTATTTTTCTTTGCTAGGTTGAAGCTATTAAGAAAATTGCAGGCTTTGTTACTCAGTTGAGAATGGTTGGGAAAGGACATGGTATGAATCTAGTTTCAACACTCTTTGTTATCTGTCTTACGTTTTTATTTTCTCCTTTTCAGAACTTTACTCCTCTGGTGCAATTGTTTTCGTCTCGTAAGATATTTATATAATATTTGTATGTGTGTGTGTGTAGATCTTGCCCTTCACCTACACTCCCCTTTCTTGGCACTAAGACTAGCTTTTTTTGTATGGGCAGGAGTGTGGCACTTTGATCAAGTGCTCCTACATGAGGGTGAAGCTGCATTATGATTTATGAAGATTTCATCTGCTGTTTTTTTTTTCTCAGCTGAGAGTCTGTTTCTCATGGCCTAAGTAACGAAACTTTGTTATTGTCGAGGTTATAATAAATGTCTCATCAGACAAGTCGTTAGAATGTTATTTTTCACCAAGCCGTTAGAATGTTATTTTTCTTTTTCCCTTTCTCTGTTCTACATGTTGGTTTTACTTGAAACTCACAACTCATCTGCTATATTCAGGTTTCCACCTGAAGATTCAATTTGATCAGATATTTACATTACTACATTATTACTTAGTTGATTTCGACCAGGAAATTGGTGATATGCAGATCAGTTGTAACTCCAATTTCTAGGTGGGAACTGAAGATTAAATTCGATCAATACTGCAGTTTACAGGAACTGGATGAGTGCGCCGATGAAGTGATATCTAGCTATATGATTATAGAGCCGGCTTTCTTTATGCAACTCTCTTTATACAGAACAGGCATTAAAACTCAAACTGTTCCCCCACTTTCGGGCTCTTCTAATTCCTCAGGCAAGCTTCTATCTTGCAGGAGGATTGGCCCTTCTAGTTTTTTATAATAATAATTGAATCAAAACAAGCAATACATATGATGAGTGTCGAAACTATCATAAAACCAGTTCTCTGAACAGGGAAGGCAAAATTCATGTTGGCCTAAAACAGAACACCCACTGAGAAGGCCTCCTATTGCTTTTTCTGTTGTGAGCATTAGGTGGGCATGAAGAATGAATCATCTCCCACATCACTTGTATGTCTGCATATCCTGCACAAGCCTCCATATCCTTGTAAAGACTCACAAGCCCATGCCTATTGTCTGTCATTTGCATAGCATTTGAAAGGAATTTATTTTTTGGTTTTTTTTACCACAATAGAGAATAAAGAAGAGCAAGGTAAATATAATATTTCACGACTTGAAAACGTAATAACACTAGATAAAATCATTTTTAGGACATTGAATTTGAATTGAGATGTGGCTTTCAGATGTGTCTGCATGAGGAGCAATTTGTATATGCAAATAGGGTATTTGCCACATGGTATCCTTCTTGAATTTGATTGATTCATGAAGTGGGGCGAACACTTTTGTGTTGGTGTTTCCCAACAATAGGGGGACGTGCAATTGATGATTGGTGTACAACATGCCATATGATACCCTATTTGCACCTAAAAAATTTTCTTGCATGAGACAAAGAATAGAGCAAAAATGCTATGAATCTAGAAAAATTATCAAGAATTTTATCCCGAATTCAAGATGAAGGGTTCAAACTTAACTGTGTCTTGTGTTGGACATATTGCAAGTGAATCTGAACAATTGATTTTAAATTCTAGATAGATTTTTAGAGAAATTTTCTGGGTGGTTTTATTACTGAGAAGAGAACTACCCTTTTTTTTATCTTACCTTGGGCTTTGTTTCTGAGGGATGAAGTAACCCTCACAAGTATGCCTTTTGTTGGCAAGAGAAAAGAGCTCTTGAAGTTGAACCACATCCAGCTCTTCCATCCCTCCATTTCTGCACTCCACCACCACCACCTTCCTTCCCTTCTATATATATATATGTACTCCACCAGTGTCCCAACTTCCCTCCACTAATAGGAAATAAAAAATAACACCACAAAAGTTCCAATGAGACAGGTCAAGAGAAAGGGTGATTGTGGAAGGAAGACTGACAACCATAATTAGCAGTGATTGAAGTTTGAGAAAGGGTGTGGAATAGAGAGAAGATCTTATTGGAAGCAAATGGACATTTTAGTAGGCAGAGTTTATTTGGAACTTGCTTTTCCCACTTATTCTTCTAACCAAAGATTCCATTTATATTGCCTCCAAGGAAGGTTGGGATGGGCCCTCTGGTCAAATGGTTGGTTTGGCTTTCAGTGCCTCGTCACTCTTGACTCTCACTCTCACACATACAAGTCCACTGATCATGTACTAGCTTTGTATAAACTTAGTGTTAATACATAAACTAAATAGTGTTAATCCGCCAGGATAGTCACTGAAATCAACTAAAACTTTTAAAGTCTTGTATTTGACTCTTGAAGTATTTTAATTTAATCGATATCTGTAATTTGTAGGTGATTGCAAGAATATGGGAATTTACCCCCTCAGGAGTTGGTCCCAAGGCCTCTACCTTGAGGGAGTTTCTTCCGTTAAAAATAAATAAATAGACGATGCAAACTTTAAATATTAGATACTTAAATAAGTGTAATAACATAAAATTGTCTGAGATGGTATGGTCACGCTTAGTGTAGACCATTTAACGGGTCTACAAGGAGGAGTGATTTGTCGTAAAATAAATAAAGTAAGATCGAAAAAAACTCATATTGATCAAGCAATTACAAATATCACGGCTATCTTAACTGAGGAAAAGATATGATTGTAAATAGAATCAACAAAAGAAAATTGATACATGTAAGTCATTGGCCCGCGCAATTAGAACAATTGTATGTCGCGTAGACTTGTATATACATGATAATTAAACAGATCAGCAATAACTTAATCCCATCAATGATATATATTTACTATGAAGCTACGAGAAATTTCTTGAGAACACTTTGAATGCTTGCTTAATCTCCTTGTCACTACCCTACCTAGAAGTAGTAGTAGCAATGTTGAAGCATGTGCTCTCCAACCGGTTTTGGTAATGAAGTCGCCAACTGCTCCAATTTTGATGTTTCACCAGCTCTCACTCTTCTACCAAAACTCGTTGTTTTGTGAGGAACACACTACAACGGCAGTTCTAAAATCTTCGTAGATCAATACGAAGAGTATACGATGAAAAGAGTTTAAATTCCTTATCATAAGAGGGTCATGTTATTTTCATCATTATTATCATATAATGGCTAGTTTTATTATTCTTTTTTGTGAAGCTTTATTATAAATCCGACATAATGTCAAACAGACACATCAAACGTAAAGCAAAAAATAAAGTCTCCACACAAAAAAAAAAATCCTACACATGAAAAAAATTGAACTTTTACAAAGGGAGATTAAACAAACTAAAAAATGAAAAACAAAAGATAAAATCAATCACCATGACTCACATGGTGCAGCCCTTCTATATACAGCTAAAATGGCATCGTACTGTCTATCCAATTCTCACAAAATGATTTATTAAAGCGAATGATGATTGTTTAACTTTAATTTTGGCATTAAAAATATTGTTTTACTTGTGATGATTTGATAGATGTTGATATCTGAAAATAATAATGTGACAGAATTGGATGGTAGAAAACAAATGATGAAATTAACCCAAAAAAAAAAAAGCACTAAAGAAATACAAGAAGGGGAGATAAAAGACAGATAAACTAGAAGGCTCGGCCCTCCTCTTGCGATGGGAACTCAAAAGTGTAAGGCTGATTAAGTTTAAGGTCCTTACGCCCCAAATGGGGCTGTTCTTATTTATGCTCTTGTGCTTGAAAGCATTTACTTTTCCGTAGGGCCAATTTGAAGGTACTATGGACATAGATAGGCCCGGGGGAGACCTTCGTCTCCCTGAGATTTGAAATTTTTTTATAATTATAATAGTATTAATTTAAAATATGTTTAAATTATATAAATTTGCCTCTCTAAAAAATTTTTAAAAAGCTTAATATTTATTCCTTAAAAACTTAAAAGAATAATTTACTTATCCTAAATTATCCTAAATTAAAATCTTGCGACTGTCGTTGACTATGGAGGACTTTTGATACCGTAGAAGGGTAAAACCCAGCCAAAAAAAAAAAAAAGAACATTATTTACAATTAATCTTCAGGATAGCTTATAGGAGCAAAGAAAATTCTCAAATAATCCGGGACCAGATCAAGAAAAAAATCTTAAAATTGTGCGTCAATATTACTGGGATAGGGCCAAATGCAATAACCCTAGCCAGATGTAAACGTCAAGACTGGTGCCTGTGACCTACCTCAAATCTAGTAGAAATTAACAAGCTTCTTAAAACCCCACTGGCATTGGACGCTGTACCATATTACCAAAAACAGATGCTAAACTATTAATTGGGCAATCACAATTAAATGTGACATTTCATGTAGTGTTTATCACATTTTACATTTTATAAAATGTGATCACCAAAACATTTATTTGTAAACGCTACACGTAATGCAATATTTTTGCCAAGATGGTTTGTGCAAAATCTTTTATCGTTCAAAAGATAAATGCTGATAACTCTTCCCATTAAACAATGCAGTTGAGCAACATTGTTCTACTTTTAAATCATCCAACACGAACCAAAACTTAGTCATTGTCAAACTGAGAAATGGAAAAGATAAAAACATTAATTCTCGCACAAGTCCTACATCAGCTCAAATAATACAGGCAACAACTCGTGATTGACGAATTTATTATGCCGTTGCACCTGCTTGGGTTGCTGCTGCCCGCTTCCTAGCCTCCTCAATGATGGACAACTTGATTCCCTTGCCCTTGGGAAGAGACACCCATGGCTTTGTACCTTTTCCAATAGTAAAAACATTGGCCATGCGAGTAGCAAACTCCTGACCAGTGGCATCCTGGATGTGAACAGTTTCAAAGCTTCCCTTGTGCTTCTCCCTGTTTTTGATGACTCCAACGCGACCCCTGTTCCTTCCTCCAGTCACCATGACAACATTCCCAACATCAAATTTTATGAAATCGACAATCTTGTTTGTCTCTAGGTCAAATTTGATAGTGTCATTGGCCTTGATAAGTGGGTCCGGGTAACGAATGGTTCGCCCATCATAGGTGTTCAGGTATGGGATACCTTTTTGCCCAAACTGTACTGAGCGAACTTTGCATAGCTTAAACTGCAGTTATGAAATTTAAAACTCCAGTGTATCAAAGCAACGCACATAGATCATCTCATTGACCACTACTATTCATAATTGTAACTAACACAAGCATTAGGCTTGCACCAAAGTTAGAAAATTTGTATATACATTCGCAAAAGAACAAACCTTAGCCTCTTCATCTCTGAGAGAATGGAGACGGAATCGACCTTTTGTGTCGTAAAGGAGACGGAAATTCTCATTTGTCTTGGGAATTGAAACAACATCTGTTGCACAGAGGAAACAAGTTTTGAAAGTTCGATGATATATAATGAATGTCCGTCATATCTGCCCACACCTAACTAGCTGTAGATAACATATTTCCTATATTGAAACATATGCAGTTCATACAAGTACACCTATACATGAGATTTTAATTATCTAAATAATTTGCTCAACCAGAGTCATTTTACACATAAACAATGCAGTTATGCCCTTCCATCTTCTTATGAGAGTCAATCCAATATAGTTCAGCCAATTATGCAAGAAGGAATTCAAATTTGAATGAGCTAGTTCTTAGTTGAAGGGCATACCCATGAAACCAGTAGGATAGGTCTTATCTGTCCTAACCTTCCCATCAACAAGAACATGGCGCTGCATCAAGATGGCAATGACTTCACGGTATGTGAGACCATACTTCAGCCTGTTTCGCAGGATAAGAATCAGCGGCAGGCATTCCCTTGACTTGTGGGGTCCAGGTGATGGCTTGGGGGCCTGTACATCAGAACGTGAAGAAAGTACATTAGAAGGTTAACAAGAGAACAGCACAATGCAGAATAACCCATTAAAAGAAGTTAAGAAGATGGAAAAAAAAGAGGGGGCAAAAAAAGCAGCAGGAGGGTGAATATTATCTACTCACAAATGCACCACCAAGCTTGTCGAGCATCCAATGTTTTGGGGCATTCAGCCTCTTCAAATGTTTTTTCAAACCTCTAGCCTGTAACCACCGGCAATTCAATTTGAGTAACAACAGATCATAAGACAATATAAATAAGAAAAGCATGTTGCATTTCACAAATAAATACGTTCCGATCATGCAAGAAAAAAAATTCAGGGTATGATGGCTATAAAACATTTCACCACGAGACAACTAATCCTTGAAGTATTTCCATTTCAAATCATTTTTGCAAAGAATCAGCTGCCAGTTTAACCACCTATCTATTCTACACAACACCATAGTAACCTTGGTCTATTTGGAGTGTTCAGTTTATTTATTTTTTATGCCTTTTGCTACTTGGAAGCAAGAAGATAAATTTTGACTAGACACAATAATTCACAAGGCGGATACAAGGAGTTAAGCATCAATTGCACTGTGGATGCCTTCCTTCATCCATTTCAAATGAAAAACAAGAAAACCTTTTACACTTGCACTGTCAGACTTCACAATTAAGTATGACAATATTAGGCATTCTATAAAAGTTACATTTTCTAAGGTCTGAGGAAGCTCATGTGACACCATTTCTAGCCTTAGCATAATCAAAGCAAATATAAAATGCATATGTTGAAAGTAAAGTAGCAAAACTGCAGCAACCAAAAAATATTATTAGAAGTGCAATCAGCATTTTATGATGTATCACAGGTTTATACAGGGGAAAAGGCCACAAAACCCTTGTTTCATTAGGGGCCAGTGTCCTGTTTACGAAACAAGGCTATAACAAATATAAAAGCAACCTAAAACAAATGTTAAGAATAAGAACATTCTAGAAGCACTAGCATGCTAAAACAAAAGCTCCAGTTCACAATTTCATTACATAAACTACTATTACATTTTCCAAAGAAAAACAACTCAAGGCAACAAGGCGTTGTCCCATCTACATAGAAGCTTCATGAATTCCGAAAACAAGAAGAAATTTAATGAAAACCTCAAGCTCAATCATCATCACTTAAACCCAAAATTGGAATTCAAAAAACAATTTACGTTAAGAGGAGATTAGGTCATTATCCACCCAATGAGGGGGATTAACCCTCTTTTGATAAAGATTGCTGAGCCATGTTCATTGCAATGCTTTGAAATTTCCTGAAATTATACAACCCCTTTTAACCCACCACTGTGTCCAAAACATGGTATCAAAAGCTTGAAATGCTAGTAGAACAGGTTGGCACTTACAAATGATTCAGTTATATATCATGTTAGTGTAAGAATATTAGACATATGAAATCCAACATGCAACTTCAACCAGGGAAAGTAGGAAATTTTGAATCCCCCCTACAATTACATAAATCAAGAAGTCAGTTGTAACCATAGATTATACTACTTTTTCTTCCCCTTTCAAATCATTCCTGGGGCAATGCAGCTCTATCAAGGAGACAAATTACCAACTCCATCTGTTCTAGTTTTCATAATTTCATTTTCTGGAAATCCCATGTTGTCTTAGTTTTATTTTTAAAACTTCAATAACTGCTTCACCATATTAACCCTTTCTATATGCACAAAACCGCCCAGAGAGGAAATTGATGAATGGTCCAATACAAAGGTTGGGAAAATTGGATCGGATTCGACGTATCGACCACCCGCTAATGAGGCAGTCGAGGGAACGACATTGAGACCGGCAGAGACCTTGATGTAACCAGAGACGGGTGCTCCTACTCTCTCAAGTCTTGTTCAAGTGGTTCTAATTTAGTTATTGCACCATATGTACTGAGGAATGAGATGTGTCCTATATTCTTTCTGGTGGAATCGGGTACTGAGAATGACTGACAAGCTCTTCTTACAGCTTCAAAGTTAATAGGCCAAGTTTTACTATAGTAGCTAATCCCAAAAATGTTCCACGAAGTGATTTCCTAATAATCTTTATTCATCATATATTCATATGTTGGTGCAACAAGGATTCAGTATAGAACATTATTCACTTCCCCTTTCGTTTGTTAGAAGAAACAAACAGCCGAAAATGATCTTGTAACTGTAACAGAATTTTAGTTCGGGAGAATAGTCTGTAAATCATGCAATCAAACGACAAATCTTGAACAGTGAGGAACCAGTCATTTAAACGAGAACATTACCCTACTTAAAGAAAACATCAAACACAGTACCTACCGAAAAGAGTGAAATTGAGTAGTTAGAACAGAAAATGTTTAAACATAGACACAAAGATGAGATCTGGAGAGCCCATAACCAAAACAATTGGTACTCAGAACCCATAACTCTGTGGGCACATTCAAGCTATTTGCACCAAAGGAAGCCTAGGAGATCCGTCAACAAAATGAAATATCAACCATTGACTTCATTCAGGTATAAAAGATCATAGACGAGAAAGAAGAACTACAAAGATTCAAATTGATATACATATATCTATATATATGAGATCCAATACAAGAATCAGATTTATTATGAAGAACAATACATAATCACGTAATTGGAACCGAAAATAAACAATTTGTAAGTGAGAGCGATAAATATATAAGACATAATGAGAGAAACAGCATACCCAAACCAAGAATCCCTAATATCAACAATCAAATTAATCCCCTTTATGAGGGTTTACTTAACAGAGACTACAGAGAGAGAGAGAAGGGAGGAGCTATTACCCGTAACCCAGTAAATCAGCAATGGAGCTTCAGCAGCAGTTCAGCTAATGCTGGTTCCTGGTTCCTGGTTCAGTTGTTTCACTCGTTCAGTCGTTTGGGTTCTGCTGTTGGCCCGTTGCGAAATGGAGAGAAAGAAGCAGAAAGAATCGTTCGTTCGTTCAAATCTGAGATCGACGACGAGATGACGACGAGAGAGATCGGCGGCGGGACTTAGGGTTTAGACGGCGAGACGGCGAGCGGTGACGCTGATGCGTGAGCGCCGTGAGTCATGAGTCATGAACCACGAAAAGACGTCGACGGTGAGGTATAGGCGGTGAGGGCGCCGGCGATGAGGCCGGCAGCGTGAGAGGCGAGAACGTGCGTGGCAGGTTAGGGTTTGAGACTGAGAGGTGGCGGGTTAGGCTTCATTCAAATAAAGGGATTTTATTATTATTTTGTTTGGGCGAGAATATGTTAAAGCTAAAAATACGTTGTTTTAGTTTTATTTATTAACAAAGTATTTAATTTAATTAAGAATAAAGTATTTAATTCAATTAAGTATTTACTATATAAAATTTAATTTTTTGTAAATTACTAAACTTATATTAATATTAAATTTAAAAATAATAAAATGATAATAATTAAAATATTCTTAAAATTTTGTTTAAAATTTAAAATAAGGAATAAAAAAATTATATGTTTTAATTTGAGAATATGAAAATTTCAAAAAAAATATATGTTACAAAAAATTTAATTAAATCCACTTAGAAAAGCGTGCTGTTTAAAAAAAACTAAGTTGCTAAAAAATATTGTATTAAAAAATTTCTAAAAGTTAAATTCACCGTGAACAGAGAAAATATCAATTGTTCTTCACTTTGGTACAACAATCAACACTGTCGACTCTTAATTTTTTCCACTTCTCGTCGGGCGGAAGACATTATCAATGAAACTGATAATTGAGAAGATGATAATTCTATTGCCTTACTAATTCGATTCGTGGACATCTTAGTACGTCGAGCGAATGAACTAGCTTCGATTCATGTTTTGTCAGTGACTACGAAAAGACGATAATTAAGAAGATCTCGATATAGTAGAGAGGTTGTGGCCCAAGAAGTGTTAGGATTGTGTGACCTAAAAAGTATTTTTTAGAATAGGTACTATTTGGGATAAATACGATAAATTTTAAAAAAAATTAAAAATTTCGGCTCACCTTGAATAAGGAAATTAAAAAAGTACAACTTAATATATATGTATTCAAATAATAATAATAAAGTTCATAAAGATAAAATAAGGAAACTTATTTAATTTTTTATTTTTTTATTTTTTGATGAAGATTTTTATTATTATGTTTCATCTCAATAAAAAAGTTAAAAAATTTAAAAATATGCTTAAAAGATAAAAAAAATATTCAAAACAAGAATAAGCAAAATAAACTAAAAAAATAGACCATGATTAGCTGGGTCATATTGTGCCTGAGTGATAGTAACTAATTTGTCAAAGTAAATATCTTATTGAATATAAAATAAGAAGCGACGAGAATGAGATAAGTAGAACTAAATCTTTCAAAAGACTTTCAAATGTACTAATAATTAATTAATTCATAAATTTATAAACTGACAAAAAATAAAAATAAATATTTTCTATTCATGTTAATTTTATTTCAAATATAAAGTAAATATTTATATTTTTTACGGTAAGAATAGATTTGGGTTGAGGAAAAAAATAATAATTTTTATTTTTATTTTATTGTAATGTGAGAAAATAATATTAAAATAAAAAATAAACTTTTTACTATCAAGATATTTTTCTCCATTAAATTTAAAAGTAAAAGGACTATGTTCATAAAAATAAATAACTAAATTAATAAGTCATGCATGAAAAGTGCAAAAATTATTTTTTTCCTTTTGCCACGGTGTGATTCCCGTCACAAAAACGGACTACATTTGCGACGGCCAACTGTGTTGGTCGCAACTACTATTCCTATTGCGACCAAATAATTGCCCTCGCAAATACTTCGTTGCAAATAATACTTTTTGCGACGGCAGGTTTTCCGGTGGCAAATAATGCTTGTTTTGCGACGGTTATAGCGCCATCGCTACAGTTTGGTCGCAAAAAAAAAAAACTTGTTACGACAGGAGAACGTACCGTTGCAAAAGGGAGTTATTGCGACGGTAAATACGCTGTCGCTAATAAGTTGGTCGCAAAAGGCTACTTTTCTAGTAGTGTTATTCAGGTTATTAGACCCGTAGTCCACTTGAGTCATTACAAATGGTATCATAGTCAACCCTGCTTCTCATATAGGGCTCCATGGTGGTGTGGATAGAGGAATAGAGACTCCTTAAAGGGGTAGAGGTCCTGAGATTATATACCTTACCTACGCTTATGGGCTGTTCTATATCCGCTAATGGGTTGCTATCCATATCCCAATTAGGGGAAAAAACTTGGATCACGTGATGAGGGCATCCTATCTTTGAGTGGGGATATTGTGATACCCCATCCCAAATCGGTGGGAGATAAAAAATAAATCTGGTATATAATAAATACTGTGGGTTAGCTACTACTAATAATTTGGATTTAAACTTTTAGGCCACGTTGTTTGGCTCTTTATTCAAGTTATTATGCTACTAGTCCATTTGGGTTATTACATATGGTATCAGAGCCAACCTTAGTTCTCATGTAGACCTCCGTGGTGGGGTGAATAGGAGTAGAGGCTCTTGAGAGGGGTAGAGGCCTCCAAGTTGTATACTTTATGCACACTTATGGGCTACTCAATGTCCCCCTAATGAGCTGCTATCCACATTCCAACTAGGAGAAGAACTTGGGCTACGTTGTTAGGCTCTTTATTCAAATTGTCAAGCTAGTAGTCCACTTGGGTAATTATAAATTATATTAGAGCCAACCTTGTTTCCCATATAGGCCTCCGTGACGGTGTGGATAGAGGAAAAAAGGCTCTTAAGATGGATAGAGGCCCCAAGATTGTATACATTGTGCATACTTATGGGCTACTTTGTGTTTCTTAATGGGCTGCTATCCACATCCCAACCAGGAGAAGAATTTAGGCCACGTGACGAGGACGTCGCATCTTTGAGTGGGGGACATTATAATACCTCATCCCACATCAATGGAAGATAGAAAGTTAATTTGCTATATAAAAAAAATTGTGGACTACTACTAATAACATGGGCTTAAGCACTTTAGGTTGCGCTGTAAGGCTATTTATTTAGGTTATTAGGCCAGTAGTCCATTTGTGTCATTACAAATGGTATCAGAGCTAACCTTAATTCCTATGTAGGGCTTCGAGGCGGTGTGGATAGAGGAGTAGAGGCTCCTGAGAGGGGTAGAGGTCTCGAGATTGTATACCTTGCACATGTTTATGGGCTGCTCTATGTTCGCTAATGGGCTGCTAACTACATCCCAACCAGGGAAATAACTTGGGTCACGCAATGAGGGCATCGTGTCTTTGAGTGAGGGATATTTTGGTACCCAATCCTACATCGATGTGAGATAGAAAATAAGTCTGGTATATAATGAATCTTGTGGGCTACTACTAAGAATTTGAGCTTAAGCTTTTGGACCATGTTGTTAGTCTTTTTATTCAAGTTATTGAACTAATAGTCCGCTTAGGTTATTACAAATGGTATAAGAGCCAACCCTAGTTCCCATGTAAGCCTTTGTGACGGTGTGGATATAAGAGTAGAGGCTTTCGAGAGGGTAGAAGCCTTGAAATTGTATACTTTGTACACACTTATGGGCTACTTTGTGTCCACTAATGGGCT
Source organism: Heliamphora pulchella (assembly GCA_032270985.1). NCBI lineage: Eukaryota > Viridiplantae > Streptophyta > Magnoliopsida > Ericales > Sarraceniaceae > Heliamphora > Heliamphora pulchella. Next base: position 9,151,998 of record JAULJZ010000020.1, on the reverse strand, counting down.
GCTATCCACATGTCAGTTAGGAGAATAACTTGGGCCACGCGATGAAAACATCGCATCTTTGGGTGGAGGACATTGTGATACCCTATCCCACATCGATGTGAGATAGAAAGTTAATCTGATATATAAAAAAACTTATGGGTTACTACTAATAACTTGTACTTAATTATTTTGGACCACGTTGTTAAGTTTTATATTTAGGTTATTGGACTAGTAGTTTACTAAGATTACTACAACAATGTTTATTAATGTGATACTCCATCTCATATAGGTGGGATATAAAAATTAAGTCTGGTATATAATGAAATTTGTGGGCTACTACTAATAACTTGAGCTTAAAGTTTTGAACCGTGTTGTTTGGCTCTTTATTTAAGTTATTGGGCTAATAGTCCATTTGGATCGTTACAAATGGTATCAGAGCCATGCCTTGTTCTCGTGACGGGCTTCGTGGCAATGTGAATAGAGGAATAGAAGCTCTAGAGAGGAGTAGAGACACGAAAGTTGTATACGTTGTGCACGTTAATGGGTTACTCTGTATCCTCTATTGGGTTGCTATCACATCACAACCATAGGAGGAACTTGAGCCACTCGACGAGGGCATCTCGTCTTTGAGTCGAAGATAATGTAATATCATATCCCACATAGATGGGATATAGAAATTAAGTCTGATATATAATGAAACTTGTGGGCTACTATTAATAATTTGAGTTTAAGTTTTTAACCCGCATTGTTAGACTCTTTATTCAAATTACTGGACCAGTAGTTTCCTTTGGCCGTTACAATTAACTTATTTTTGTTGGGTAAGTGGAGAATGAGAGTGACCCACTTGGTATGTATCAAATATTATTATTTGTAAAAAATACCAAGTAAGAAATATCACATCCACATGCTACTCCGAAAGTACTGACTAATTTTCCCAAAAACAAAAGAGCTGCCCATGATTAAAAATAAGCTATGCACATGTCTGATGTATGTTACAAAGAATTCCAGAAAAAAAAAAAAACAGATATTCAATGTGTGAATTTCATATTTTTCTAAGAACATCAAGCAAAACTGTTCAGCATACCTTAAAAGACAAAAGTGAAATGAACAGATACTTAAAAGTATAGTGTAAATA
>JAULJZ010000020.1:9075285-9094045 GCA_032270985.1 Heliamphora pulchella | reverse complement strand
AAAGTAGTTTGTTTGTTGTACCGAATTAGTGTGTTTGTTGTGAAAAAAAGAAGAAATAACATGAATAATTTGTTTCTCATTTAGTGATTAAAGGATTTGACAAGAACTAAACAGATTCGGTAAAAGTAGTTTGCTTGTTGTACCGAATTAGTGTGTTTGTTGTGAAAAAAAGAAGAAATAACATGAATAATTTATTTCTCATTTAGTGATTAAAGGATTTGACAGGAACTAAACAGATTTGATAGGTTTAACCCTTTTTCTTCTTTTTCATGTGAGAAATATTAAAATGCATGTTTGCAGAATGTTTAAGATGAAATTGCACTTTCAATAAATTGTTTTTGTTAGTTTAATAAAACGTAGTTCAATATGATATGGGTTGGTTTAGTTGGACTTGACGGCTCAACAAATTTTTTTATGAACTTATTTTTATCAATAAGTAGACAAGACATATTTTAAAGTATTTTATATTTAATCTATAGACTTCTCATCCACTCTCTTGAGATTCTTTGATCCATTTTATGAATTTCAAAGAAAATATAGAATGATTTTAAAGGAATCTTATGGTTGGTTTGATTTGAGTCAAAATCTCTTCTGATCAATGCACATGTCTTCCCATTGGATTATGCTTGGATTATGCAATCATGTTCTTATTGTATATGTTATGTCAATACTAGTTTTCTTATTTTATTTTATACATATGGAGTGTTAACATCATTTTTATAGTCTATGTCGAATCTTATGATTCTCGATTCAATTCGATTAACGATTTGACAACTATGATTTCAAGTGCATATAATGTTTGGGCTAGTAGTCCAAACTTCACATGGACTTTGTATAAAAGCTATATAAACTAAAAAATGCTCAACACCAAAACCGAGCTCTCCAATAAAATCAACAAGAGTACAGGAGGTGGGGTTGCATATTTTGTGTTTGCGTTGAGTTGACATGGGCTGTTAGCGCCTAGCCTGCGTGGTTTACGCGACTTTGCCTAAAAATCTCATCAAACTTCATTCTTGAATCTTGATAGAGTAAAATGACCAATTTGTTGCTGGGCCCGCTGGGATTGGTGGCGATTGCATTACATGTTTTTATGTTGCAGTGGATGCTTAACTGCCCCCCCTCCCTCTTTCACTATTAATTTTCTCTTTGTTACTTTTTGGTTTATGACTCATTCCCAAGAAACTATCTTGTAGGTTCAATGGTGCACTATCCCTAGAACTCACAAATGATCATCCAAATATGCGCATCATTCATAGGAAAGTTGCACTAATTCTTGGGCAATGGGTTTCTGAGGTATGTACATTGTGAGGATGTTTCATGCTGGTGAATTTCTTGTATGGTGTTCCAGTCACTGTGTATGTATATTTGCTCAAGAACGTCAGAGTTGGATTTACATCGGCCAGTCTGTTTGAAATTTACAGTAAATGGAGCAGTAAGATGCAAACACAAATACCTTTAATAGCCTTCACTATTTTGAAAAATGCAGAATGAAAAGTCATCAGAATTGAAACTGAGAAACTGACATTTGAAACGAAATGGAAACAACTGGACATGAAACAGCTTGACTAAATTCAACACGATGCAATGGTTATATCGAAGACAAGGGAGATTGATAGTGATTGCATACTTACACCCTTCCTTTCTTTTTCCCCTGCTGGGGCACATCTCCCCACACCTATTGTGGTCTTTTTTTCTCTCTTCTTTTTCATTACTATAGTTCTCTGTTGCTGATGAAAAAAAAAAAGATTGATAAGTTTGGATGAGGTGCAATTCCAGGCTCTCCAGCAGACTACCAGTGTGATTTGATGTATGCAAAGAAGGGGGCTCAATGCTGCTATAAAACTTGTATATATAGACACGCGGATAGTTGTGGTTAATCCTGATAGTTATCTTATGTTAAATTTGGTAATCTTTTCTTGACAAGTTCTGTATGGTGGATAGTGGCATGCCATGCCATTCTTTGCATGCCTTCCACCTCTCCTATGTTCTAGCTGCCTCCTGATTGCATGCATTGTTGTGGTTAGGGGATACTTTACTTCTAGGCCATCTCTTAACCAAAAGCTCCAAGTATGGGTATTCTAGGCTCATACATCTTTGCTTTGGCTAGGATAGGGATACTCTTGTTACGGATTATGCTTGGATGGACTCTAATTTATGATTTTGGTACATTGGGCTGAGGAGAGGGATGTGTAGAATTAAGAGTTGGACTCTAATTTCTTGGTGTCTTCTATGATCGTAGAGGTGAGGGGTTGGGGAGGACTTAGTGAAATGAAGAGGGGATTGTAGGGGGGAGTTTTTGATCAAAACATTCTATGAGAGTTGTTGGTAGCCAGAGTGACCTTTTCGTGGAGAAGCGTGTGGAAGGTGAAGGCTCTGTCAAAGGTGGCTTTCTTTGGTTGGTCCGTCAACCATGGCAAGATCCTTACTATTGATAATTTTACCCGGGGGTGGGGGGGATTGTAAGTTTGTTTACTCATTGGTGATTGTAAGCATGTGCCATGGTCCGTCAACCATGGCACATGCTGACTCATTGGTGTTGTTTGTATAAGGAATGGAGAGGGAGTCCATTGCTCTCCTTATCCATTGTGAATCTATGTGGGAATTGTAAGTTTGTTTACTCATTGGTGTTGTTTGTATAAGGAGAGGGAGTCCGTTGCTTGTAAGTTTGTTTACTCATTGGTGTTGTTTGTATAAGGAGAGGGAGTCCGTTGCTCTCTTTATCCATTGTGAATCTATGTGGGAATCGTAAGTTTGTTTTGCTCCTCTTCAAGGTTGATCGGATTTTTGAGGAGGATATGGGTGGTGTGCTGACATGTTTGGATCCATTGTGTTTGATGTGGTTGGCTTGGATGGAACGAAATAAAAAATCTTTTGATGAGCTGAACTCCTCGTTGTATAGATTGAAAAGTGTTTTTCTCAGTAATGTGTATAGTTGACTATCTAAGAGAGGAACATTGTTCAATTTGATGCGAGAGGAAGTATGCAGAGTTTTTATCAGCAGGTTAATTCTCCTTTTGTAGAGGTTTTTATATTGATACTTTTTTTTTGGGAGCTTTTGTATACAAGTGGCATTCTCTTTATTATGTTTCTATATAATTTTGCTTGCTTACTATGAATCCTAGGCCCAAGACAAAGGGTACCTCCTCTATCCTGATGCTAAGTGAGGCTAGTTGTTTATGGCTAGACGCCTTCATTCTATGTTGAGTTTTGGCACTCATGTTCATCTAGTTAACGATGACTTGTGTGCCCTAATCAACAGCCTCCCATCTCCTTAGTCTACGTAGCATCACACAGATGAAACACAATTCCCATATCCCACACATGGGGTGTCATTATCTGGGGTAAGGAACGACGTATGATTGAGGGGTATGTTTGGTCATGTGGGAAGAGGAAGCTTATTGTTCCATAGTGTTTATCGTCACTTGTTGAGATTGTGTGGGTGGGAAGAATATTCACGGAAAGGTGCATAAATTCATCCAACTAAGCTTGAGAGAATCGTACACTTATAGAGTGCTTAAGGCTTGGTTGTGGACATTTTCAAGCTTGTTTCAAACTACTTAGCATGCGTAATAGTCGGGAAGAAAGAGTCCGAGGTCAGGTTGGACGACATACATCTTGGTTGGTCCCACTACCACTGGAGATTGGAGATATATATAATCTTTCTTCTAAATATAAAAAAAATGATCCATATTATTTTCATTAAAAAAAGATTGAAATATTACTTAAATAGCTACAAGACCAAAATAGGTTGCCAAGAACCTTCTTTTAAGTTTCTCCCAGATGCACCACCACCTTTTACGTTAGAAGAGCAAAAGGCCCGAGGCATAACATGATGAACCAATCTGAATGAGTGTACGCAAAGAATTTTGTCTTTTTTCTTGTGTGGATAGTGTGATATCCTTGAAATGGACAAGTAGTGAGAAATGACACCACTAGGCTTCGTACACTTGATGGGAAAAGAAAGGAAAATGAAATAAAAAAATAATCGTTTTACTTTTGTACATGTGTTCAATCATGGTAGAAGAATGTGGGTCCCACGACAATAGTTTTCCTGTATGAAACGTTTTCCCACAAATGGCTTTGTTCAGTTGACGGGAAAGGAAAGATAATATGGAAAAATATCTGTTTTACTTTCCCATTTACACGCTTAGTTATTCACAAAAATGTGGGTTCTCTTATAACAATTTTTCCGCAAGAAATATTTTTTGACAAAATAAATCCTATAAAAAGTATAGAATTATGCATCACGGGAAAGTTAAAAATTAAAAATTAAAATTTCGATTGACTTTCTTGCAAACTAAATAGTTAATGGAAATTAATTCCCTTACATTTTTCTTTTCCTTTTTTTACTTCACCTCACTTTTTTCATGAATCTTTTTCTTGTATGATTTTATTGGCAAGTGAACAGAGCCAAACCTATCCTGTAAAAAGTATAGGATTATGCATTATGGAAAGTTGAAAATTAAATTTGGCACTAATTTTCTTGCAAACTAAACCAGTAACGGAAATTAGTTTCCTTGTATTTTTTTTTCTTTTCTTTTCCTTCACTCTACTTTTCTCGTGAACCATTTTCTTATATGATTTTTCAACAACTAAACAAAGTTTAAATGTTAAAATTCTTTCCATGGGTTTTCAGAAGGGCACTTTCACTGTTTATGGTCTACAAGAATCAATGCAATCTTTGCAGTTTAACATGGAATAATAGGATTTTTTTGGTAGTTTTGTGCAACGTTATGCTTATGGTGCCTCATTGTCCTATCACGTGCAGAAGATTCAGCCAACATGTTTTATTTCTCTCAAGTACATTCTTTATTTCATATTTTTTGTTTTTTATTCTCATTTTCTTTACAGATCAAAGATGACACCAGAAGATCAGTATACTGTGCCTTGATCAAATTACTTCAGGACCCAGACCTGTGTGTTAGGGTACGGTCATTTCATATGTATCGCCACTCCTATTGTTCTTTGCTTTGTATATGTAACTTTCAGCATTCTAAATTAGCATTTGATTAAATGTGTTTAATCTCTGAAGTTGTGCTCCACTGTTGCAGCTGGCAGCTTCTAGGTCTTTGTGCTTTGTTATTGAAGATGCAAACTTCTCAGAGAAAGATTTTTCTGATCTTCTTCCTATCTGTTGGGATTTATGTTTTAAGTTAGTGGAGGAAGTCCAGGAGTTTGACTCAAAGGTAATTATTGCTGATGTTTCTCTTAGTTTTTATGTTGCTGAATATTTTTATATTTCTTAGCACCATTTTCATCCCTTTTTATGCAATGTGCCTTTTGTGTGGCTGAGTATGTTTTAATGAAACACCCCCCCACCCCTCCCACCCCCTTTCTCCTGATAGTTATATTGTTGGTAACTTGATAAAAGCAGTAGGGTACCAAAAATGATGAATATGATTTGAGCTATATTCATAATTATCAGCTTGAGCAAATTGCATTTTTTTTATCATCGATCTCAAATATTTTCACATTGTGAATGCTGAGTTAGAATTATTCTTCTTATTTGTTAGAAAAGAAGAAGTGGCGAAGCAGATGATTAAAAACATCTGGTACTTGAGAATGTCTGTGGAAAATTTGGTGCCCTCTTTAAATATTTATTTTCTAAGGAAAAGCTGTAAAATAAATACTAAAAAGACTTTGCCTTCTATATGGTTGTCTTTTCATTTTTTTCAAAGATCCAAAGGATTTAAAGCGACAATTTTGTATGGATGTTTTTGAATTGAAAACTTGTCTAAAAGAATATGGGAAACCTGAGGAAGACATTTATTTTTCTTAATCTTTGAACTCGCACTTTTAGTGCTCAGATGTTAAAACCTGGTGTCAGTAACTGAATGATGGCACAATGCCAGTAGAGACTAGGAAGCATGGACAGGCCCACTAGAGTTGTTGTTCCCTATGTATTGGACAGAATCCAAATGTGTCCTATTATTTTTATTTTGAAAAACAAGTCATACTGTTGAGAAACGAGGAACCCACACCCGTCACTTGGATGCGCATGCCCATCACTTGGACACGTGTGTATGGATGTTTTATAGAGGCGAAATCATTTTTGAGATGACTCTAGCAGAATGAGTGACTCATTTTTTAAAGATCCTCCAATATGATTGTTAGTGGATCCATCCACATTGTCAAGCAAATGGCATTTTTACTTCCCTCAAAGCACACCATGCCGAACATAAGCCTATCTCCTTTGCCTAATTATCTTGTATCTACTGCCCTGGGAAGCTTCCCACATGATGGGTTGAAGATTTAGATCTATTTATGTTGGGAAAAGCCTGCTTGTCTATGTCTCAATAAGGATAGAATACAGAGTTCAAGAAGTTGGTTATTGTCATTATTGCTATTACGTTGTGAGATGGATGGTGTTCATAGATTTAGGTTTTGATGTTCTTCAAGAGTCGTTTTGTCATGAGGTGTATTTTTGCTAGTCTCCTCAGTTGTAAAGTAATTTACTTTGCTGGTTGTTGCTTGTGAGCGGCTGTTATCAGAAGTTTGTTGTTAAGGTGTTTGCTTGTAAGTAGCTAGTCATGTACTTTCTTTCTGCCTAACTAAAAATCAGATATCCCCAGCTACAGACGTATGCCCTTCATCAAAAGTCAAAAGCTCATCATCGGAAATCATTGAATGCATGTATTATAGTGGCCCGGTTTAGAGAAGCATAACTCCTTCTGTACTTTGTTATACAGATGTGTGCCCTTCATCAAAAGTAAAAAGCTCATCATCAGAAATCATTGAATGCATGTGTTGTAGTGGCCCGGTTCTAGAGAAGCATAACTCCTTCTGTGCTTTGTTATGAAATAACCTCCTTAGCTATATATAAAGGGATAATCCCTCTTTTTTTTTTGGGGTTGATAACAAGATTTCACATTAAGCTATTTTCTTTTCTTCCTATTTCTCCACTTTTGAGGTTCTGGTTTTCAGCCTTGCATAGCTCAGTAAAATTAACTCTAAAACCTGATTTTTGTGTAGCTTCGGCCTTGGTCCATCTTGTTGACCTCCTATCATGGTTGTTGGAACCTCAGAGTGATTGCATGATTACCTAATCTTGTCCTCCCTTCATCCAGGCCTGCCCATCCAGTAATGCTCCTCAAAGAACCCAGGACTGTTGCCATCTCCCAATTGTGCACCACCCTCTTAAAAGGTAATTTTCCATACCACCCTGTAGTTATCAAGTCTCGGGTGATCCGACACTGAAATATCTCTAAGGGGGGGAAAAAAACTCTCAATGCTTAATCACAACAACATAGTCAACCATCTTGCCCCATTGCAAATTCGGTAGTTAATGAGGAAGTCTTTGCACTTTCTTCTGATTCTTTGACACGCACTGACTGCATATAGCACAATGACCTGAGTGGTGGTCCAACCACCTCAGCCACTTCATTAGAAGCAACCACACTTTTTTTAGCTCCATCTCTCTTACAAGCATATCTAATAGCCATTTTTATGGCTTAACTAAAAGCCCCACCCTCCTAATTTCCATACATATCACTTCTTGTTATCCAATGTTCAAACTCTCATTGTGGCAAATCTTTTCAACATATAGCATAATGACTTGAAAGGTGGTCTTCATTATAAGCGACCAGATTTTTTTGAGCTCCTCCCTTTGACAAGCATATTCAATAGCCAAAATTGAAGCATCATTAAACAACCCACCCTCCTACTTCCCAAACATGTGCCCATTTGTTATATAACATTCAAACTCATCATGACGAATTGAGGAAAGTCTCTCCGCAACATTTTGTGTTTCGTTGTCTTTTATTTTCTAACCATTGAAATTAAAATGGTGATGGAAATGGAGACAGTCAGAAAGCTAGGGAATAAGCACGCCGTCCGCAGATAAGGAATGCCAACTACCACATTATTTGAAACCTCTCAACTGTTTAATCCATCCAGCTTTGGCTTTGAAAGGTCCAAACCCATATATCACACTACTAACTACACCCTCAAGTAGAAGCCATTCCAAAATATTAGGCACCTTCTTAGGATCATGATGGGTATGATTCTCATTATTGCATTTGACATACCTAGGAACTTGAGGGCATGCACTTGAGAGCACATCCCATATGAGTCAAACTATAAACCATTTCCATTTCTTTAAGATATATATATACCTTGGAACTTGAGGGCATGCACAATACTCCTTTGACATGCTCAAGCACTTGAGAGCACATCGCATATGAGTGAAACTATAAAGCCTTTCCTTTTCTTTAATATATATATGTATATAAAATAAGAGAGTTTATGGTTTTGAAAGTGTCTTACGTGTCATTTTTTTGAACGATTGAGATACATTTTAACTGAAAGTTCACATTTAAGATTGGTTCTCACAAAAATAGGTTTATTTCCATCCTCTATGGTTGAGATATACTTTCACTCAAATTGCACTCAAGACTAGTTCTTACAAAAATGTACTCTCTCCTCTCTTTTCTCACTTTAACTTTTTTCTTTTTCTTTAAAACCTTTTCCTTTTGAAATATGTGAGAGGAATTGTATTTTAGTTGCCCAGATGATCCCAAATAGAGTGTGTGCGGTTTTAGATGGTTTTCAATTCTCTCTCTCTCTCTCCATACCTCTCTCTTCTTTCTCAATCTTACTAGATTCTTCCCTTCTACTCTGACAAGACTCTCCTTTCATCTACTCTTCCTATTCTATCTCCCTCTTCATTTCACTTCACCTCTACTCTCCTCTCCCTACTTTCTCCTTTTCTCTATTCTCTCACCCAGATCCACATATTAACCTCTTTCCCCCACTACTGCCTCAACCATCTCATCTCCTCAATATGTTGTTGCTATTAATAGTTTTTTGCTCTTAATTGTCATTTTAAAATCAGATTATGCTGGAAAGTGCCTTTTGGCATGGGTCAATTCGCTAGTAGATATGTGTGTGTGTAGGACTGGATGTATGTATACTAAAGATCTGCAATTTTGATATGCCTCGATTCACTATCATGTTCTTAATTGATATTCATGTTATATCAGTTCTACAATGATTAATTTGTTTATGGTGAAAAATGTGGTACAATTGCATAGAACACCACCCTATTTTATATTATTTGACAAGTTTGATCACTGCTGTTACGCTGTTATTTTCAGGTTCAAGTTTTAAATTCAATTTCAGTTCTTATCGCACATGTTGGTGAAATCATTCCATACACAAACAAGTTGACGCATTTTTTTCAGAAGGTATTGTTTGGATAGTTGTGTATGGTTTCTTGTATCCTGAGGCAATTTATATTGTGAAATTAAAGGTGAAACAAGGCTAGTGTTGAAGAGTTGGTTCGAGTTCCTCTTTCTTTCTTTTTTTTTTTCCAGAAGGTATTGATTGACTAATCATATATGATTTCTTGTATCCTGAGGCTATTTATATTGTGAAATTAAAGGTGAAACAAGGCTAGTGTTAAAGAGTCGGTTTGAATTCCTCCTGCTTTTTTTCAGAAGGTATTGGTTGACTAATCATATATGATTTCTTGTATCTAGATGTAAATTATATTGTGAATTTAGGGCTGAAAAAAGGTTAGTATTAAGGAATCAGCTTGACTTCCTGCGAGAAGATTTAAATCAGTTCGACTTCCTAGGGAGATGCATCATATTAGAAATGCTATATGGCAATGGGTTTGGATTAACCATGTTTTTTCTTGGTGACTTAGTGTCTCATCGTTTGCATAACCAATCCCAAGCCTATCCCACGGAAATTTTGTTGACTGCAAAACTAGTAAGCAGGAAGCTTTTAACCCGTGCTTGATAACTCATAGATGGGATGTCTAGGCTGTGATATTAGTCTATTGTGTGACCTTAATATTATGAGAATGAACTCAGATATATGGACAACAATCCCTTTAGAGGACCCATTTTGTTGCTTTTCGAGATCAAGTATACATTATTGGCATTTTGCATGTTAAGCTATTGAATAGAACATTATTTATCTTTTATTGATTTATTTTGCTGATGGTAGAGAGTTGGTGATGGGCTGTCGGCAATGAATTCCGAAATGGGTTTTGAGTTAAAGTTTCTACCTCAACAAAATGATGTTTCTGTTAACTTTTTTAACTCAACTGATCCTACTAACTTCACAAATTATTGGGATCTATATGACATGGTGCCCGTAACTGTGTGCTTTGGTTCCTATCTATGTATTTTCCTTGAAACTCTGTTGGGAACTGTGAGGTTAAAAACTGAAAAACAAGGCATAACAGGACCTGGCTAGATAAATCAATACGTTATATCAGAATTGATGGGAACTAGTCAAGAATTAGTATGGTGATTAGCGCAACAAGCATACTAAAGAAAATGAATTTCCATTTGAGATAGTGATGAGAAGTAATTGAAACATGTTACTGCCCATTTATTGAATGCCCTAACTGGGTGTCAACGTATGTATTCGACTTATTCCACTAGAGACATTTCCATCGAGTGGCACCTATCAAATTAGTTACATGAAACTACAATGACCGTTTTACCAATTGGTCTTGCTTTGCACTGATCTAAAGTACATTTTATCGAAGGCCTGGGAGGAATCCTCTGGAGAAAGCCTTCTGCAGATTCAGCTACTATCTGCGCTAAAGAACTTTGTAACTGCACTCGGTTATCAGTCGCCTATTTGTTACAACATGTTACTGCCCATTTTACAGAGTGGGATTGATGTGAATAGCCCAGATGAACTTATGGAAGACAGCATGCTGGTCAGTAATTCAGTTTTTTGTTTTTTAATGTTACGATAATTTAGTACCCTAGCTTTAGATAAGCCATGCTAATGTTAGTGGTATGTTCATGCAGTTATGGGAAGCCACACTTTCTCATGCCCCCTCAATGGTGCCTCAACTATTAGGATATTTCCCTTGTCTTCTGGAAATCCTGGAAAGAAGTTTTGATCACTTGAAGGTCTACTCAATTACTTTACTTCGTTGCACCTTTTAACTGTTGCATTTTATCTGAATTTGATTTTTACTCAAATTGAAGTATAGGTTGCTGCAAACATCATGGAAGGCTACATAATTCTGGGTGGAACTGAATTTCTCAGTTTGCATTCTTCTAGTGTTGCTAGTCTTCTTGATCTGGTTGTTGGAAATGTCAATGATAGAGGGTTGCTTTCAATTCTTCCAGTCATTGAAATCCTAATTCAGGTAATTGTTTAGGACCTGCAATTACAACTGATAAAACTTCACTTTGGCACTTTTTATGTCAAATGGGAAGTGAGTCCTTGTGGATGCGTTTAGTCTTTAGATGTTATTTGATTATTTATTTGGTATATGAGGGCGTTATAGTTATTGTAATATTAATTGCTTCTTTATATATATTAATGATATGCATTAGGGTTAATTATCACCCTATTTTTCTCAACATGGTATCAAAGCAAACTCACTGTTGCATCTTTTGTCAACCAAATGCACCTTGCACCGCAAGCCATTGCCGCTGAAACAGTCGACCCATAATCAAAGCTCTTGCCCATCAAATCCATTGGACGTTGGCCAACAGTTGACCCATGTTCTAATGGATTTTGACCCATGCTCTTGCCCATCATACCCATTGAATGTCAATCAAGAATCGACCCATGTTCTTGCTCCGTCAACCCAAGCTTGCCGCCAACAGCCACTAAACGATTTCAATCAACAGTAGTCGACCAACGTGGTATCCAATCCTGCCGTCATCTCTGTTTTTCATTGATCATCGGTCGCAACTTGTCAACAGTCGCCTGCAACACTTGTCGCCATCAGTCGTCTCTGACCCAGTTGCTTCGTCTTGTTCAGCAGCACTGGATTCGCTGTCTTGTTTCCTGTCTTTGCTTCGGTCTCATATCTAGGTTGAGCTTCCACACGAACCCAGATGAGTTTCTTGACCCGCTTCATAAAAATCTGATTCAGTTAGTTAAAAAAACAGGTTTCTTCCTCTCCTTTGAAGATGATTTGATGTAGGCAATAATTTAGAAAAGTTTAATTTTAGTAATAATTTTTTTTAAACAGTTTCTTTTTTTAGTGCCACTTATTTTGGCACGTTTTTGTATATTTTTAGTAGTTAAAATTAAGTTTATTTTAAATGTATGTTTTTTGATTAATTTTTGCTAATTGAAAATTTGAAAGGATTCACTTTTCTTAATGGGTTGATTCATTTTATTTAGGATTTTACTATTATAAATAAGTTGTATTGGTCTTTATGACCATTCAGTGGTTGATTAATAAAAATTGGAGAGTGCTTTATTTTTTTCCAGATTCTTTTGTATTCAGTGCGAATCAACAAAGATTTTGATGCTTTTAATCTTGGTATCCATAGAGAATCAATGGGTTTAAAGAATGTTCTTGCATCCAGTATTCGCTTTTGAATAAACGGACTCAAGTTCTTATTTCTTTTTCTTTCTTTTATGTTTCTCGCTGCATCATGCTATTTCCTGCAAATTTTATTTTTCTTTTTTCATTAGAACAAGTCTTGATGGTTCACTAGTGCTTCTCTTGGTACCTTTGTCTGGTGTTTTCGCCTATCCGTTGTGAGCTTTGTTTGTGTTTCTGTTAGTTGGTTTCTTTTTTTTTTCCTTTTTTTTTGCGTATGAATTTGAAGGGTGATGTTCCCTTTTGTCCTTTGTGGAGGCATGGTCTTTTGTCTGTTATATCCATTCATCTAAATGGCAGTAATTATGCACAATGGGCTAAGGCTGTTGAGGTTTATTTTCTTGGGAAGAAACAATATCAGAATCTTCTTGAGGAACCCCCCATCTGATAATGATCCTAAATATGTTGATTGGAAACCTGAGGATGCTTAGGTTTGGATTCATTTGTGGAATACTATGGATCCTAAAATTAGTGGTACTCGGGTATTCTTACCTTGTGCTAAACGTGTGTGAAAATAGGTTTAAGAGTTATATTCATTTATTTTGTTAATAATCTCCGTCATATCTATGATCTTCAACAGGTTTATTTCTCTCTTGATATAGATGATCTTTTCTTGGGAGAGTATTATGTCAAGTTTAAGGGCATACCGACATATGCCAAGAGCTCAAATTTTGTCAACCGATTATTACTGATTTTAAAACTATGTAGCAACAACGCGAGTTTATGCATGTTGCTTGGTTTCTCTCTAGTTTGCCTCGGTCATTTGATCCAGTTTTCTCTCATATTTTGGGTACAGGCTTCTTTTAACAGATCCTAATTCCTCTGTTCAGTTGTCTAGCGATCGGTCTGCCTTAGTCACTACCATGGGTGGGGGTTGATATTTATGGGTGTCGATTTTCTAGAAGTAGTCGTACCATGGAGATAATGGCTTTGGTTGTGAGCAAGGAATTAATTTGTCGCGAAAAAAATATACGATGGATATTTTGTAAGAGACGAGTTTATTGGGATTAAAACTAGTAGCGACACCTATGGATCCTAATATTAAGCTTTACATCTATCAAGGGGAGTTACTATCTAGTCCTGATAGGCATCGTCACTTGGTTAGTAAGCTGAACTATCTTACTATTACTTGACTAGATATTTCATTTGTTGTCAATGAGGTTGGCTAGTATGTGTTAGCTTCACGCTCTCCACATTGGATAGCAGTTCTTAGAATTGTGAAGTTTAAGGCTCATCCTGGTCGTGGTCTTCTTTACAAAGCTAATGTTCATTTATGTGTTGAGGGTTTTATAGTTTTAGACTGGGCATGGTGCATAATCAAACAAGAATTCTACTACATGATTTTGTATTTTTTTGGCTGGCAATTTAATCACGTTGTTGCACGGTCTAGTGCAGAAGCAAAGTATAACACTATGTCCCATACTTCATGTGAGATAATGTGGATGAAACACTTTCTTGAAGAGATAGTTGTTGATGTGAAGTTACCGTGGACATATATTTTTGATAATTAAGCTGCAATTTATATTGCTTCTAATCTATTTTTTCATGAGAGAACTAAGCATATTGAGGTAAATTGTCACATAGTGCGAGAAAAGGTGGAGAGTGGAGTGATGGCTACTCCATTTATGTCTATTGGCACACAACTTGCTAACATCTTCTTTAAATTTTTTAGCAAACCGCAATTGGAGTTGTCATGTAACATACTGGGTTATGCAACATATGTTCTCAGCTTTGGGGGAGTGTTAGATGCTATGTAATTATATATTTTGTAGTTGAGGGTATTATGGTTATTATAATATTAGTTGCTTCTCTATATATATTAATGATATGTATTGGGGTTAATTATCACCCTATTTTTCTCTCAACAGTATTCATAAATGCCTAGGGCCAACCCTCACATGGAGGTGGTGAGGTGGCCGTCTTAGGCCCCAAAATTTTTAATAGCTCTAATCAAGTTTTGTATAAAATTAAATAAAAACTTTATTAGAACTAAAGGGCCCAAATTCAAATTCAAAGACTCAAAAAAATGTATTTTATATATTAGAAGTATTGAAGCTTTAACCTTGCTTTTGTGATTATGATTATTTTGATGTGTTTCAAATATAGGATATTGTTAAGTATACTTGTTACAACTGTCTTAGAAAAAAAGAGTTTCAAAGTTAAAATTGATCAAATCGAATACGTAGTCAACTATGTCACAAGAAAGATTGGATGAATTAGTAATATAGTCCTTTGAAAAAGAAATAGTATATAAGCTTGACTATACACCTTTAATTAGTAATTTCACTACAAAAAATATCAGAGGAATAATATTTAAGTGATTATTTGCTACTATTGATTCAATTTTTAAATTTTTTTTTTTTCATATTATAGCTTTAAATTTTTTTTTGGAATCAACATAGCTTTTGATTTTGTTTGATGTTATTTTAATTGTAAATTAGATATTGATAAAATGTAAAGCAATAAGACAATTTGTATCTTTTTAAATTTTTGCAATAATTTTTTTAAAAAATTATACGTATAAAGCTTTATAGAGCCCCTTTTAAATGTGTACCTAGGCCCTCTCTTAATCAGGGCCGGCCCTGATTGTTCTTCATATAGGTTCATGTGTTCTTCTAAAAGATGCCTTAGATTAGTATTGCAGACAGGGCTAGTATAATTTTTATTATTGTTGAATGATGTAAAGAACTGAATATCATCATTTTAAAAAAAAATTTCCAAACATCCAAATGCACTTTTAGTGATTTTTGAGGTTAACAGAATGGATGTAGTGGGAGTGGTCCTCTGTTTAGCACTAAACAAATTGAATATTTATTTGCTTCCACTATTCACAGTGTTTCCCTATGGAGGTGCCCCAATTGATTAGCAGCACTCTTCAGGTACTTGATTTTGTTGTTTACAAGTACTTGATATATGTGCTCATTGTCTGGAATGTCAGAGAGCTTAATTTGTTTGTTTGCTTGATATTGCTAGAAATTAATTGTGATATGCTTGACTGG
The DNA here is from genome assembly GCA_032270985.1 of Heliamphora pulchella. Lineage (NCBI taxonomy): Eukaryota > Viridiplantae > Streptophyta > Magnoliopsida > Ericales > Sarraceniaceae > Heliamphora > Heliamphora pulchella. The sequence continues at coordinate 9,078,727 of JAULJZ010000020.1, read as the reverse complement.
AGGAGACGACCATGATCCTTCAAAGACAGCTGTGAAAGCATCTTCAGCAGCCATCCTGGCAAGGATTTTGGTAATGAATACCAATTTTCTTGCCCAAATAACATCAGAACCTTCACTTTTGTTACTCCTCCAGAAGGCAGGTTTTCCAAATGATGAGAACATACTTCTCTGTCTGGTTGACATATGGCTTGACAAGGTCAGTGAAACGTGCATGTCTGGTGACAGGAATGATTTTGAAACTTTATCTTAGTGCTCTGTTATATCTTGTTTGTTCTAGAGTTCTACTTGTATGCATATGTCATGTGCTACACATGATTAGAGTTGTATTACACTAGTGCTATGTCTCAAATAAAGGCTGAAGTCCATGATTATAAGATTTAACATGCATAGATGTTTATAGAGAATGTTATTATTAGTTTTCTTGGTTTTGGAAGAGAATATATAGTTATATACACTATATTACTACAACTTCTGTAACTTCTGATGCACTGCTGTGTTTATGTTTATAAACAAATGAATGATATATTCTTCATCAAACAAAAATTTCACTACTCTCTCTATATATGCTCAAAGTATAGATTTTGAACTTCAGAAAGGGCCGTTGGGAGCTTCCTGTCATCAGTTGGGATAAAATGTGATGGAATCTTGATTCAATGGATTTATAGTTTTCATAAGTTGTCTCAATTAAAGAAATATCATGCAGAATATGTGTGCGCACATATGTGTACTTATGTTCGTGCAGAGCTCATTAGAGATGGTTTAATGGTAGGATGCAGGGCTCATTAGAGAGTTTAAAGTTAGGATAGATGTGAACCTTTGTGCAGAGTCCAATTAAGTTCCATAAAGTCTGGTAGATGTCTTCATAATCAACCTTGCATAATATGGACTTTTAAAAGAAGATTTATTAGAATTTTTTCAAAATGGTACATTGTGTAATTATGGATGTCATTATTATGGGATGAGAGCATTGGAGTAGTGCAAGTAGATTTTTTGTCACTTGTAGTTAACAATTGAGATTTATAATTACGTTGTTTAGAGGGTTTTGGCCATTGTCAGGTTGAACTGAGGCTTATGATTATCTGTTTTTAGCTTAAATAAGTAGAAACACCATTGCATCGTGTTGGCCCCTTTGATTCGGGATGCTGGAAATTATGAACTTTGCACAGCAAACCTCTGGTTTTATTTACACGAAGCAATTCTCAAACTCAAATACCACTCTTCTCATTTACACTCCAGTGTTTTGCCATTGCACCAAGAAGTTGCCCCTGCTTTGATCAAAAGGAGGAAAGATTGTTGCCGAGTCATCAGCCCTGTTTGGTCTAACTTATAAGCTAGCTTTTTACGCTTTTTGCTTTTAAAAAAAGGTCATCTTGTCCATGTCCTGTCATATTTTGCAGAGTTTAATGTGTATCTGGAAATCTAGTTGCATTTTCCATTTCTAACTTCTTATTTGAATTATTCCTTACTCTCCTTTTATGGTTTGGTCACAGGCTGATAACGGAACCTCTATCCAAAGAAAGGCATATGGTTTAGCACTTTCTATAATTTTGACATTACGCTTGCCACAAGTTCTTGATAAACTTGATCAGATTCTAAGGTATATCTTGCATTTCAATTTGATGCACTGTTTAATCTATACGTATCAGATGACCTCCATAGCTGATGGATTTTGATTTGTCATAGCGTATGTACCAGTGTAATAATCGGTGGAAGTGAAGACTTCACCGAGGAAGAGTCCAGGTTAGACCCAGTGTAATAGTACAATTTTTGCTATGCTTTGTCAGATTCGGGGTTACTGTAGAACTGACGATTATCATCTCCCTTTTATTAAATAACAGTAGCAATAATCTGATCCCCATCAGGCCTCATGTTCCAAGCAAAGAGTTCAGGAAAAGACAGGTAAACACCATTGCGGACCTGAGAATTGATGCCCCTTCCAAATGTATTCTGATATATTTGTTCCTTTTCTCGTTAGATCAAGTTCTCGGACCCTATAAATCAGTTGTCTTTAGAGAACTCAGTGAGAGACAATCTTCAAACTTGTGCTGCACTTCATGGGGAATCTTTTAATTCAGCAATTGGTAGAATGCATCCTGCAGCATTTACCCAATTAAAGCAGGCATTGAAAATGTCATAGGCTGGCTCAGTTATTGAAGTCTTCTGGTTATGGTGGTCGGTCCCAATCTTCTGGTTATGGTGGTGTTAGTCCCTTGCTCCGTTTTTTCATTCATTTTATAGGAAGAGAAGACATGGGGTAAGCTTTTCTGTTTGTGATGACTGCTTTCATGGTGTTAACAATTGAGGTTTTTGCTGGATATGATTTATGTATCTACATCTTAGGATGGTTGCAGTCATGAACTTGTGTGGTTGGCTACATGAAAAGATTTACTAGGTAGTTGCAAGGATCTTTATTTTCCTATGTTACATGAACTTAGGTATGGGTGTCGAATACTAATATGTGTCATAAGTGTCAAATTCATTTGATTTTCATATGAAGGACATTGGGACATGACAAAATATTCATATTCTGTATATATTTCTTTTATTTTTGAGGGTAAATGGTCTTTACAAGCTACTATTGAACATTTCTTGTATAATAATAGTGTCTATGTATAGTTTTATAATAATCTTGAATTACTAAATATTCTTCTTAGGTGAATATGCAATTAAAAATGTCGAAATATTTATACTCTTATCCAAGTGCTGAGTGTTCAACACAGGTACTTTACACATTTAGAAAAGCCCATGTAGCATACTTTTCTTCTTTTGAGAGGCTCGATACTTCTAATCATTAATTAGTCTGTTAGAAGTCTACCTATTGCATATTGGCAGTATCTTTTTGTTACCAAAGATTGACTTTTCTTTTCTTTTTCCCATATGCATGGGAAAATTATTAGGTACTCCCAGAGTACTATGTAGGCGATACCACGTGGTACTCCCGGATAATAAATTATCACAATCTACATAATGTGAGTTATCCGGTATCTTAACCACCCAACAAAGGTGAGTCATTTTGTTCCTACCATAAAACTTTTCGCTACCGTATTAGATGAGAGTACCACGTGAACTTACCACATAATACTCTGAGAGCACCGTATAATTAATTACTCATATGCATGATGGTCAGAGGGTTTGTTGTCTGTTATATATAAAGTGCTTGGTATATCTAACCCAAATATTTGTTTTCGCAGGTGATGTTGAAGCTTTCTTTGAATTGGTGTTCCAGTGGTTTCTGGATTCTTTGATTTTCTTTTTAAGTATTCGGCCCGATTTTAATGGCTTTCTTATTCGTTTTCTTCTTCATCATTCATCTAGCAATCGTCAGCTGTCCGTTGTAAATTGCTTCCTTGGCACCACCAGATTGTAAATAGCATGATCCTTTCTTGTTGCATTACATAGCGCAGGGGTCAGAAACTGAGTTCACAGGTTTGATGGCTTTGAA
>JAULJZ010000020.1:9053774-9064249 GCA_032270985.1 Heliamphora pulchella | reverse complement strand
AAACTCCTGTATATGATACCCACAAAGATATGTAAGCCCAAGCTCACCATAAAGCCACAAAAGAAACCCTCAAAACACGGTTTCATCCACCCGAACGCCGAAAAACAGTTTTAACCCAAAATTGAATCTAAAACACAAATCACCTTTTCAAGCGTTTTTAAACGGTAAAACATCATAAGATTACATATATACCCCTTATGCAACAGTAGAATCTAAAATCCTACCTCGTTGGGTCAAAAACCCAACGCCTCGATCCACATGCAAAATCGAGCTTCGTCGGAATCAAATTCTGACTGGATGAATGCGAAGCCCTCGATGCCGATACCAAGGATCAGCAGTTGGTTTATCAAAAACCAAACCCGGGCCCCCGAGAAGTTAGAGAGAAGGCAGAGAGAATTTAGAGAAAACTTAGGAGTTAAGTTTTTAAAATATCTTTTTAGATAACATCTAAGTTTCGATATTTATAGGCCTCGAAAATATCTTTTTTTTTAATTTTTGAAATTCGCACGACAACTCTCTACAACACCGAGAACTAACCCCGCATGCTCAGATAAATATAAACATGCATCAAAACGAATAAATCATACACCGCAGACATATATATGCAAAACACATCATATATACATATAAGTCTCAAAAAGAGACGGGCCCGGGTCTCACAAGAGTTGACGATGACTAATTCAAAGTCGTGGAGGGTGATCAAAGCAAGGTATGATTTTTTGATTTTGTATCGTATAAATCAGAAAATTTTTAATTTGTACAAAAAAAATTGTAACACCCCGACCCTTCACATGGCAACGATATTGTCCGTTTTGGGCAAAGCCCTCACAGTTTTGTTCTTTTTAGGGGGTCACCCATCCTTGCATTGCTCCAGCATAAACACGCTTAACTACGGAGTTCTGCTAGGGTCTCTACCACCTGGAAAAGGCCTCGTTGAATGTAAGAGTTCAAGGTTTTTCCTTTATAGCCCAGGAACTCCCTCTCCTTTTTCGATGTGGGATACCAAGATGTCACAATCCACCGCCCTTAGGGCTGCACGCCCCCGTGCAGTAACCTGCCAGCTCCGGTAGCTTGCCAGTCCTTATCGACCCACCCACTCAGTAGCCCGCCCACATATCACGCGAGACGGTAGGGGCCCACACTCGGAGGTGAGGAGAGTCGGCTCTTATACCATCTGTAGTACCCCGACCCTTCACATGGCAACGATATTGTCTACTTTGAGCAAAACCCTCACGGTTTTATTCTTTTCGGGGGGTCACCTATCCTTGCATTGCTCTAGCGTAAGCACGCTTAACTACGGAGTTCTGCTAGGGTCTCTTCCACCTGAAAAAAAGCCTCATTGAATTTAAGGGTCTAAGGTTTTTTTTTATAGCCCAGGAACTCCCTCTCCCTTTCTGATGTGGGATACCAGGATATCACAAAAAAGTAGAATAAAACCTGGTGCGACGATACTGTTGTGTGTTGCTGGTGCAAAAACAATTCTTAGCGGCACTAGTAAGAGTCTATTCGGTTAAAATGGTTCTACAAAGACTTGATTATTTGGAATCAAGGTTGCTTACTAATATTAGTGTTTTGGGTCACTGCAATTGCGTTACAAGGTTAGGAAACTAAAGGATTTTGCTTGGATATTTTGTTGGTTTGTTATTGGACATAGCTGTTCCTACCATTGGGATTGTGTTTATCTTTAGTTTAGTAATCTTGGGGTTATGATCCAATGTGACTCAGGTTTTAAATCAACGACTTAAAATTATTTTGTTATATCAGTTCATATATATAGCAAACTAATTTAAGAAAAATGGTGTCTCGAAAGGTTTTTCAATGTTGCGAATTTATTGGTACGGTCAGATTTTTCTATTTCTGCAATGTTTGATTGGATTGGACAGATCGCCATAGTTTGGGATTGATCAAGTGTGATTGGGTACAATCAGGAGTGACATGGTATAATTAGAGTTAATTTGGGCTGCGTGGTATAAAGATTACACATATCTAGTACTGCGATGAGTTTAAATTGTGAGGGATTGTCAGAAACAAAGCTAATGGCATTGAAGAGTTCGGGTTTTGTGATTGAACCTTTTAATGGCCACAATGATTTCACCTTATGATAGCAAATGGTGAAGAATATATTAACGCATAAAGGACTAATCAATGCTCTCAGAAAAAAGTCAAAAAAATTAGAAACAATGAAGGATGTAGAGTAGGAAGAGATGCAGGACTTGGTGAATGGTATGATCCAGTTGTATCTCGGGAATAGTACTCTTCAAAAAGTCATCAACGAAAGCAATTCGATGGAACTTTGGGCTAAGTTGGAGAGTAGGTACAAGTCTAAGACATTAACGAATCAATTGTCTTTAAAGAAACATTTATATGTACTTTAGATAACAAAGGAAGCGAACTTTATGGAGCATTTGGAAAAGTTCAATAGGATACTGACAGAATTGAATTTTATCAACGCAAAGATCGAAGATGAGGACAAAGAAATTCTCCTGTTGGTTTTCTTACCTTCATTATACGAGCATTTGAGGACTACATTGATATTTGGAAAAAATACCCTTGGTTTAGATGAGGTTGTTGTTGATCTCATAACTCATGAGATGTTAAAGAAGAAGGATAGTGATAGATCATAGGACGAGGGCATCATGGTTGCATCAAGCAGTGAGGGAGTCATAGCCAAGGCGACTGTGAGGTAGGAGGGGTCAAAGAAGAAGCGTCATTCTAAGTCAAGGGGTTATAAAATGAATGCTACTATTATAACAAGGAAGAGCATCTGAAGAGAAAGTGTCCGAAGTATAAGGCGGACAAGGGGAAAAACAATCATCAGAGACTACAGTTACAGAGGGCTTCGATTATAAAGAATTAGATGTGCCGACAGTTACATCTAAACAATCATCAGAGAATTAGATTTTGGATGTTTGTTTGTAGTCAGAGAGTATTTTGATACGTATCAGTCATGCGATGAGGGTATGGTCAGGATGGCAAACAATGCAGTGAGCAGAGTTGTCAGTATAGGAACATTGTGATTTTGCAGGCTTGATGCAATCGTTTTGATCTTGTCTTGGGTTAGATATGTGTCGAATCTAAGAAAGAATTTGATTTCTATGAGGATGCTGAACTCGAGAGGCTGCAAATTCTCATCCAGAGGTGGAGTTCTTTGGGTTTCAAAGGGAAACAGGGATGTACTGCGAGGGCAGATGATAGACAATCTATACAGGCTCGTAGGGAGTGTTGTGACAGGTGGAGCTACTTTCAGACATCAAATGAGTAGTATAGATAGGCGATATATGCAAACAAAGTGTAAGGGTGATCATGGTCAACAACAGTCGCGAAAAAGCACACGGAATAGGCGCAAGGGTACACAGAAGCAACGAGGTAGTACATGTGAGCAGGTGAGCAAATCAGATAATGTGTAGGATGCCGGTAAGAAGTGGCAGCAACAGTTGTTGGATGTTTACAGGAAAGCTTCGGGTAAAGAGACTAATACAACAGAGGTGGCAGACAGGTATACACCTCGACAGAAGTGAGTCTCCTTTGTTATTGATTTGGTTAGTGGTGGTGATATCTCCGGATTTGTGCACAAAGGGAGAGAGATGGGGTCACGTTCTTCTACAAAGTAGTGAGCTTTGTGGGGGACCTGGGTTGGGGTGTAGGCACCTTGTTGTAGAGGTGCAGGCCATGCTGTTTAGGTGTGGAAAGTTAACAAAGACGACGGCAACAATGGTAGAATTAACATCAATGCTGGTCATCTTCAAGGTGATTTACAGAATTCAAGTCAAGGTGAAGATTATTGGGTTATGTATCTTGTATTCTATCATGCCTGTATTTATTATATTATTTTGATTTATATGCAATTGGATTGATGTGGGATTAAGAGCCGACTAGAAATTCTTTATATATAGGTTTATAATAATATTGGCTCGTGGGTTTTTAGAATTTTCACGTGTGTGCCTATAAATAGGATACTAGCGAAACCCTAGGATTTTAAAGAGTAGACATAAAATTTGATAAGTTAGCTGGTAGAGAGAATGGAGACAGGTGTTGTACTCTTTCACATTTGACGTAGTGAATTATTTTTCCTCTCGCTCGTGATTGTAGGCCGGTGTGGGCCGAACTACGTAAATTCTCGCCGTTGATTACTTTTTGTTTCTTTGTGCATGAATTTTTTGTTTCCGTTTGTGTTTAAAAATTGGTACTTAAATCCCAACAGTAAGCAACTATGAAGGGGAGGACATATAGATGCATATTGAATGGATGCCAATTCAAAAGATAGGCATAAAGTGGAGAATCATGAAGCAGATGTTTCATAGCAAATAGATCTTTCAAAGAACGTATATTAAAAATATTGCAACATCCAATGAATGCTATGATAGAAAAAAAATAAAATAAACAGATCTTTCATAATAAAACAAAGCTCCACAAATTGACTTCAGATAAAAAAAAGTCAAGGGTTAAATTCATTTTACCTCATTGTAATTTGACCCATGTGCAACTTGTCTCCTAATTTTTTCATAATAACCACATAACCTCTATAGTTAGTGAACTTAAATGCACCATCTCATTTTTTATCCAACCTAACGGTAAGCATCTTTTTAAGACAAAAATGCCCTTATAAAATTATTCAATTTTTAGAAATGTGCCACTTGCTATATATATATATATAATTTTTGTTGTGGGATTTGTGTAGGTGCCAAAAATTTAACAATTGAAATTAAACAATCTTGACCTTCTATTTTGTTCTCTCTCCTTCCTTATGTTCTTTTTTTTTTTTTGTAAAAAAGTAAATAAAAAAATATTAATTTTTATTATTGTTAGCCTAAGGGTTTTTTAATTAAATTTTGATGGTTTTTAAAATTTATTTTCTAAGATAAATTGATTTTAAAAGATAATATTTAATATTTTCAAAAAGGTAGTGTTGGCACAAAATGATAAATATGAGATGAGTCATCTCTCAAATGGATTAAAATTTAAGTATTCTTAATCGAGAATATTTTGTGTTGACCTAATTGACATTTGAGTTAACACCTTAAGGTAAAGAATACTTCATGATCTCAAGTGTGTCAACACCTTTGAGCTAATGAGTTGACACCTTAACATGTTTAGTTAAGATGTTTTAGGTATTCCAAATTTGAGTCGATACAAATTAAAATTTGAGTTGACACAAAAGAACCGAGACCCTCTGCACTAAAAATGAATCGGCACAAACTCAGTTTGAGTCGACACCAAGTGATTCTTCACTATGGTTATCCAGGATTTTTAGTCGACACAAATTGATGATAAGTTAACACAAATGTACCGAGAATGCTTGCAGAATTTGTGAGTTGACACAAAATGTAACATGAATCGACACAAATATACCGAGCTTGCCTGAAGAATTTTGAGTTGACACAAAAGTCAAATTGAGTCGACACAAATTCACCGAGGGTTTCTACACTTTTTAGTGTCGACACCAAAGGCTATTCAAGTCGACACAAAAAGACCCTCCTAGAAAGTTGAAGAACAAAATGAGTCGACATCCAATGTATTTGTGTCGACGCCATTGTGTTGGTGAGAAGAATGCAGAAATCGTGTTAACACCACTAAAGATCTAAGTCGACCCAACGACTTAAAGAATCATGCCCTAGAAATTTTGTGTCGACCCAAAACCCATTTGTGTCAACACTTGCGATGAAATTCAAAATACGCGGCAGAGTTCAACGGTTGAATTTTTGGCATTTATTACTCCCACCTACCTCCAACAGTTATGAATCCTCAAGAGCCTATATAAGGAGTTACTCATCAGCATTTAAAACAATAAATGAATTCTCATTTATTGTTCATAACTCCAGCTCTTGTATCTCATCTCTTTACCTCTTATTCATTGCTAATTTTTTTCTATAAAGAGAGTGAGTGATACTCATCGCAACACCTCATTTATTGTATCCAATGGTGAGTCACCCTTTAGCATTTGAGTGAGTATATAAATCTCATCAAAGAAGAACTCAAGAGATTAGAAGAAAAATATGGACGTATTTTTAGTAGGATCGTCTTGAAGTTGTAAAAGGTTTTGAATGTACTTGTAAGTATTCTACATTAATGAAATTCTCAAGGAGAGTCTTGAGAAGTGGAAGTAGGTTTGGAAGAAACCGAACCACTATAAATTTCGGTGTTCAGTTTATTTTCTCTATCCTTAACCTCTTTAATATTCGTTTTCTTTATTCTTTGTTTATACTTGTTATAAATTGTTTGCAATATTAAAAGATTTTTGAAAAGATTTTTAAAATTATTATTATTTTTTTAAAATTTAATTCACCCCCTCTTAGGTTGTCTAGAACTAATAATTGGTATTAGAATTTGGGCTCTTATTTTTTACTTAATTGTTTAAGAGTTTATATGACAACCACTAGCATTGGATCTATCCAGTTAGAAGGTTGGTCCACCAATAGACTTCCCTTGTTTAATAAAACAAACTATAATTATTGAAAGGCTAGAATGTGAATCTACATTTAAGTCGTAAATTATAACCTTTGAAGGATTATCATAAATGGACGTAAAAAATCCACTAAGACCATTGAAGGAACAATCGTTCCTAAACCAGAAAATGAATAGACTTAAAATGACATAAGAGAGATTCAAAAGAATACTAAGGCTATAAATCTCCTATATTGCACTCTAGAGCCTAGTGAGTTCAATACGATCTCAACATGTGACACCGCCAAAAAAATATGTGATAGACTTGAAGTTACTCATGAGGGAACTATTTAAGTCAAGAAATCCAAAATAAGCATGCTGGTTCATAATTATGAATTATTTAAAATAAAGTATGATGAAACCATTTATAACATATTTACTAGATTTACTGATATTTTAAATGGACTAAAATCTCTTGACAAGATTTATTCTAATGCAGAAATTGTAAAAAAAATCCTTAGGTGCATGCCTAAAAATTGAAAAACTAAGGTCATTGCTATCCAAGAAGTCAAAGACCTCAATACACTCAGCTTAAAGGAACTTCTTAGATCTTTCATGACTCATGAAATGAATATCAAAATGGACGAAGAGGATGTAATAAGAAAAAGAAGGGCATTACCTTTAAGTCTTCAACTCATGACGATCAATTCGATGAAGACTCCTTAAGTGATGAGAATGAAGACATGACCCTTATCACAAAGAAATTCAAAAGGTTTCTTAGAAATAAGAAATAAGGAAGAAGAAAGTTCTTCAAAAAGGATGGACACAAAGACGAGCCTAACAAATTCAAGGGCGATTCAAGTAAATTAAAAAACGATCCCAAGAAATACGAGATCATTTGCTATGAATGCAAAAAGTCCGGACATGTCAAGGCTAAATGCCAACAACTCAATAAGCAATTCAAAAAGGGCTTCAAGAAGGCTATGATAGCCACATGAGGCGAAAGCGATGACAGTAGCTCCGAATATGAAAGGAAAAAAATGATATTGCAAATCTATGCCTCATGGCTAAGGAAGACGACGAGGTAACACATGACCCTTTCTTCTTAGATGAATTACAAAGTGCATTTGAAGATTTGCATGATAAACTGAGAAATATGGGTGCAAAGAACTCTATTCTTAAAAAATTGGTTCTTTCCTTGTCATGTGAAATTGAAACCTTGAAAGAAAAAAAACTTGCTTTATCAAAACAAATTTGTCTTGAAAAATGAAAACAAGGTTCTAAATGAAAAGGTTGAAGAGTTTACTAAAACTATTTATTGTTGGCCTAATTAAGTTTCAACATGTTTTGATGATAACAAACCAAAGCTTCTAATTGTGCAAATTGATTATGTTCACAGGATTTCAATGACATAAACACAATTGAGAAAGCAAAATAGAAATCATGAAGCATGAAGATTATATTCAAGTAGCTAAGATCCATGGAGCACGAGAAAAATCAAGAAGAAAAAAAAAAGACTTGAATGACTTAAAGATTTTCTTAGTGTAAATGCACTAGAACTTATGTAAGTTCACGTACCATTGGTTATATGTGTGAAAGCTCACAAGAGACCTTAGATGGACCATAATTTTGTTAAATATTTCATGGCAAATCATTTTCAAAGTATAAAATGTGTTTTAAAATATTTCAAAAGAAGTTCGACCAAAAATATGCAAAAATTGTGTGAAGAACGTAGGCCGTTGCGCCAAACATTATAAAAATCGTGGCGTTGTATTTCTATCCTCTATTTTTCATGTTTATTATTATCTTGTTGTTTACTTTTGTATCACATACTTAAATCTTTTACTTGCATTCTAAAATCTCAAATAAAAAAGTTTTGAATCTTGTAATATTGTGAATTAAAATTAATATACTCTTGCACTTTAATCTTCAAACAAAAAATTTTTAAATATTGTTAATTAACATCTACACTTGTGCTTAAATCTTCTATTAAAAAATTTTAAATCTTATTTATAAGATAATTAAAATCTACTTGTGTTTTAATCCTCTAGCAAGAAAATATATTTAAAAATATACTTGTGAATTAAAATATCTTGCTTATAAGTGAATTGAAAAATGTACTTGTTTTCTAATACTTGAACAAGAATTTTTTTTTTAATATCCAATTCACCCCCTCTTAGGATTGCACATATACTATCATTTATAAGTTCACTCTTGAAAAGAACAACTTAGATAAACTTCTCAGTATGCAAAATATGTTTTTAACAAAGCCGATATTGGAAATAAATCAAAGAAGAAGCAAAAGTTCATAAGCAATATTTTTGTTAAAGTATCTTCTAAATACTCAAATGCAACTTTGTCACGCCCTCAACTCAAAGCACGTGAACCCCACGAGACTACCTAACTTTATTGAGGAAATGGTGGAAACCTTTTAATATAATCCCACTTCTTGGACTCAGTTTATTTTCAAACTTGTTATCTTTCCGAGCTTGGTCACTTGAACGCAATCACACTAAATAATGTAGTATCATTATCCTTCTTCCAAGTCCATAATATAGATCACCAACTCACAAATTTATGACGGTGTTACTTATTCATTTACCTAATTTTAAGGGAATTTAACCCAAATTCCTGAATATACTAAGTCTAATTCTTAAAAATTTCGGCAAAATCTCCTTCATTTTTCAGACTATCCAAAATTTACTTGTAAACCTGTTAAACTCAAATCACAATATATACTCATTAATATAGCTCAAGTATAAAAATCAACCTTTTTTTTACACAACTTTATTAATATACAAATGTCATTGCCAAATAATAACAAGAATCTTCATCTCTCTTCTTCACGTTACGACATACTTCAACTTTTCCCTTGATCATTCAAACCTGAAAAAAAATGTTAAACAGCGTACTTAAGCCGAAGCCCGTAGGATAAAAACTAAAATAAATGTAATGCATGATTTGTGAGGTGTGAATGAGCAAGATATTATACAATCATTTTCATTTATTCATTTTATTTATTTATCAATTCAGACATACTTCCATTTTATTTATAAACTTCAAAGATAATATGAACTCATTTAGATTTCTTGGCTTCAAATTTACTTAACTCATCCACTTAGTTCGTCTGTCAATTATTCAAATGTTATAGTATCATTAAACTCGCTTCAGCATCTTAATTTATCTATTAAATTTTCATTTCTATTCTTTTTGTTTCTTTCTCATTAATCACATTTCGTCTTTCATTATTTCTCTTTCTATCTCCTCATTCTTATTAGGCTCATTATTCATTCTAATTTAATCGTTGATATTTTTTATTTACCTTCTTTTCTTCTCTTGCCATAAATTACAGTTTCGCTTTATCTTTCTTTAGTTCTCACTTTCATTATCATTTTCTTTTTAATAAATTATCGAATACAAACACACGTTTATTTATTATAAACTATTAACTTTCTTTTTAGTTCATTAATTCATTATCCACAGTTACATTTCATTTCATCAATCCAATACTGAACCGACGTAAGATGCAACTTATAGAAACCCCTCTCTATTCCTCCAATAGGCTACGTGAAGCCATTGGGTAATAGATAGCTCTATAACTCACCACAACAACCCGTTTTACAGATCTCAGCCGAGGGAACACGATACCCAAATCCATTTTACGGGGATTAACCCGAGGGAACACGGTACCCAGCTTGCGCAAATTTTCGGTCTTTCACCGCGGAGCTAGTCAAGCCCAACTTATCACATCCTTATCAATCATTCTCGGTTCAATATTTGATTAACCATATTAATATTCATTAATAACCGGGAGTCTATCTTCCCAATCCAATTTCACAATCACATAATATTCCTTCTCATTCACAATTGTTACATCATTCTGTTTCTGATTCCATATTATCAATAAACACAAATAGTACATACCCATCCAACTCATCAATTCCACATTCATCGTCTCAAATTGTATCTTTTTAATCATGTAGTAATTACACTTTGCGTTTGACTTTAAAGATGACGGTTTCAGGTTTAACCCAACATGTTTTTCATTTTAATTTAACAATCTCATTTTCTCCTTTACAATTGTTGTCATTCAA
>JAULJZ010000020.1:9017509-9028920 GCA_032270985.1 Heliamphora pulchella | reverse complement strand
CGATTCCAAAGTTTTACTGCTCCGTCCACCTACTGCTCTAAATTACTTTACTTGCTCTGTGTCCGAGTGGGGTCTTCGGCGTTATCATGTGTAAACTTAGCTAGGTTAGGGTTAGGGTTTTGGTTTTGGTTGATTCGCTTCTGGTTCCAAATCTGGACTCGATTCAATGGGGAACTGCTGCAGATCTCCGGCGGCGGTCGCCAGGGAGGACGTCAAGTCGTCGAACTTCTCCGGACACGGAGACGGCCGGAAGGACCGGCCGGGAGCAGGCGGAGGCGCGGGGAAGAAGACGATAACTGTGCTGACTGATGTCTCGAAGGAGAACATTGAGGAGAAGTATTTGGTGGATCGGGAGCTAGGTCGGGGCGAGTTTGGGGTCACATACCTGTGTATTGACCGCGGGACCAGGGAATTGCTGGCTTGCAAGTCGATTTCGAAGCGGAAGCTTCGAACGGCGGTGGATGTGGATGATGTGAGGAGGGAGGTGGCGATTATGAAGCATTTGCCGAAGAACTCGAGTATTGTGAGCTTGAAGGAGGCGTGCGAGGATGATAATGCGGTACATTTGGTGATGGAGTTGTGCGAGGGTGGGGAACTGTTCGATCGGATTGTTGCGCGTGGACATTATACAGAGCGTGCCGCAGCGGCTGTTACAAGGACGATTGTGGAGGTTGTGCAGCTCTGTCATAAACATGGTGTGATCCACAGGGACTTGAAGCCGGAGAACTTTTTGTTTGCAAGTAAGAAGGAGAATTCTCCTTTGAAAGCCATTGATTTTGGCTTGTCAATCTTCTTTAAGCCAGGTGAGAATTATACTATTCCTGGGCAAATATTTAATGAAGAGATATATAGTAACTTATTTCCTAGGTGTGCCTTTTTTAAGCAAAAAGTTATACTTCTCTAATTAGGTGTCCAGGCAATGGTTAGTGGTGGATTATATATATTATTGTTCTGAATTTAGATATTTAAGGATGTTCTACCACTAGTTTGAAGCGCCATATTGGTAAAGGGTAACCTCTCCTTAGGGAGTTTTTTTTGTTTGTAGTAAATATGGCTCAGATTATACATAATCGACCACCTTGATTTATTAAAGTATTTATTATGGTGCATAATATCAACGGAAGAACAGTTAAGAGCCTTGGTCTATCCAAGGAACGCACTTCAGTTTGTTGGAGCTAGAGTTGGCTTGCACTGTTGTTGGGGAGCACCGAATGCTCTTGTGGTCAGCTTTTCAATCTTTCATATGAATTGAGAAGTTTCATAATAAACAAAGGGTGTGAAGTTGTTAGAAAAATAAGAACAAAAACAAAGGCATTGAGGCGCGAAGATTGCTATCTTTAAGGTAAATATACCTCCCTCGAATTAAGTTTGCTACATGGGTTCTTAATAAAATAGCTCCCAAGATACAACAGAGCCTAAAAATCCACATATAGTAATTATGGAGATTTTTCTGGAATCCTCCACGAAATTGTCAAAATGACAAGGTTTTGATAGAAATTGAAGACAATTTGATCTAAGACTGACCTTTTAAAGGCAATGAAGAGATACGAATTAAACCAAAAAAACTTTTATGCTGTGTTTGTTCATTTTAATTTTTTTCTATTAGTTACTAACTAACATAAAATAAATAATTATGTGCATCTTAGCATATCATAACAAAACACACCACCACATGATTGCATCTTGCATCACGCGCCACATGTCCAAGTGCCAAGTGCCCCATTAAAGAACCAACAACGTGTCGCTAGCACCCTATAGCCCACGCCATACACACGCGTGTGAGTGTACATTCCAGTGCTACGCACCGAAACACATAAGATCAAAGCCTGAAAGACCTCTCTCTCCAAAAGCACTACATAATATAGAGAGTCAAGAGAGGCACTAATCTCCAAACCTTCTTCTTACTTCTTCTAGGGCATCCTCTAGACCAACAGACAAAAAGCTTGTTTACTGAGTGAGGCATTACCCAAGAAACCTTAAAGATTGAGAAACACATACCTTACATCTGAGAGACCACTCGAAAAAAATGAGGAGGGAGGAAGAGAGTAGTTAGGGCGGATGGAAGCCATGTGCTTTGAAATAGATGGTGGAAATAGATAAAGTCAAAAGTTCAAATACAAACAAAAGGGCTTGCTTTCAGGGTGAGGAGTCTTTTAGAATTGCCAAACCGCAAACAAGAAAAACCATTCGCAGTCTTTTCTTTTTTTGTTTAGTTTGGCAAAAAATGAAAGGAAACCCACATGTCTCACACATCTCGTATCGTCCGCTCCACATGCGTATTCCTCACTTTTCCTTCCTAACTACTTGAAATGAAAACCGACTAGGAAGAACAATAATAAAAAAAAATCAATCCAACAAAAGGCTGTTCTGTGGTTTATGGCTCACCTGAATATGTGTATCCCCACAACATGTAAGGCCTCTAGGTCGTCCACGAGTTGATCGCCGAGTTTATGTTGATCTCATTGATGATGTACTCGGGCTTGTACCACTAAGGTGCATATACCATCACACAGAATAAGATTTCCCCAAGCCACTAATCAAGTAAATAATATACAATAGTAAGTTCAGAGTCAGAGGTTGTTTAGTTGTTTAAGTCAACCATAAATTATTAGGTTTCCTTAGAGTGCTTTAGATTTAAATTTATTTTGCAATTATTTATTTATTTTTATTTATTAAGTGATATTTTCAGTGGATAAAGATCAACAAAAATTGATCATAAATACTAGTTTTTTATTGAATTCGTTAAAACATATGGCATTTTGTAATTGGATCGCGTGATTCCAAAAGCACCGAGTAATGTTGCTCGGGAAGCTTTCAATAATTCCATGTAGTAAATGGTTACCTTTGGTGTTGGCAAGTTCGGCGTCCACGTGGGACGAAAGTACTCAATTGTCCTTGTAATGATAATAACTATCTAACTCCTGAGTTGTTACTATGATACGCTTGAGCGACTTTACCATGCGATCTCCAATTGGCCCCAAAATAATCATTCTTATTGGGAGTAAATGATTTGTTAATAGACGTGCACCGTTTTGCATATGAGCTAATATGATGTTCCGCAACAGATCCATGGCGAACTCCTTCATGATGCTTGTTCCATACTTCAATTCCCCGCCAAAAGTTCCTCGGCGCCCTCAAAACACACATTGAGTGTGCTCTTTCGACGGCTGAGGATACCATACCGCTTGAGGATGCACCGTAACGGTATGCTGCACCACACCGAAGTAGACACCCTGATTCTTCTACTCCTTTGCACATGCAACACCAAGTTATCGATGGCGAGAATAGCTTTTCTAGAGGAAGTCCACACAAAAAATGTCACTTTAGGAGGGGTCCTTGCACACTATACCCCCTTTCATTCCCTTTCAAGGAAAGCTCCAAACACCCAAACCAATAAGGTATAATGTGATGCCACTAAATACAAACCATTAAAAGCAACATGCCACATCCTACTATTCTTTAAAACCAACTGCACAACGATACTATAAAGGGTTCCAAGAAAATTTACCACAGAGTCAACTTCCCAATCTAGCAACGGCCTCTTGAACAAAGGGGTCTATACCCCTACTTGCATAAAACTTAAATACAAATCTACCCTCATATACAACGTTTGACTAGTTAGAGGAGCTTATTACTTCACTACCCTAATGCTGAGATGCTTTAGGTATAGTTAGGCTTGCTTTACATCAAGTGTGATAGAACTTCCACTATATACATATAATGCAGTCTCACTTGATTAAAATGGTAATAGAAAATATAAACATTGATGGGTAGTTGGTACTTCTACAATTGGTCTAAACTTTTGGATAACCCATTAATGGCCCTGTTTGGGTGATTAGCTTATTGGCTTATTTGCTTATTAGCAAATAAGCCAAAACACAAATAAGCCACTTTGTTTGGGTAACACAAATAAGTCATTTCGTTTGGCTTATTTTTGGTTTATTTTGCTTATTTGCTTAAATAAGCCACGTCGTTTGGGTATTTTTGGCTTATTGGTTTAAAATTTTACTTATTTGGTTCGTTTACGTGACGTAGCTTATTTTTGGCTTGTAAGCCAAATAAGCCAATAAGCTGGTTTACCCAAACAGGGCCAATATCGTATCAAGTCTTATTCTTAATGGTCAGAAAATTTGTAGTTAACTTAAGGTTTTAAGCAACTCCAATATTAAAGTAGTGTGTAATATGGGTTAGGCTCTCCAATATTATCATAAAGTTAGCGCGTTGGTGATGCTTGGTCTAGCCCGTGTGCCAGCTGAAAGGTCAGTCCTTCTTAAGTTAATAATATGTAAGCTAAAAATTTGTTCTTCTCACTAGTGGATGTAATTTGGTACGGGAGTATTTATACCCGGCCATTGTTGGGTAAAATCCAAAAGTTGTAACGTCAGAAGTGATTAAATGCATCTTGTGTCTAGTTGGAAAAACCTTTGTGTGCAAAACATATAGATGTTTAGCTATGCCCTCAATAGTTGGACATTGGGGTGGGTGGAACTTAAAGTTGAGCTAACTTTTGCCTGATGGTTTATTCAAAATTGACCCTTGAGGCGTGATAGGTATTATTTTGATGAGTTTGAAGTCTTTTACAATTATTCAACATGGGTCTTTTCATTTTTGGAAGAGGTGTATAAACTATATATGATCTGTACATAAGATGTGATAAAATTATTAATAGGCCCTCATACATCCATAGTTAGAATTTGATGAGGTTGCAGAGGTTGTTTTAAATGCGACTTAATGGGTTGTTCTAGTCGACAAATGCTAGTTTTGGAACATTGTTATATTGGAATGGATTATATAAAAGGAAAAAATTCAAGCGTATCATATAATATGTTTCATAATATATCTCCAAAATCAAAATTGCTATGGTGTTGTTTTTTCCCTATATTTATTGGAAAGATGGGGAGGAAGCACATTGTTTGGTAAGGAGGATAGTTGGGGAGAAGAGAAAAGAGGGCTCAATTTCCATTTGGGCCCGCATATTGTGTTTTCCTAAATATTGGCTGAAGAGAGGAGAGAAAGAGAGAACTGCACTTTTGAACGTGAATTTGTGGTCTTGTCCCCCAAAGTAATCAACTTTTTGTAGTGAGGTATGATTCTGAAACAAAACAAACTCATTTTGGTGGTATTTGGTATTGCTGAAACTAATAACTTATAGATTGTAACTTGTAACAGATGTTATGAGTGTTTGAAAAATATGCTAGCTTGTAGTCAAAAGTAGTTATTTATGAAAAAAAGAAAGTAATGATAGTTTGTAGTAGAAGTTGTGGGTGTTTAGAAAAGATTGTAATTTATTGCTAAAATTAGTAGTAGAAAGCAAAAAGCTACGCCTAGTAGCTTAGCCAAACACCCCTGTTGCTTCCTCTTTTCTTTCCCTCCTATCAAAACAAGCAGGATATCCACTATGTAGTTCCTTTTGATAACCCACCTTTCGTTCCAACCAACCATAGAGTTAGGCGGAAAGATCAACTTTGACGTGGACATGACACCCTCTCTAGAAGTATTCATAATTCTTAGCTAGTGACATTTCTTGTTGTAATCATTTTTTATGCCAATGCATCCATAAGGCGCTTTAATTATGTCTTGTTATTGAAATGCAAAACTTGTATGTGCATTTGTTAGGCTTTTAGTTGGAATGATCGTATAAAAGCAAGGAATTAAAGTGTATCGTATTAGGTGTAAACACGTGCTCCAAAAATAAAACTGCCGGCCCTTTATTTAGGGTTCCAGAACCTTGTTACATACAAATAACCAGAAAGGCATTGCTGTAATGACTTAATTGTCAAAGATCAACTACATGGCAAGACAAAGGTGTTACTTGGGTTACTGGCATAGAGATAACAAATATAGGCTTTAGTTTAAAATCTTTGGTGATTTTTGAAAGTTCTATTGAATTTTGCACCACATTTATGCCTAAAGCACCTAATGGTCCTACTCCATGCTTTACCTTGGCTGAGACGAGTTAATTTGATGCCTCACAAACTGGGTAATATTGTTAGTCTTACAATGCTCATAGCAAATTGTTTCTGGAAGCATATTCTGGTAACAATTTTGTAGAATAGGATCCTACTATCTTACTCCCGATCCTGCAAAAACTGCTTAACAATTTAACAATCTACTTCTTGCTCTATTTAGACTATTGTCTAGAGATGGAGGTACTTGTGAGTTATGATCCAGCATGGCTGATATGACTCAATAATCTTACCCTTGTATAATCATCAAATCATTGTGTACGTGTTTGTATATGGAGGCAATATCACACGTATACTTATAAATAGATACATAGAACTAATCACAAAAAAATGTATAACTTGGTGATGGATACATAGCTAACTAATCTAAAAAAAATGCATAACTAGCTGATGGCTTCATCTGTTTATTGGCGCATTGATTTGATGTCCTTCAAATGTGGCCTTTTTTCTGATTTATGCTTAGCGAGATGCTTACAAAAGAACAATCAGCTAATGGAGACATTTAAATCAAAGAGTACAATATTTTTTTAATATAAAATTCCAAAGAGGAAGTCTGAACAGATAAAACTGTTAACTTCTCCAATTTATTATTATTTTTCTTTATTTTAGGTTTCCAGAATTATGTTATCTAGCACTGAATTTTTTGAAATTTTCTTAGGTGAAAGGTTCTCTGAAATTGTTGGAAGCCCATATTACATGGCTCCGGAGGTGCTCAAGCGGAACTATGGTCCAGAAATAGATATATGGAGTGCAGGAGTAATACTCTACATTTTATTGTGTGGGGTCCCTCCCTTTTGGGCCGGTAAATGTATTCCTGGCAGAATCTCTCTTCCTCTCTCTGTGTGTATGCTTGCATGTGTATGCATGGCTGTAGATACATGCACGCATTTGTCAAAGCTTACTGTGTTGGCATATTTACATTATTATGCCCTTGTTTCAAGGGAGCACACCTTGACATTTCATCTCTCTCTCATATTTTTAAATGTGACACTTAATTCTCTCCTTTCCTGTCTCTCCCCATCTGGCTAAACCTAGTTTCCCCATGCAGAATCTGAACAAGGGGTTGCACAAGCCATTCTTCGTGGGATAATAGATTTCAAACGGGAACCATGGCCAAATATTTCAGAGAGTGCTAAGAGTCTGGTCCGTCAGATGTTGGAGCCGGATCCAAAGCTTCGACTCACTGCAAAACAAGTCATTGGTATGTTAGTTCTTTTTTGGGTGTAAGGCTGCTTCTATGGTCAAACCAATTCAAATTTATATCAACGATGGTGTGCCTTGGCAATCTCCAGACAAGATCTTGACAGAGGCATAATGCCTATTTATGATTGTCTATTTTTAAGGAGCAAATGATCCTTATATTTTGTTTCTAAATCCAATGATTTCCAAGGAAGTTATACATGACTTAATTCTTTCATTTTCCGTGGGAATATATTTATAAGTCAGTCATGCTTGCTAGCATTCAGGTTGCTACTTTCATCTTGTCCTTGTGACTACCTCTTATTGAGTATAGGGACGTAAGAAGATGAATTATTTATCAACTCATAACCGACCATTAACAGCCAGGGGTTCTCTCTCTCTCTCTGGGGTTTATTTTTGGTGACTTACCTACTGGAGATTGGACAGAAATAGTCATGAATATGGCTTTTCGGTAGCTGATCAGCCCTAACTTCAGAAATCACAAAATTTTGGCTGCTTTAAATATTATAGCGTTTGGGGTCTGTTGCCTTTTTGACCTGGGGGTTGTGATGTTGATCTCAGTGGATGGTTTTGGAGTGATTTGATAATGCAGGCATATCAATGCATACATTAATTGTGGTTGAATGCAAGAAAATTTGTGGGAAATAGTTGTAAGTGTGGAACTTATCCAAATTTTTTAATGATAATAATAATTACCTGTGAGTGTGGGTGATATTTTCTTTCTTTTTTAATCTCTATTTCATTTTGATATTAATTTTGTTTGTTGTGGATGTGGATGGTGCAAAAATATGATATAATATTTGTAATGTTTAAATGGAAACTTGCACATTTCAATTATCTGATACTCAGCACACATGAATCTGGTTGTAAAACAGGGGTTTAATATTTTGCTTGTCATGTGTAAGTATGTTACAATAGCAAAACCAAATCTCCTATTCCCGTACTCCTACTGCATGGGTGGTACCTTGCTCTACACATTTATGAGACTCGAGTTTTATTGTTGTTGAATAGCGTGATATACATTATTGGGCTCATTTCTTAGCAGTTTAAATTTTTAGGATAATTGGTGACTTAACATGGTATCAGAGTTCTAGTTTCATGAGGTTTTGGGTTCAAGTCTCGTGATGTGTTTTCCTGTTACATTTGTTATTGTGCACTCTGCGTGTTGGTGCACTTATTCAGTTTGTTCACCTTTCTACGTGCGAGACAGGGTTGGACATGAAAGGGAGTATTGAATAGCTTGATATACATTGTTGGGTCTATTTCTTAACAGTTTAAGCTTTTACGACAACTTGTGACTTAACAATTGTATATCGCATTGACAGCTTTAATATGTTTCAACTTTCAAGTCTAGCTGAAAAACATAGAACGTGCCAGAAACATGATATTAAGAGCGAGTGTTTAACACTTTTAAACGTATTTATTGGTTTGGACAAAGAGAGATGTTGTCACATTTATGGATATGTAAAACGGTAAGCATTGCTTGATGGCTCTGACAGCTGATTCCAAATGGTAGAAAGCTTCTGTTTACTGGGTATACCTACTTTAGGCATAATGAATATTGTGGATGGAGTTATATAGAAAGAATGTGTGGGTCATTTCCAATTGTATTGTAAATTTGTATCGGGCATCATTTAAATTTTTCCCATGGAAGCTGAGGTTGCATTTTTGGATGTTAGTAGTCTCCGGTCTTAATTTAAGTTCTTTCTGCTCACAGAGCATCCTTGGCTTCAAAATGCCAAAAAAGCTCCAAATGTTCCTCTTGGTGATGTTGTCAAGTCAAGACTCAAGCAGTTCTCTATGATGAATAGGTTCAAGAGAAAGGCCCTGAGGGTTAGTTAATTATATACCCCATTTTATAATTCTGTTGTGTAATCCTTGAAGAAACATTTTAATGGATTTTTCAATTGTAGGTTATTACTTGAAGAAACATTTTAATGGAACTTTCAATTGTAGGTTATTGCTGATTTTCTATCTGTTGAAGAAGTTGAGGACATCAAGGAAATGTTCAGAAAGATAGATACTGATAATGATGGTATTGTTTCTATTGAAGAACTGAAAGTTGGTCTTCAAAAGTTTGGTTCACAACTCGCAGAGTCTGAAGTACAAATGTTTATTGAAGCTGTAAGTCTTACTTGCATTCTGCCTGAATCATTATCTTTTCACTTTCCTCAGCTGAACACCGATCCTGATGTTAACTACTATGTCTAATAGCTGGTTAACTGTTGGTGTGCTATAGTTTTTCCCTTTTATCTTTTGGCATTTGAGTTGTAATACTGTTAGAAGTTCTTGTGTGGTTATACAATACCGGGAAAGAAAAAGAACCAGAATTGGGATCTGGGGTGATCCAGATTTATCAGGATAAGTGCCGCATGCCCCGTAAGTGTTGCATAACCATGAGTATCAGAGGTTGACTAACTAGTGGATCCCACTGAGGAGTTGTAAACCAGTGAAATCAATTTAACCAGCCTAACAATTTGATCCAACAATTTGACCAATAACTCTTTTTAGCACATTGAGAAATATTCTATAAATCTACCTTCTTTTTGCATACCCTTAAGCTGTGTTTGGATTAAGAGTTTGTGGATTGGATTTACCAAAGAAAAGGAAAAGGGAATCAGTCAAATAGATTTGGCTTCTTCACTGCAATATCTTCTCATCTTTTCCTAAACTTTTCTTTTCCTTTCATAAATCCTTCCACAAATCTTTGACCCGAAACACAGCCTTAACAGTATAGCATGAGTTGGACAAGATTTTGTTGAATGTGGGGAAGAGTAAAATGGAGAAGAAGAATAAAGAAATTGCGAATCAAGTAGAGGAAGGAGCAATAGAGGAATAGATGAGGGGGTAAAGATATGAGAATTACTGACAAAGACAGACAAAAAGTAGATAAGAATAGGATTAGAAAAAGAAAAAGGATATCGAGGAGAGGGAGAGGAATCGCATCATTTGTGCTGCATCACGTATAATAATCTGTGCATCTGTATTGATTTCTGGTATGCTTCAGCAGATTTTCCATACCTTACCCCTTCCATGTAAATGCAAAAGATTTCCCTCTTATCAGCTTTTGCATTAATTAAATATGGTGTCTTTCTGGGTTGATTGAAGTGTGCCCTCCTTCCTTTTGGTTTTGAGAAACAAAGTTGATTTGAGCTTTTTATTATTATTTAAATATCCAAAGCAAGATATGAACTACCATGGTCCAAACTTATGTTTTATAGCCGACCCCAATTGATTAGAACACAACGCTTAGTTTACTTTTTATAATTCGAAATTATGTTTTCTTTCATTTTATTAAAATTTCCTCTTAAACAATTTTTGGCACCTTTTGTGGTTAAAGGTGATATAATATCATTTCCCGGAAGGACATATGTGGTTGTTAAGAAATCGACTGCTTGCCCAACATTAGAATCATACGTGGAAGACATCTTATACTTGTCAATAGCTAATTTTATGAACTGCTAGAGTATTTATGATTTTTTACAGAAGAATCCCTCTCTTTAGATTTGGAATATTGAACGAACGAGGATGTTGACAACAGGTCGATACTAATGGGAAAGGAACCCTGGACTGTGGAGAGTTTATTGCTGTTTCCCTCCATCTACGTAGAATGGCCAACGATGAGCATCTTCGCAAGGCTTTCTCCTACTTTGATAAGGATGGTAATGGTTACATTGAGCCAGATGAGCTTCGGGATGCCTTGATGGAAGATGGCGCGGACGATTGTACAGATGTAGCGAATGATATCTTTCAAGAGGTTGATACAGACAAGGTATCAGACCAAACAGTTATCCATTAAGCCAGTTTAAACCAACAAATTTGCATCTCACTTTACTTTTATGCGAATGCAGGATGGACGAATCAGCTATGATGAGTTTGCGGCTATGATGAAGACTGGGACGGATTGGAGAAAGGCTTCTCGACATTACTCAAGAGGGAGATTCAACAGTCTAAGTGTGAAGCTGATGAAGGATGGTTCTGTAAACTTGGGCAGTGAGTGAGAACTATGCATCGCCAGTTTTCTTACACACGTACAGGAAAGTACTAGAATCATTTCCCATATATTCAATGTCTTCTTTCTTTCATGATTATTTGTGGGATTTATTGATTGGATGGGCCCCCCCATTGATTGCTGGCTAGCGAGGACCATGGAAGAGGTAAGTACATAAATCTACCTCTTCAGAATGTGAAGTGAGCAAAATACACTGACTTATAGAGATGGTACGTCTTGTATGATTCTGTCCT
>JAULJZ010000020.1:9004773-9017409 GCA_032270985.1 Heliamphora pulchella | reverse complement strand
CCCATTCCATAGATTATTACAAAGAACTCTATCAAGGCATTCCATAATATTAGCGAGGTTAGTTTTGTTGTTAGACCAAGTAAGCTTTGGGCCAATGCAACCAATGTTATACAGATTACAGTAATTCATGCGATCTAAGAGACGGGAACGTTTAAAGTTAGAAGTACCTCAGATGTGAGCCCTACGTTCAGAAGTTTCAACAAACCCACTGAAATCCCAAGGGTGGTTGATGGACCGTGCTTTATCACTAGTATCCATCCAGAAATTTTCTCTGTTGCTTGGATTTGGGTTAGCATAAACAGTGAAAAGAATCTAATCTTCATAGTCAAGTTTAAAAATGGTCGCATGGATGCATTGTTCCTTAATCTCATAAGCGCAAAATAGTGACTTAAGTAGGGTCTCACAAAATCCAAATACCACCCGATCTCCCTAAAGGATCAGAGATGGAATTGGCAAAAAAAATCGATGTTATTAAAGAAATTGAGGAGCACGAGAAATGCACCTTGGTTTCAAGCAGAATAAGGATGGTGAGTTTATAGGAATATACCATGTCCTTGATACATCTCTTAAAGGATGAGTTGCCGGCTCCCCGACAATTCCAAGTTAACACAATCATGGAAGACATAATTAGAAAGTTAGAGAGAGGTAGAAATTTATCCCAATTAAGCAGATTGCTTACAATTTGTTAGTCCTTCATCGAACCATTTTCACTGGATAAGAATATCTCGCACGTTTGGACTCCTACTCCAGCTACAACCTGGTTGACAAGTTTCAGTCTGATTTCTTTGATTCACCACTCTGTCCTTGTGATGTGAACCTCATTTGCCTCTGGGCAAACGGAGAAGGCAACGAGGTTGCAAAGTCGATGGTAAAACACGGATGCTGCCATTAACCTGATTCGCACTAGTGTGGAAGGGGTTAAGAAGCCTGGAAGAGGAGGGGAAAGATCTTTTGGAGGGGAGAGCAGAAGCGGCGGAGGGAGCTAGAAGTGTAAAGATATCATAAGAAAAAGAAGAGGAGTTGGGGGTTAGCAAGCAAGATAAAAGGGTTTGGAGTTGGGAAAAAACTTAGGCTCGCGCGGAGGTGAGTGGAGAAGGATTAGGCTCGATGGCCTTAAAAGAGGAAGGAACAGCAGATGTGGAGGTCTTCGCATGCCCATCTGAGGCAAAGGGCCTTGGGCGAGGATTAAGGGCAAGTTATAGGCCAAATTTTTTTTGGTTTCGTGGGCCTAACAAGATAGGACCAAAGGCCTTTTTGGGTAAGGTTTTCTTGGGCCTAAGAGATACAAGCATCCACTGCCCAAACCCATTGGGCTGGTTGTGGGTGCTGGATGGCTGGGCTAAAAGGCCCTGGCTCGCATCTTCAATAAAATGTTGATTACGGTTCGAATTAGCCATTATTGGAGATGGTGCCGGTGGCTTCTAGAGTTCCAAGCAACTGCCAATTCGATGACTAACTTTACCGCAATTAATGCAAAATCCATGTAAATGTTCATATTCAATACTAAGTTTTTTGCCTTCAATGGCGAAAGAGGGTAGAAGAGATTTTTTAAGATCTATTCCACACAAATTTTAGCTTACTTACCTCTGCTTGCAGTGATGGTTATGAGATTTACCTTGAGAGACTTTACGAAGACTTTAGCAATGGTAAATAGAATTCTTTCATCATAGTATTCGACGGGAAGTCGAGGGAATCTCACTTAAATCGCCATAGTACCCTCCTCTACTTCCTTAGGCTTGAAATTAGGTTCTCATTTTCTCACTGTGAGGTAATGGTCAAAGATGATCCAAGGTCCTCCCATTGTAACATGCATCTGATATGAGGCCATTTGGAATTTGACTAGAAAAAATCCCAATCCTAGATCATCAACAAACTAATAGTCACCTTGGGGGCCTAGATTTAACTGGTTATAGCGACGAGGGCTTTGTAGCCGATGGTTTTCCCAAGCAATTTCACGATGAGGCAATCCTTTCATTGTTTCCTAACTCTTTTGAAGAGTCACTTGGGTATGACTATAATCGAAGCTCCATTGGATTCTTTCATAATCTCCGTATCATTCATCTTCGTATCATTGTCAGAGTCAGATGCATCATCTAGCAAATCATCATCAAAAATTTCTTCGACGTCACTATTAAAGGCCTTATCTCTTATTTTAGATTGCAAGAGAGCATCTCGGAAAGCTTTTTGCTCTCCGATTTGTGAAGATGTTGGTTCGCACATCAACTCGTCTTGCCCAATATTATTTGTATTTAGATTCATTATTTTAAATTTTATTTTCTTAAAAAATTAATATTAGGTTTATTTGTACTATATTAAATTATTAATTCCTCATATAAAAACTAATAGCAACAAATTCATGGGATAACTTATCTTTCTCAAGGTTTTTTTTTTTTCTTATTCAATGGCAAAAAAATTAACCAATTGTTATTTCATATTTTATCTTATTTTAACAAAATACGATAAAGACAATTACAATAGATATCATCTTTTTATTATCCTATAGTATTGAAACATATATAAATCTCATGTATTACTTATTCCTCCTAGTTCCCTAAATCAATTCGCCATTAATAATATCACATACAACAGAAAATATATATATTTCAGCCATTCATGGCACGTGAAAGATATAACAAGACATGAAAAATACACTGTACAAAATTCTCTTCCTCTCTCTTTTTCTCTCTTTATATATATAAACAAAAGGGAGTTTTCATGTGAATGAATTCGAAAGCTTCAAAACTTCAATTCAAGATTTA
Source organism: Heliamphora pulchella (assembly GCA_032270985.1). Lineage (NCBI taxonomy): Eukaryota > Viridiplantae > Streptophyta > Magnoliopsida > Ericales > Sarraceniaceae > Heliamphora > Heliamphora pulchella. The sequence goes on along the minus strand of JAULJZ010000020.1, from coordinate 9,014,650 downwards.
TAGAATTTGAAATTTAAAAATATTTTAAAAATATTTTATTGGCTAATTTATTCAACAAATTAATTTTAAAATTTTGAAAACATTTCAAACAAATCTAATTAAGTCATACATATCCCTTGATTTATAAGATCTTCTTATTATCTCTCCAAAATTATGCAAACATCCTTACTTTAACAAACTACATGATTTTTAGGATGTCTTTGTCCCTCTAAAATATAGATAATTATTCTACTTACACACTAAAATAAACCCATGCTATTCACATAATCTTTGTTACAAAAAAATAGTATAATATAATTTTAAAAGTTTTTTATTTATTTAAAAATTCTTACAATTATATTTGTACGATCAATCACTTAGAAAATAAAGGTCAAATAATTATTCTAATCAAGAAAATAAAGATAAAATTACTCAATTTTTTTCCTTTTTCTTTCAATTTTTATTTCAATGCATACCACTAGAATAGTTAGCTTCAAGATATCAACAAAATTATTTTTAATCATATATTAATCACAAAATATATATTTAGCAACACTTAAAAGCAATATTATTTTAGAATTTATGATTCTTTTTAGAATCGTAAATAATTCCAAAACTGTGAAATATGACAATCAATAGCATTTTTGAAATAATTTTAATTTTAAAAATCAATTAATTGAATAGGTCAGTCAATTGAATTAATTTTTAAAAATATTTTCCAGTTTACGATGCAAATAAAAATAATGGAATGATTTAGCTAATAATAAGATAATTAAATCTTTTAATTTGTGGATATGGAAATTTTTAAAAAGTATTACAAGAAATTCAATTAAATCAGTTAAGAAGAAAATTATGTGTTATTAAGAAAGTTAAATTGTCAATTATTTGTGCTTACCAGCATTTGCTTTTATTTATTTAATTAAATTTGTTATTGATTTTTATTTGTCATTCCCCATCTTTTCCCAATTCTAGTATCTTTTTGATGTTTTTGTATTATTGATTTTCATTTGTCTTTTCCCCTTTAAAAGAAATATGTTACAAAAAAATCTAATTAAATCCATTAAGAAGAGAAATTTGTACCGTTAATTAAAGTTAAGTTGTCAATCATTTGTGCATACTTGGCGATTACTCTTTTTTTTTTTATATTTAATCAGATTTATTATTAATTTTCATTTGTCATGCCTCTTTCATTTTCCAATTATAGTCTCTTTTTGTTTGTGTTTTTAAATTCTTGATATATTTAAATAGATTTATATTATATTTTAACGAATAAAAGAAAATAGCTAAACTAAGGGCAAAAATTAGTCTCTTCTTCATTGAATTAGTTTCTTCTTCAGACAGATGGGATTTTATTTTATCCAATACACATATATAGGCTAATTATAGGAGTCGTATAAAGATGGCATCTGATTAAAATATTCTGAGATATTAAAAATCGAGGTGATTGACAAGTTGTGAGACTCCACAGGAAGCTGGTTTTGATAAAGAGGACACACAATCTTAGCTTTGATTATAAGATTCTGATTAATCAAGTGATGGAACTCTATACCTTAGGTAGCAAGGCATTGTGTCATGGGACGACATAAGATTCTAAATATCAATCAAGTGATGGAACTTTATACCTTAGGCAGCAAGGCATTGTGTCATGTGGGGATATAAGATTCGGAATATCAATCAAGTGATGGAACTTTATACCTCAGGCAGCAAAGCATCATGTCACAGGACGACACAGAAGAAGCCTATCAAAGGGCAACTCGTGACATATCGCCATACATCCTAAGCCTCTTTGGAGCGCAGAATTCTTCTTTAGACCTTACTTCAGTTTTGTCGATCTCCGGCACAGATTAGGTGAAAAGGCCTTGAGAAACAATTTGCCATATGAGGACTTTGAGCTTTAGAAGTTGCTTCTAATAATGATTCTCATACAACTTGAGAAATTTCAGTGTTTTCTCCAGACACACAGATTCGTGCTTTCAAAAAAGCCTTCTATGTCAATAAACAAATTGAGCAGACCCAACGCAAGATTGGTTATTAATTACTAGCCTCTGGATCATTTTTTTGCAAGATGATAAATTTCTACTTGTTGGATTTTGTAATGCATGTTCAGTTTTTAAAAAATCCTCCACAATTCTATGTAGAAATCTGCTTTGAGCTTCAATTCTAAGTTTCGAGCTCCTTTGAACTTTTGATTAGAGAAATAACTGAATTGAATAAATAGCCATTGAAGGAGGACGAATTCAATTCACCCTGACCCACTAAGGGCTGAAGGAGGCCAAGGACCAGAGCCCAAAAATATAGCCCAAAACACCCCGTCAGCGGCAACGGCCCTGAAGGCCAAGCTGAAAGACCGAGATCAGCCAATGTTTTCAGGAGGGGTGGGATAGCCAAGCCCCCGCATATGGTGTGGGGAGTTCGGCTCTGCAGGCCACATTTAATGCGACTTGACCATGATCGTATAGCATTAAATGAGATTAGACAGACCCCATAGAACATTTAATGTGATTGGATCAAAAGAGATTTAGCATCAAGTACGATTTAGCCGAAGTCTTATGCGCATCAAAGATAATATGACTGAGGAGACGACATTTATTGCGATTTGACCGAATTCAGTCTGGGCCACCTGACATAGCCATTTGCATAGCAAATCTGCCATAGCCGTTTTGCAGAGTGGCATATGAGAAGACTTGATCATCATAAGACCTAAGGAAAAAGGTGCACGCTTCTCTATAAAAAGAGTGGAGGACCAAGGCCAAAGGTATGCACAATCTGATTTTTAGAGCCAAAACTCTTATCAATTTGTTTTCTCTTCATTCCTTTCAAAAATCTATTCTAAATTTAGCATCAGAGTGGCTTCTGGCGATTTACGTTGGCCAGTTAACGTTTGTGCCTTTTTGCAGTTTCACATCCATTGACGGGTTCGCTTGGACTGAATCTGACCCTTATATAAATTGAATATACGGTTCAACCCTCGTACAGACATAAATTATCTCATTAAAGTTGAATTTCTTTATGTGGATTTGAGGACATTTGACTGATACCTCAAGTTGATCACTCAACTGCCTTACTACATCTTTCTGCATTTGCAATGCTTGGTTGAGCTGAGCACCCCCTATCGACTTCTTCTTTCTTTGTTTTTTCAAAGAAAAAAAACAGCACAAAGAGATTAGAATCTCAAGATGAGACTAAGCATTAGAATTTAGATATTACACAATTGGGTAAAAAGATCAAATGATCCAATATTCCTAATATAGATGATTTTCAATAATCCTCATGATATATGTCAAAAGAAAAAAAAAGGTGCAACAACTCACGAAGTTGCGCCGAAGTTGGGCAGTAATTCAGAAATGTTTCCCCTCCCAAACCAGCCTCCTGCATATTGGAAGAACAGATAAAAGATAAAACAACAATTTTATTTGAACAAAATGGAGTTATTAACTTACTATATTCCATTTTCATTTAATTGGTACGAATTCAATGCTTACCAGTTACCAATGAAAAGAAAAGAACAATTTTATGCAGAAACTTCTAAACAAAGATGATTTGCAAGTTAATTAGTCAGAAGTTACTACTAAAAGATTCTGGAATGAACTTCAATATCCTGTATTTATGAAAGTCAAAAAAAAAACAAAGGAAAAGTCACTAATCCATAATATTGTCATTATAAAACTAAAAAGGATTATAGCAAACATGCATAGTTTGCAGAGCAGGATCAAATTCAACTTGGGTATAGAATATTGTATAACACTCACGTGAGTGTGTACACTCAATACACACACACACATACATATGTGTGTGTGTGTGTGTGTGTGTGTGTGTGTGTAATGGTTCCAATAGAGATAGCACAAATCAAAATACCAAAAGAAAAAAAAAGTCTGTAGGCAAGGATACGACAGAAAACCATCGTTACAGAGACTGGAGAAATGCTTGACAAAAAAAAACATAAAGCCATCAAAGTCGCAAAGCTCAAGAAGCACCAACTTTAAATCTACAGAACTCTTAATCCTATAGCTCAACACTAACGCATTTTTAAGATAGACGCACTTAAACCTTTCCAAGTAGCAATTTTATAAGACATAACTGATCAGCATGACACAGAAGAAACAAAGAGGGAGGGCGAGAGAACCTGCAAGTGGCTTTTGACATGGTAGACGTTTAATCCTGGAATCCCCATATGCCTTTATGCGTAGCCACTGCATGAGCAAGCACGTGACCATTAGAGAGAATGAGAATATTAACCAGAAGACATCAACGAAGTACATTAGAATTATGACTGCCATGCAAGCCTGAATCTATGATTTTTGAACATGCTATCGAGACAACAAAGCCGATTAACTGCCTTTTCAAACAGATAGTGCAGCCCCAGTGTCCATTTTGCCCGCTTTTTTCCTGAGCCATCGGATCGACCTGATCCCAAGTCGGAATCAAGTGTCATAGCAACCCTGCTGGGCACTGCCAAGTGATTGAGTTAATGACCCAATTCGATGGGTTATAGGCAAGAGGAACGCAAAAACAACTGTCAACTGAAGATCTAAAGCTAGCTATGGGAACTAAGTATGGTATGTGGAGATGCCGTGAAACGTCAGCAATTAATGGAATTAACTGGGCCAACAGAGCTCAAAGCTTTTCAAAGTCAAAACTTGGTTTTCTTAGGCTACGTCATTTTTGCCAAGGAAATCTGACTATGAAATGACCTAGGATTATGACCCATGAGAATCTTACAAGATAAGCATGACCTACCAAATACCAGATTGTCTGATCCGAAGTCAACCCAAGTCATAGCACTTTGAGAACCAGAAGAGGGAGGGAAATCGGGTCATCCCCGCCCCGACAGTACCAGTCTAGTTACCCAAAACCCTGCAATTGTTATGGAGCTGAACATGAAAATCCTGCTCTATAACACAAGCCTGTTAAGCAAGGGAAAGGAGGCCAAGAAGGAAGGTGATAGCTCTGTATGTAATCCAGTGTTCATTCTCATAGTCGCCATGCAAGGCATGTGCTGACCACTAGTCAAATAATAAAAAATTCTCCAGTTAAGCAAATAACATTGAAGCATCTGTAATAATTAAGAAAAATACAATGTATAAGACACAGAGATTTGGCATGGACGAAAGCCATCTCCAACCATCTAAGATCATTCACTATAAAACAAGCACCATTACAGCTCCATTACAAAGATTAAAAGGTAATATTTTTATGCTGCTTTGTCAGCTATCAAAACATCAGTGTTCATCCCCATTGCTGGCTTTAGAAACAACTACTGCCTGCCCCGCTTCATGCTGCAAGATGGGCATTTATATTGTTTGATATTCTCAGCTTTAGCTGGAGTGATCTTCACACACTTCCCGTGGAACCACTTCTCACAGATGTCACAGCCAATCCAAAACTCATCTGCGTTATAATTCCCACCACAGCTCCCACAAAGAGTTTCGCTATGTTCATTTTCATCCTCTTCATAACTCTCATCCGCAAGTTTTGGGCTGGCTTTCACCTGTCCATCACTTGATCTCTACATAAAAATGGATCCGTATGAATGTCAAAGATAACGATGAATCAGTTCTAAACAAAAACCAACTCCAAGTCAAAAACACACAAAAAACAAAAACACAAAAAAGTTCCCAAGTTCCTTGCAGCAAATCCATGTCCAAAGTCTCGTGCACTCCACACTCGTGTGTATGTTACAGATGAGCTTATGGTAAAGTTGATTATTAAAAAGTGGAAGCTAAAAGTAGTAAAATGGAGTTTCTCAAAATTAGCCTTTTTTAAGTTATATTTTGCCCTAAGCAAAAAATAGGATCAGTCACAAACAAGCTAAGACAGTTAATTATAAGCTGCAGCAAACACCCATATGCTTTACTTCAGTAAATGCCAATAGCACATTATCATTATAGCGCATGCCCCTAGCAATATTTCACGGGGATAAGTTGGTCTCCAATTTAGATATTGTCTAAACAAGTAAAGGGACACAGAAGGAAGAAAATGTATGTCAATTCTGATCCTTCTTAGTTCTTACCTTTGTGCTTCCCCGGGATTTGCTTCCACTGTCAGCACTGGGCTTGTCTTTCACAGGCTTCCTTTCTGTCACGACTTCAAAAACAGTGGGGAAGTCATTGATCAAGCTAAATAGACGTTTCCTGTCCATCAAAAGCAATAATGTAAGTTCCGAAGAAAAGCCTTACTAGGAAAACATCATTTCTTGAACTTAAAGATTAATAAATAATAAATTGATTAGAACCTGTGTATGGAGAAAGTGTGCATGTATTAAAATAATAATCTCTGATCTTATAAATGGATAAACCACCACAAATTGGTTCGTGGAATGTGGCTTGTTCAAAAGGACCAATTGGCAAACATCTTTCCTTGCCTTTCCATTGATTAGTTTGTCTTTGTCGTTTCTAGCAATGGGTCAATATTACCCATTCGACATAACAATAGTACATTATGGTAAATGAGAAGCTTTGGCTTGGGTCGGAATCGGGAAAGCAAGGTCAGGGTAGAGGTCGGGCCTAGGTTTAGGCTGAACTTGAGCAGATGCTCAATCTGATCGGACCCAACCGAGTTGCAGCATTTACTGAATAGCAAGGGAAACATGATGGAGCTAGGGACGTAAACTGACCTTGGGTAGAGGTTGGGACTCGGGCCTGGGTTGGGATTGGACAAAGTCTATACAACTTGGGCAGACAAATCTGATTGGACCGACCTGAGTTGCAGCCTTAGTTGAATAGCAAGGGAAACATGATGGATTTAGGGATGTAAACGAGGTGAATAAAGCTGACATTGGTAATTTCAAAACTAAAGTGCTGCAAACAAATTTAGAATAAAGAAGTTTAGAAGATAAGAGAAGAATAGTAACCCTACTACATGAGGGCAATTTGAGATCCACAACTAAACAATTAAAAGAGATTATACTCATCTTCAACTAAAGGGGGTAAGATTGTCATCCCAATCTAAGGCCCCGATTGCTAACTAGCTTAAAAACTATCTTTTTTGCCTTTTTGAATTTTTAGCTAAAAAGCTAAATTGAGTTCAAAGTAAGTTGTTTGGTAACTTAGCTTTTAAGCTAGCTTTTTAAAAGTTAGTTGTTTGAGTAAAAAATTAGCTTTTTTTCTTTTTGTTCCAAGTTGACAATTTTACTCATTTATAAATTTGATATTAACAATTATATGTAATTGGTAGTTGTAGTAAATAAATTATGAATAAAGGGTATTATTGTTTTTTAAAAATGGTAGGAGTTTGATTTGAATATTCTGGAAGTTTGTGTTTTGATATGACTTTTTGGCTTTTTTGCTTTTTTGCTTTTTTGCCAAACGGGCAAGGTTAGCTTTTTTGCATTTTCAGCCAAAAAAACCAAGTTGCCAATCGGGGCCTAAGTTCATGTTGTAGCGATATCCCTTTGTATAGATACTAGAAAACCTTGAGAAGCTCAAAAGACAAATTACATTTCTCAATAGTTGGTTCACCTTATATAAAGAACATATGACTTAAAACATTCCTATGAAATAGGTAGTTTCTATATAAAGAATAGGATGGATGCAGCCCAACAAAATATTCTTGAACAACTTAAAAGTATAACTCCTAAAATAGGTAATTCTAATCAAAATGGAAAGAAATAACATAGAAATCTCAAAAATAATGATCTCCAGCAAGCATGACTTTCTAAGCTCCAATAATGACTTTTCTAATCCATAACAAGGACAAGTATTAAATGACCCACAAATACACAAGTGGCCCTAATTGGAGAAAGTTAGCCTTCCACTCAATCTGTCACTGCTGCCCAACTAATTCTTCCCTCTGAAATGAATCATTGTTCATTTTAACCACCAATGAAATACTTGGCATGTCCAACATTAGTTAACTGGAAATGAAAAATTAGAGGCAACCAGATTCCATTGCACTTGTTAAGCATTAACGCAGAAATGCATGCAGAAATGCATCGCACAAACAAGTCGTGCTTGCAACGAGTTCAATCTTCTGTGACCCACTCTTGCTCTTCTCCACAAAGCAAAGAGCGAGCAACAACTTCTAAGGTCCATAAGGAGGTTCCTGGAGCACCACCAATTTAGATACCTCAGACAATACCTTTTAAAGAGTAAGAAGAAAAGGAATAAGGCTAGAACCCGTTGGTTATGCCCTTTAAGTGTTTGGTTCTTCCATATTTAGATATGGAGATAGATCTAGATAGAGATCTATATCCTTTTATCGATAGATAGATCTATTGATAAATGGATATTGATCCGGTTTCAAGATCTATGAACAAGAGAGATCCCTAAATATCCATTTGAAAAAAGAGATGAATAGATAGGGCAGAGCCCGCTAAATGAAGGGCGCGCAACAGAGCCACCAGAGCAAATTAAGTTACAAATCTAAGCAATATTGCTGATAAACCAATAATATAGTATCAGGGAGAAGGAACCAGTATAGCTTGCTTAAGAATATAAAACTATATGCAGGAAGATAATCAAACAAAGAAGCACGACTGATGATCCACAGGTGCAGAACCTGCTAAAATGTAAAGAAACAATGTAAAAAAATATACCTTTCATTACGGTTGAGCCGGGCTCCAAGATAGAAAGCCACAGAGAGTAACCAACAGTCGCTGTGCACTGCAACCAGTGAAAGCCAATCTCGGCGGTTCATGCCATCTCTAGCAAAATTGATCCCAAGTGCAGGCTCTGGAAGCTCCGGTGGAACTTCCTCTGCTGGAAGAGTGACTTCCCAAGTTTCATTTGGATGTCCATACAGACACAAGTTCTCCTTGTCTAAACCAAAAGAAAACAAAGCAATTAAAAGTTATGAAGCTTCATGCAAGGTAAAAACATAAAAAGTGATATACAAAGTTGCATAGAATAGAAAAACTCTCATTCTGTTGGCAAATAAAAAACAAGCAGAAAATAATAGAAAAGTTGATTTGGTTCAAGAAATTTGATAAATAACAACAATTACCAAAAATATATGCCAAACAACTGCTTGGCCAAGTGGAGTTCATAATGCAAGAAGCTCCTACTTCTTGAAGGAAAATTCTGAAGGAAACAAACAAGAATATAAATTTTCCTTTCCCTGTCTGCAATGCAACTGGAGGAATCCATACTCACCTATGGTTCTAGAGGAATTTTGAACTTTGCTAGTTTGAATTACAAAATTGCAGCCAAATGGTGACCAAACTGAAGAGAATTCAAATTAAGCATTTACAGATACTAAACTTCCCATTGTTATCCCCCACTTTTCCTTGTACAAATAATTGCTGGTAAAAGCAGTCAACGTACAACTTCGTTCATAAACGATAGAGGCCAAGGGAATTCAACCATTTCTCCTAAACAATTCTTTCCATGTTCAAATCCCTTTTGCTCCCCAATACAGTTCCTACAAACAGCTAATAAATCACATAAAACTTGAAATTTCTTTTCTTTATACTTCCCTCATTTCTCCCAATAGCCAAATATCCATCATAACATCGTATGTCTAGATCATAGGTTATACGTGTTAGACATACGCATAGATACTTATACATAAGACAAAGACGAATATTCGAAGCGGAAAAACCAAAACCAGAAAGCAAAGTTCCAATTACACCAAACAATAACGCCGATCTGAAATTACAAGCAAATGATTAACAGAAATTGAAGATTACCTGGATCACAGAGTCCGTAAAACTCGTCGACATCTGAAATACAAAAGCAAACACAGCGCCGTGAGGAATCTTGAGAGACAGGAAGAAAGAGAGAGTGTGTGTTTACCGTAAGTCAAAGCACGAACTATGCCGGCTCGTCGACCACTAAAATCTTTGAAGATTTCTTCAACAGTGCGAGGACTTGAAGAAATTGAAGCCATTTCCATGAAAAGAAGTATAGATTAAGAAACAAATGGAGTATTCAATTAATGGAAAGAAAAAAAAAGAAATTGA
>JAULJZ010000020.1:8955680-8975706 GCA_032270985.1 Heliamphora pulchella | reverse complement strand
GAGTGTTTCGTTGAGGGTTTGGTGGCTAGGGTTTCGGCGTTGGTCGTTTGGTGGCTGTGGCTGGTGCTGGTAGTGGTCGCGAGGGTATAGGGTCGTCGCGATCGGCACTGTTGAGGGTGGAAGGAAGATCGGCACTGTTGAGGGTGTACGGTGGCTGTAAGGTGGCTGGAAGCTTTTGGCACTGTTGGAGGCTAGGGTTTCATGGTGGCTCTGATACTATGTTATTAGACAAAGAATAATGAGAAGTTATACCCTAATGGGTAGGCGAGCTCTTATTTATAATAAACTTAGAAAATACTATTACAATCATACGCACACACATCGGATAATAATAACATAATAATAATATAACAATAATAAGCTACTAACATAGATGACCAGCTGAAGATTCACCAACTATAGTCTCTTTCTTTCCTATATCTTTTAAAACGATGGAAGCCATTTTTTCTAATGTGGCTCGAATTTTTGCTGTATCTTTTGTTGTTTGCTTCTGATCTTCAACTTTGGTATTCAACTCAGCATTGGTAACTATGGTTGTGGCTAGGGAAGAAGAAAGAAAAGTGTTTTTGTTTTGGGGGGGGGTGGGGGAGGCAACAATGGGCTGGACAATGAGAATCAACGTGGGCTGGAGTTTAAGGCTTGGGTAATTAGGTGCAGGGCTGTATCAATGTGGGCTGGAGTTTGCCTCAGAAAGGGATTGGGCCAGGTCTGTTCAAGAAATACAATGGGATTGGCTGTGGGCTGGGTTGTGGTTCAGTAATAGCCTGGGGTTTGGTTAGGCTTAGGTGGACTCTAAACAGAAGAGGAATATCATTGCTATTAGCTAAAGGCTTAATGCGTAACGATGGATTACATGATATATATATATATAAAGAGACAAGGCCATAGGAAACCCTAATAAAGTAAAAGGACAAAACTACCCTTTAGCTATATACAAAATGACAAAAATATACTCACAATTACCACTATCATCACACAAGATGATCTATCCAGGGGCCAATCAGAAGTTTCCACTGCTATGAAACCCTAGGAAATAAACAAAAACGCATCTCGGCATGTCTAATAATCTTGTAAAACAAGTGCACTGAAGTACAGAATGAAGAGAGCACAATGAATGAAGCAAGGTTGCCAATCCCACCCCCTCAAAAAACAAATGAAGCAAGGTTGCCAATCCTGCTCTTTAAAAAACCAACTCCGTTACCGTGCCTAATGCTTAACAAATGGGAGCAACAATCAATTACCACTCCTAATAAAGCTCAGATATTGATTAGCATTGGCACATGGTTTTAAATCGTGGTATCGGCTGGAGTAACGGTCGCGGTTGCGTGTAATAGGTATCGGGAGAATCAGTCAGTCTGTAACGAGAATCGCTAACCGCGCTCGTGATTTTTTTTCAAACCCTAACAAATGGCATTAACTCAATGATAAACATATCCTAAGCTTATTTACGAAAAATAAAATGTTTATAACTATTTTAAATTAACATTTTGACACTTAGTTTTGAAGACGAAGATAGAGTTCTAGAGAGGAAAGCGAAGCCAGATAGTTGGGTTGTCTCAGGCCCTATATCAGTCCGTATTGGTCACATATCGGGAGTATCAGCCGAAACGGACCGATACGGCACTGATACGCGATATGTATCGGCCGTATCGGTCGATGCTCTATGGATTTTCTACAACTCCGATACTAGAGTGCGTATCCGAATCGGATGCCTAAGATACTGTTACGTAACGGCCGATACGTTAACGGTATCGCCGATATTTAAAACCATGCATTGACAATAGATTCTAGACAAAATTATCAGTGTTACTAGTAGTTGCTTGATCAGAAATTACAATTATACCAAGCATATCTACCACAAATATGGTGTACTTAGAGAGTACTAGGGGAGGAAAGCCCAAGAACACTCCCAAATTCCTTGACTCCCCGATACTCAATCAAATCCTCTTTTTAACAATGGAATGCACGTCTATTCTCCCATATTTAGTAATTCCTATCGCGTCTATTGTATTACCCCATCAGAAACCTAACAAGCATATAGTTGTGCCACCAAAAACCCAAGGAAGGATAGTCCACAAATAAGGCTAGCAAAACAAGCACAACACAAAGAAACACAAAACTTGAACTGGCAACTCTTTCTTTTGTACTCCAATCCAATTTGTAGAGGAGAATATTGATTACATAATCAACACAAGTAGAGGTACCATTCACCAATAAACAGAATAAAGGTAATTCAGCTCATAAAATAATTCAGAATATTCATTTACCTCATGACTCATATAATCCGAAAATATATGCTTTTGAAGTATCTTCCATGGGTCTAACTCAAGGGGAAACTGCATTGTAAAACAAATGTTAGAGCATATATAACATAATTTAATCAAACAACCATCTGACAAATGACTAAGCTGCATCATTGTATAAAGAAATCCATCTACAGATTTTTGCAGTTTACAACTGTCTTAATAATTTGAAGACATGACAATACACGAGGAACTAAAGATCAAAGAACATTAGAGAATAAAATCATAACTGCATAAAAAAGAGAGGCGTTTATGGAATGCAGTGTGATGGAACAAATACCAAACAACCTAGCAGAAATTTCCCATGGAAAGGCTATAAAACCATCAATGCGGCAAAGTTTGTTATTGCCAAACAATTTCCTGGTAGTTATCAACTTAAAGTGAGAAGTGAGAATCGGGAACAGGCAGGTGAAGTTGCAAGAACACAGAAGTTCTCACCCTCTAAAGGTTAAGAGGTCAACAACCTTCTTTAACTCTCCATATTTTCATATTTTTAGAGCTTTCCTAATTTTAATGTCATGATTGTTCTAATTGTTTCCATTTCATAGCCTCCATGATTACCAAGACCATGTTGTTTATGAGGTTTACATTGCTGCATAATACCAGTTTTTGTGAGTATTGTGTTTTTTACTGAGCCGAAGATATAGTAATGACCTCAAATGAGTAAAATTATGCCACATCATCTACAACTCTCACTGTATACCAACTTCCAAAGGGGATAATTGTCAACAATTGAAAAAAAAAAAGATAAAAAGATGAAAAGATTACACATGATAAGCATAGCACACCATAAGTAATCGACAAAATGGTGACTATATTTTCATGGATCTCAAATGGGATCCCCTTGTCTAAATCAAGTTTGCTGATGCTACCGCATGTCCTTTATCCATTGCACATTCTAAGACGTAGATAAATATAAAGAATGCAAAGAAATATCCCTGACCATGTCACCAAAAGTTACCATCTCCATAATAGTCTTATGAGTTACAAAAGATGCAAACACAAGTGTAAGTTGCTATAACAAATACCCGACAAATAAGGTCATAGGAAAATTACAAGTATTTGACACCAAGAAAGAAAGAACATTAAGTAATTATTAAATAAAACTAACTGAACATGCATTTGTAGCATCAAGCACATTATGATGAGCGCTGCAAGAAGATGCAAGTAAAGAAAAGCGGGCAATAGTGACTGTTACCTCAATTCCTAAATAGGCAAGTAAAGAAAAGCGGACATGCGAACCTCCAGCAATTTTTATTTGCTTATAAGTCTCCACAATGCGTGTGAAAGCCAATTTTTGCAATTGATCCTTTTCTCCATCAGCAAGGTTAATAACAGGTGCTGACATCTTGGGCAAGACAACTTGAGTAGACAATCCAACAGAAGTTGCTGTTGAGGAGTTAATGCTGCTGGCATCCGTGATAGCTGTTTTGGGGCTAAGTTCCTCTGACCTATCAGTTGATATTGATGGAACTAATTCCAGTGGTGACCTCCCAAAACTAGTAACCTGTCCTTGACTGGCATCTTCCAAATCAGCCGGCGTTAGTGATGAAACAATAGTTTCAGAAAATCCATCGCAGTGAGCAGCTGAATCCAGACCAGGTATCACACTCTCTAAATTTCCAACATCAAGGACTTCAGATGGAAGAGCTGAAAAACCATTCTCTACTCCAGGTGGGACTTCATCAGAAGAAGAAACTAGTAGGGATACCGATGCTTGCTCATTTTCATGTTTCAAGACAGCACATACCACATCATTATCAACCGCAGCCCCCACAGGCAGTACCTCATCCCCTCGAGGATTCTGCAAGTTCGAGTAGATTTAAGCCACTAAACTCGCATAAAACATAACCCAATTAGGCAAAGCCAAGAAGAGAAAGAAATTAAAAAACCAACAAAAATCTGAAATTTAACATAGGATGAAGACACAAGAAACGGAAATTTATCATTGATCCAGAGTTTAAATAAGATATAACCATACCTCACTATCATTGGATGAAGATTGTTGGACATCTAACAAAGAATCCATCTGCATAGGAGCACTGGACACAGAAAGCAATTCTGTCAAAATAGATGATAGATGTTTGAATTGGGTATCAAAACCAACAATATTTGGACAAGAACCCCTATTCAGCGACGGTTCATCTCCTTCAGTTTTAGGGAGACGGGAAGGAAGGTGTCGCATATTAGCCATAACTACTTCAGCTAGCAAATCAGCAGAGATACTAGAAATAAAAATTTCTAATGATCCAATAGCTTTGTCACCCTGAGCAACCAATGCACCGAACATGGCAACAAGTTGCTGCACAGGTCCATTATCTCCATCTCCTCTGGATGTTGTTAGCCCACTAGAAGGAACGCCAACCTGGTCCTTATCTAAGTCTTGCTCCGATCCTTCTGAAACAATAGGTGTTGATCTGAGACGTTTTCCAGACAAATCGTCATTAATCAAATCACTGTCATCCTGTAAACCAGATCTTTTCCTCCCGGCATTACTGGGCAAGACGTCACATCCCTTGATTGAAGGCGTCTCCTGCGGAAAGTCAACAATTATCAAGTAGCACCAGCTTACTTGTGTAACACCCCGGCCCATAAGTACACAAACAATTAACAATTTGATTTTTATATGCTTAGACTTATATTTGAATTTTAAGTACCGCATCTATATATTTTTCACCTTTGGAGGCATAACGGTAATTCTAAACATACTCAAATGCGTTGTGGTTATTTTAGCAAGCAAATGACGTTTTTGGGTACTTTGAACACTAAAAATATCAAATCATATTCGAGGTAATTAAATGCATAAAATCTGATCACGTAAGATTATAATATCAAATCGTATCATATATAAACATATATAATATCAAATCATATATATCATGTCATTTCTACATCATATATAAAGAACTAAAAGCACGCAAGTGCTTCTGTAACACATGTATATGTATATTACATTACATAACTATTATATATAATATATATACATCTTAACACAACACAAATACATAATATATTATATAAAATTGTGTTACAAGACAACACTAACACCCTAACGACTTGTGTTTTGGAACGTGCATTCCAAAAAGGGTATTATACCCTCTTTGCAAAATGGGCAATTTAGTGTTCCAAGGCATCCCTTCAAATATTTCTTATTTATTTTTCTTGTGTTTTTCGTATGAGAAAAAATCAAACATAATAAACTAAAAGCAAGAGAAAGTAAAGTTTTGGCAAGACAAAATATAGGAAAAAATTCGTTATTGCGCTACTTAAAAATGTGTTTTGCATAAATAGTCTGAAAATTAGTACTCCACCTTATGGAATGCTTATAATTTAAAAGCAATACACTCTAATGTTATAATTTATAGAAGCATGCTCTTATCGTACCACAATTTAAGTCATGTGGTGTACCACGTTTCCGTTCATGTTCCTCGTACCGAAACGATCCACGTTCCGTGCAACATAGATATAAAATGCGCAGGAAGTCAAGATTGAAGGCAATTTCGAACTACCAAAATATGGATATCGCGCTGATCTTGTCTGCGTGCATGGTCAAATTAATTAATGAAGGGTGGGTGTTTCCCTCTGTAGAAATTTAGACAATCAAGAGTGAGGGAGGGAGTGAGTGAGGCATTGGCAAACTATCCGCTGCATAATATAATTAATGTTCTCTATATCCTTTATCTGTGTATAAGGTTTTGGGTGCCGAAGGAGCGACCCAGAAGGAGAGGAGGAGAGAAAGAAGGATCAACAAAGGTTGTTTGTTGTAGAATGTAGAATGCAGCAGAGAAGATGGAAGGAGGAGGAGGAGGAAGAAAAAGAAAATAAGAAGAAAAGAAAGAGAGGTAAAAGGAGGGAGGGGGGGGGGAGGATGGGTGACTTTCACTCGAGGGTTTTTTCGCATGCAGAAACCTACCCAAACGATGCCGACAAACAAAAAGAAAAGTACGAGAATGAAGTAGGGTGTGAGGGCAAGATACTGGTTCAGCAATGGGGCAAAACCGGCAAGAAATGAGGGAGATAGAAAACAGAGACGTAGGGAAGAAAATCATGAAAGTGCTGAAACTGTGATGACGAAGTGATCTTTTGGGTCTCTGACGGAATGATTGGTTTTTTAAAACCAAATGCACAGGGATAAAATTTGAATTACAGAGAAGAGCGCCGGAAAATTAATGGGTTAATTCGGCAGTCATAATAGAGAAAAGCTGACCCGAAGTTGTCCAAAAACAAACAAAAGCCAGAATGTTTTTACAGAGTTCGGGTTTTCTTAAGGTAAAAGATGGCCTAGTTACTTTGGTGCACGATAGAGCGACAGGGCCGATCAGATGAGTTTTTTTATCTTCAAGCATACCTATCCCCATATTTATCAACATTCTGATTCCATTTTTAGTATTATTTATAGCTAATTCCAATCACATAATTGACTTTAACACAGGCCCTTTATCTCTTTAAAAACAGGATAATTTCGCGATCTTTGTCAGATGTATGGTTGGGTTTGCGTTATTTAAATTTCAAGTGACTTACCATGCTTTCCCTTTTATTTGGACTCCACCTATTCCTTACCTACTTTTCAGATATCTATTGCTATTGTTCTTCGATCGTCAACTTGTACCGTTAAATTGTAGCTTCATTTGATTGTACCTTTGATCTTCAGACTTATACTTTATTGAGTTTGTTTATTTTCTACCTATTTCTCTTGCTCCTTTACCGTTATTTGAGATTGTACCTTTGAAATTTGCGGCATAAGAGATATGGTTATACTTCTTCAATTATCGTTGTTACCACATCAGATCATAACTGTCAAGTGTCAACGGCTTAGGAAAAAGTCATAACCGGTCAGGTGACCTTAGCCTGAATCGGCTTAGGGAGAAGACTCGGGCACCATCCTGTGGTAAGCACCATGTTAGATCCAATCACCCGAGAATGCCGCGATCTATGATGTGGCACTTATTGTTTCATAATTATGGTTCCCAAATAATTATTATTATTCTGTTGAGATTATTGTAGTAGCATGCAAGCTTATATTTTTTTATTGATTATTGATCATTCGTGATCTATCTGGGAGATATATAATATATTGTTTTATCTTATTCATGGGATCTAACACTTCAAACATTATTCCCTATTCCATTTGATTTATTACTTCATTATTATTCTGTTGAGATTATTGTAGTAGCTTGCAAGCTAACCTTTTTTATAAATTATTGAATCATCCGTGATCTATCTGAGAGATATATAATTTATTGTTTTATCTATACATGAGATCTGACACTTCAAACATTGTGCCCTATTCCATTTGATTACTTGTGAACCTTGATTATATTGTTACATGCCATATTTATAATCCTTCTTTTCTGCATATTTTTCCACTCACGGGCTATGAGCTCATGTTATTCATTTTCAGGTGAGATATTGAAATGTAGCAAAGACTCAATAATCGCGGGATCCATTGTTGTGATCTCTTCACGGATCAAAATTTTCTTTCAGTGGTTTGTTTGAGTCAGCAGGAACATTTCGCAAACATGACGAAAACAAAGAAAAAAAGGGAAACATAAGGAAACATTTGTAAACATGAACTACAACATATTTTTATATATTTCTAAAGCTAACAAATCAAACAATTGAACATATTTAAGAACTATAAATTCATTTTAGAGGACCAGATTAAAAGAGAACTATACAATAATAGGAACAACGCTAATTCTATATACTTATGAAGTTTAAACAGTATCAACTATTTTACTATTAAATAAAACTATGCGTATATTTTTCATATTTGGCTATATATAACTCCATGGCCTAATAGTTATGAAGTTACTTTAAGAATTTCTAATTCTAAAATTTAGTTCAACAAATACTTAAAAATTATTACAATAATTAAATTGCTAAGATAAATTAATTAAAGAAAATATAACCTTGCTACTTAAAAATAAAAAGAATTATTATTATTAAATTTACTACAATAAATAACCAAACAAAACTAAGTCTTTGTCCCATTCAATTGGGGTCGACTACATAAATTTTTTTACGCTATTCTACTATGTTAAGAGCCATATGAGTTAGTTTCAATAAGTTTATATTTTTTCTTAATACAGAATTCAATGACAATTTAGGTCTATTCCTCCCCCAAGTGTTTTCATTACTCATGATCTTATCGCGTTTCCTTACTATACTAAATAAATACTAAAAAATTATTACAATAATTAAACTATTGACATAATTAATTAAAGAAAAATATATCATTGCTACTTAAAAATTAAAATAAAAAATAGATAGGATTAGAGGGTGTTTGTTCTCCTTAATTTAAGAGAAGGGAGATATTAATCAAAATAAATTTCTCTCGCAGGTCAAAATGCTTCTTTGTTTGGGGGAGGATTCCAGAGCAATGAAATAGCGAGGGAGAAAGCTCAGGAGAAGAAAAAGGGAGAAAAGAGATGGGTCTTTCGGCTGGAAAGGGAGAAGACGACTAAAAAGAGAGCAGATACGAAGTTGAAGGGTCTTTCAGCTTCCGATGAGTGAAGAATGAAGAAGAAAGAAGGAAAAGAGGAAGAACAAGTACTTGGGCAGCTTCAGATCTAGAGTTCGAAGTCCTAACCATGCAGAATCAATGTTCGAATGCCTCAGAAGAACAAGTACCCTTCTGGAATTTTTGATTTTTCCCCAATCATTCAACTTCTGCTTTTGTCAAATTTCACTCAATGAAATTCATTTTCGAGTGTTTCGTTCGAAACTCACTGACATATTAAGGTTTTGGTGTTTCGTTCGAAACTCATCGACATAGTAAGGTTTCCACTGAAGCAAGTGATTTTCATGATTCTACATGTGTTTCGTTTCGGCCATTCATGAACCGAAACGTTTCGATTGTTTCATACAAAACAAAATCAGATTTCAATTCTTGGACTTCTTAGGATTTAATGTTGCATCGTAGAATATTATTGCATTAGCAGATATTGAGTTTACTTTTGGACTATATGGGCCCTATATCATGATTGACTTTGTAAACAGTTGGCCTTATGATTTTGTTACTATCATGTGCCATTAGTTTTAGCACATTTGATAATCTGCATTTGGTTTTTAAGCTTTCATGGTCCATTGGACCAAGGACCGTAGTCAACGACTGGTCATGCCTTTGGATTCGAAGCATGACAACTTGAATATCCATGCATCCTAATCATATGTGCATATATGCGCCAATATTTGTATTGGTAATGTACCTACTAATTATAAGAAGCTACGACAGATCGCTATACCTGAGAAATTGATGAGTCATCCTTACCCTCTACACTTCCATTGATCTGGAAAACTTGGTGAAAAGCTTGTTCCACTAGCCCCCCAGCTTTCATTTCTCCAAGTGCAACAACTAGACGATCTCGCCACTGAAGAAACCAAAAACAACAATAATGAATGATCATGTAAAATAAAGCACTTTTTTTTTTTTGGCAAGTAGAATAAAGCACATTTTTACAGCAGAAATTTTTTTAAGTTTCCCTGATATTCCTATATAAAGTCAACCATGGGCATTGAGGTAAACCAATTTCATATGGCAACTTGAAACATAGAAAGGAATAGAGATAGAACCGTTTGTCATTATATTGTACAGAAAATAAGTTTACAAAAACAATTTTGATCCATTACAATGTCATAGCAATGTCAAGCTGCCCAAAACCATCTATGAAGAATATTTTAAAACCTTTACAAGTTAACATGGGAATTAATTCCATTTCCCATTCGCTTCTGGGGGGAAAAAAAAGATAAGATAAAGATGAGAAGACATCTACTTTAAACAAGAAGTCATTCATGAAGTATGAAAAAGAAAAACAACCAATGCTTTTAACAGAAAGAGCAGTTCTGAGCTCAAACCCACTCTCCTTGCGGGAGCTGAAGCAGACAAAATGGACTGAGAACTGTTTAAGATATGCTGGTCTCTTATTGTGAGCGCATTCCATCCATCACATGATAACAGGGTATCAAAATAGAAACTCTTGCCTATAATCCATATCCACAAAAAGAGGGAAGAACAACAATAGCAACAACAAAAAAAGCATGCAAGAACGAAAAGCCACCCCACTTCTGAAGGCAATAGAACTTACTTGCACATAGAAGGACAACATATACAACAGCACTTCTTATTAATACACAATGAAACTTGCTCTACAATCAATAATCTTTATCCTTATATTATATCATGGTTATATTTTGTTTTGGGAAGTTTCTAAAGGGAACTAATTCCACAATTAAGTATTTAGAGTTTTGTTAATAAGAAGAAAAAAGGAGACACGAGAAGGCAGGAATGAAATTGGTGCTTCAGGCATCAGCTTAAACATTTTATCCAAAGGTGAAGACAATTCAATGTTTTAACATAAAAAAAAAAAATGATTACAAGATGGCTACTGTGCCAAAACCTCAACCCCTAACCCCATTGATGGGGTAATCGTTGTCTACCTAAAGAACTGCTACCCAATTTGGAAGCTTCAAGTAAAGCCCAAGGGCCAACACGAGTGAATAAATACTTCTTGTCTAATAAATGTCATTGGTAGCGATTTTTATTCAGTAAGAGTAATTTTAAAAATGTATTTAGATTATTTTATTATTTCCTTTTATATTAAGGTTGGTGTATAATAAGATGATTTGCATTGTAAATAACAATTTTGGAATTAATAATATTGTGAGGGTTTGAGAATTAGAGTTGTGGCCCCTTATGTGCTTTTTCTCTCCTTTTCTCCGTTCTTGTTTGATATCAATTGATACAATCTAAGCTCCGATCATCCACCAAATCTTAGCCACATCACAAGCCTATCCCATTACATTGCAAACCCACCCACCAGCAAACCCCTTGCCACGAAAATGTTAGCCACATCACAAGCCTATCCCATTACGTTGTGAACCCACTCACCAGCAAACCCCTTGCCACGACATCTTCGGCGTCGCTGCCTCTCACCTAAACCCTACCAAAAACCCCTTTTATTCGCTAACCATAGTCGACCATCATGAATAAAGACTCATGTTGCAATCATCGTCAACCATCATGAATAGTCTTAACCCTAGCCCAATCAATAACAATAGGGAACCAATCACGACACAGTTAACCGTCATGAACCCAGTAGCGAACCCAATCAACCAAACTTCGAGCTTCGACCTTCAAAATCTAACTCATAATCTTCGCACCACCATTGTCGACCATAAGCCTAGTCGGCACCTTTCCCTCTCTCCCTTTTCTATATTCCTCTCCCTCCGTCGCCATCTCTGTATATCGCGAGAGCCAAAAAACTAGCTGAGTTTTTTTGCCTAAACCCATAACCCAAAGCTTTGACTTGTAATTTTAGCCTGGCCCATTATAGTCACAATCGGCTTAAGCCCAGTCACTTAAGTCCATCACCCAACACATATATGCTACCTTTTTCCCAACAAATTCCACCCCCTCCCCTTGTCTCATAAACTTGCTTCCCAATCCTCCCCTTTATATCCATCTTATATCTCTTTCACTTCCTCTCTTCTTGAAAAACTTTTCCTAAATGTTCTTTTGAGCATGTGCCGCCGACGGATTAACCATATATAACTAAAGGAGGTTTTGGAAGATTAACTAAAGGAGGTTTTGGAAGATTAGAAATTGTTCTTGAATACAGGGTTGGGGGAGGGTTCCAAACTTTTGGCTGGATATTTTTTCTTTGTTTACTGCATTTCTACCATGTAGCTACTAGCCTTTCAATACAATAGACCTTAGGGGATGATGGCACAAGATTTTGAGATTTTTTGGTTGGTTCAAAAGGAGTCACTTAAGCCCAAATCCCAAACCACCCCGCATATTCTGCCTGCTCATATTTACTAACTAGCCCATCTTTCAGCCCAAAGTTTTATAGGCCCAACCCAATCTCTAAAACCCTTTCCTAGGCCAGGCCAAAACCGAGCTACCTTATAATCCGCCTAAACCACAAACCAGCCATTCTGCTTATCCCAAAAAAAAATGTTCCCTACTAGCAATGCAATGTTGAGCTCGAAAGTTAAGTGCTTAGACCAAGATTTGCAAAAGATGAAAAGAAAACAAAATCTAACGACATGTTCGAGCTATACAAGATAAATTGGCCGCCACGTTTTTGGAAGATAAAGGAAAAAAAGAGGCTATGGTACCATAGCCTTTTGTGCACCAACGCATGGCAAAATATAGATCTATGATTGACTAAGGTTGCTAAAGGTGCCAACTTAGATGTTCTAGACTTCAATGGGGGTGACGATCCCGAGGTATTTTTGATTGGTTGTACAACAAAGAAAGCTTTTCCCATTGGTGTCAATGGCAAAGAATAGAAAAATACTTCTGTTGAAGGAAAAATTGAAAGGTACAGCTAGCATTTGCTAGGCTAAGTATCAAGGAGAGTACTATGCAGCTTTCCCAATTGAAATGAACCGCTACTTTGATTTGCAAGTTACAAGCAACGAGCTTGATACTGGGAAGCAGGACAGTGGAAGAGTATACCAAGTTGTTCAACAATTTGGCTACTAAATCTGAGTTCCCGTGGAATGAGAACGTCATGATCTCCAAACTCACATATCAAATAATCTTCAGCAACGTTTTCTATTCCCATGTGGAACTTTGTTGAGCTCTTGTTGCCTACTCTATCTATTAACCTCTCATTCTACGCCAAATGCTATTATGGGTAGGACCTACGTACCAATAGAGTTTGATTCTACAAATCTCTTGTGGATTAATTGCTACTATACTACAATCTACACCATGGCATGTGCAACCCATTAGGTGAAAGAAAAGGTGAAGAAGAAGGTTCAAGTGTGCCCGTGGTAAAATCCCTCACAAGGAGTGAAAGGGCATCTGTGGATTCCATCCGTGGTAAGCTGCCGAAGCATCCTTCTTGTGCTAATCCTACTACTCTAATTACATATATAGGTAAGTCCAAGTGCATTAATTATCAAGATTTTAGACATCATGTTAGGAAGTGTCCTCCAAAAATCAATACGCCCATTAAGTCAATTGATGTGTTCGAGAATGAGGATGCCATAGGAATACAAGAGGCTAAAAATTCAAAGCTTGACTTGAAAATTGTTAAACCTGTTGATCCCGAATTAGATGAAAAGTTTAATGATGATGCAATTGGCCTTATTCGCCCTTTGATTGCCACAAACAAGATAACAAGAAGCACGAAGAGTTGTGTCCAAGGAAACCATGAAGAAATTAGGTTTAAAGGTTGAGCCATATCCCAAATATTATCATGTGGCACGAATCATCAATACAAAGCTCAAAGTTGACAAACGATATCCCATTACATTGACCATAAGCAAGCTCAAAGAGACGGTAATGTGTGATGTGATATGTCTTAAGCTTTCCATATTCTCTTAGGCCACACATGGATATGGGATCGTAATGTCGAGCACGCCAAACGTGCCAATACTCCTTCATTGATGACAAAACAAAGTTCACTTTTTCTTGTGCCACTGAATCACAAAGCTTTGCCGAGTGATGCCTTTTAAGCTTTGTCATATTCATTATACTGCACATGGATATGGGATGTCGAGCATATGCGACATGCAAATACTTATTGCTTCATTGATGGCAAGACGAAGTACACTCTTACTTGTACAACTGATTCACAAATCATCAAAATTAATAAGAATTCCTTGTTGGTTTGTTGTGTTCCCACTTCCATTTGTAATCTTGGTCTTGCTACTAACTCATGGGGGTCGAGTTCTTTTTAACAGAGGTGAATTTATAGAGCAGTCAACGACAGGCTAGAAAACCGCTACTCAATTTGGAATCCCCAAGCGAAGACCAAGGGCCCAATATGAATAAATAGTTATTTATGGTCTAATAAATGTTATTGGTGGCTATTTTTATTCAGTAAGAGTTATTTTTTAAATATATTTAAGTTATTTTATTATTTCCTTGTATATTAGGGTTAAGCCATAAGTAAGTTGATTTGCAATGTAAACAACAATTTGGAATTAATAATATTGCAAGCGTTTGAGAATAAGATTGTGGCCCTATGTGTGCTTCTCTCCTTTTTCTCCCTTCTTGTCCAGCATCACCATCTAACCACAAGTTCTCTAAGCCAAAACCCAAAAGCTGGTCCATAAGTTTATGGCGGTCCAAATCCAATTACAAGAAAATAGCCATCTTGAACAAAACCAAGTTCAAATCTTGGATCTGGCCCTTGCCAGGTGGACATTTTCCCCCCAAAACCATACGATGTGCAAAACATATAATTTACTAGGCATAAAATTTGATTCCATCATAAAAGAGCTTTTCATTGAAACTTTTTGAATCTACCTATGATGTATTTGTACTGTGCATTAGAGCCGTTCTTACAATATAACACGAATGAAACTACCCATTCAAGGAAGGTCAGCCAGCAGAGGGCCAGAAGCTTGTCCTACTAAATAGGCTGCACTAAACACAAGAAAGTAACGCTGGCTAAGCTCCGAGCTGATAATTTTTAATTCTGTTTCGCCTGAGCTAAAACTTCCCTCTTAGCCCAGCCCAAATGATGGGCCAAAGCACAAGAGACTGATGTAGAAGGGAGTTGAATCAAAATGGTTTAATCGGGGGGGGGGGGGCGGGGGGGGGGGGGGGTGGGGGTGGTGGTTAATTGCACTGTAAGGTGTATGGTTCAGGTTCAAGCAAGACCAAGGTCTCAGCTAAAATATTGAATCAACTCAGCTCATTCATATTTTGCAAGACACAAAGATGGTGTTGGTAGAAGACAAGCAACCAATAATATTTGGTCCGTTCCACTTGTGAGATGCCTTAAATTCGTCCACCTAATCAACAACGTACAATTAAACAAGAAGTCTCACAATAACTGATAGGACTTGCAGTAGAACTTTGACAAATATGGGCCTGTAAAAACAACCGAATCCTCTTTCCCCGATCTGTCTTACCTTCTCACCACCTGCACCTTCATTCCCAACACATCCAACACTCTAAATCTTGCTCTTTCATTCTCCTGCATCAAAACTTCTAGGTTGTTTTGAGTTTCAGGGAAACTGAATCCTTGTTTTGAGTTGGTTACACGGATTTTATTCTTTTAACAAAATTGCAATTTTCTTTCTTTGAAGTGCTTTGAAGTGCCAAGGTTTTTTCATTTGTGATGTTAGATTACCGGATCATACGAAATTGTAGAATTACGTGACATCGTGTATTCTTTATTAATAGAAATATAGAACAGAAGAGATACAAAAGAGTTATGATAAGAAGTCCACAAAAGTAAAATAAATACAAATCACATGTGGCTCTCCAATCTCTCAAAAATCAAAAACAATGAAATCCTCTTAAAGAAGGAGAAACCGAAGCCCAAAAGGAAGATGAATAACTGATAACTCTATCCCATAAAGATCCAACAACATTAAAGTTATCCTCAAACACCATTGTGTCGCATTCTAATCATATAACCTAAAAAAATGTGAAAAAATGCAATTCCACAACACCTTAGTCTCCCTATTTCACCCGAATCCCCTAAAACTAATTGATAGCAGCTGGTAACAGAAAGTCAGGACTATTCTACAAACATCCGCCATTTGGATACCACAAGACAATGCCAAAGGACAATATGTGACATCACATAGTGAGCAATAATTATCTAACTAATTTAAGCTCCTGCATGTGATTTTTTTTAGACAACATTTTATGTACGATATTATATTGTATTTAGTTTATGGATTCATTTTGTAACACTTATCATGTGTAATTATTTTTTATTATATTTTAAGTTTTCGTTCACCTTTTGACCCCAAGGCAACAACTCAACAACTTGGGTCACATCCCCGTATAAGGAGAGACAAGTTTGAGACCCCTTAACTTACCTACCAAAATATATATGTGCGTGAGTGTTGGTACATCTTTTATGCAGCATATCACACAATACAGATCGCCACATCATGGGGCCACTTTTTCATAAGCCCCATGCTTGAAATCCCTTTGCGTATTAGGAAAAGAAAAAATGAAAACCGAAATTGGATTGCTCGCCCCAGCACCCTAAAATAGTTAGAATTTCAGAGAAACAATGCACAGCCAAAAAAAAAGGGCATAATTGGTCGAGTTGAACAAAGTCTAGCATCAAAGCACATGCACACATATATCTCCAACCACAAAAATATTACAAAGCTTGGGCAGAAAACAAATGAGGCCATTAGGTTGAGAGATATCAAAGGGAAACCTCACCTAATAAAACACGAAATCACTAAATAAATGCAATACTATTACCAACCACAACCATGCCAATCATAAAGCTAAGAGAAAAGGTGAAGATCTGAAGTAATTTCTGAACCTATAATTTTTAGAAAATATACATTCAACAACCAACAAGGAAGATCCATACCGGTGCAGCACCCGGGTGTGTACACTTCAAGCAGGAAAGGAAGGCATTCTTCAAAGCATGATGTGCCCCAGAAACACGAAACCCTCTATTTGCAGAGCTTGAGGGATCCAAACCAAGTAAGACCGGAAGAATCCGGCCATAAAAGGCGGGTCTTTTATTTGCAATTACTGAAAGACTAGTAAGAAACATAAAATGAAGTGAATGGTGAGCAAACTATACTGCAGTAGCAGATCTATAACAAAGGTCATTAACAGCTTAAAACAAACAGTGACAAACATAAAAATGAGACAGGGAAACAAAAACAAAAGCATTTGTCATTGAGATTGTGGAGATAAAATAAAAATAAAAAACCAACACTTCCCTTGTCATGACATTTAAGTACAAAGTTCTTTAGCAATTGCTAACAATTTTAAGGTACTAATATATGTAACCAAATGGAAGGGAATGAGTCAACATGCACGCATCGGGGGAAGGAGGAAGTGTTGGTTGGTGATAAGTTCGAAGGATTGACCACTAAGAAACAACAGAAACTAGAAGGGCCACCAGAGAAAATGGTGACATACAATTGCTTTCATATATCATGGAAGTACATAAGCGGTGAAGTGGGCAACTTTAAGGACAAAGATGCAAATTCCTGGAGGTAAGAAAGAGAATGTGTCAAACATCTGATAAACCTAAATAAGGGCAGAAGTATGCCGATTATGGGCAAAAAAAAAACATAGGCCTAATTTTGATGATAATCAGGGAAAGGAACCAGATACTGCTTAACCTAAGAAGTAATAGCATATGCATGTGACAATGACCAAATGCATACCTATTGACGAGCACAATAATCATTGAATTACTGAGAGATTTTACTGTTGGGAGCCTGAGCTCATCCAGCAATAGACCCAAACTTTGACTTGCTTCAATTGATAAATCTCCAACATTGAGTAAAGGATGACCTCCGCGAATCCATGATATGTTGAACTCTACAAACTTTCCTACCCATTAGGCATGGTTCATAAGCATGAAATGAACATTTAAGCGGTTTACAATAACATATATTCACGACATAATGATCCAACACTATAGGCCTATAATGGTGTTACCTTCAGAGGCTTGATGAAGAGGGGGCTCTGAAGAGCCACTAGGATCTGATGTATAAAGAAGAATAACAGCTTTCACAAACTTCACTGCTGGCAACCTTATCCCATCACTTCCCGGCTTGATATCATGTTGTAACAATGAATCAGCCTGTGTACACAATCTAATTAAGTGCATCACATAATTGAAATCACTGCTTACCTGGAAAGCTATTGGGTATATTTCATCCTTAAACTTTAGCACCCATGCCCAAGATGATGCAAGCGAATCATCCAACTCACTAGAGTACAAACCCTGAAATTGCATAGCATAGTATGTATAGAAAATTACAATATTTAACAAAAAATAAAATATGTTATAGTAAAAGTGTAGTTTCAAAGTACATATATGTGAAATATCAAGAAGCAATAGGTAGTTGCAAACTTGCAATATAATATAGTATTGAAGAGACAACATACGGTCCATGGTCCATACCAATAACCCTTAATTCATTGTTTGAAGATAATATCAAATACTAGACTAGATTAAGAAATTCAGTTAGTTGCTTCCATTGCCTCTGCAGGTCAGATAGAGTGATTCAGAAAAACATTGTCAATGCAGGCCAGGGTAGAGTTGGTCTTAAAAAGCTTGAGAGAACTTGAGAGCAGTTAGCAGTTAGCACTTAACCCTATCTATGTAGCACAAGCTAAACCAGCAGCGGGCTGAACAATCCCAAAACCTAGAGATCAAGAGATAGCAAAGCTGACAGTATGATTCAATGACCAATGAAATCCAGAAAACAAGAAGTTTATCTTTTGGAATAATATAAGACACTTGTGCACCAGCAACTTGCAAGGTTGAGTATAAGCATTGACAGTACTTGATAGCATTCCCATTGATAACATAGAATTAGAATGTAGATAACCAAATCAAAAGGAACCAAACCAAGCCTCGTCATTCTGTCCCAACCATTCGGAGTTCGCTACATGGAACTAGACATTAGACAATAGATATGGCCCATATAGCTACAATTTAGAAGCTTTTGCAGTTGCAGATAATTAGCTTTTAAATATATTAGCCAATGGGCATGAAAGATGTGTCAAATCCCCAACCCACAAAATATATTCTGAACAAAACATACCTGAATTGTAACTTTTGTGAGAGTGGAACGAAATAAATCAATTCCACAACTGATGACCTGTCGAGAGACAGCTGGTGTTCCATCTTTCAGTAAAGTTATCAAAACAGGTACGATTTCAGGTATGAATTCCACATGATTCAGTCCTACATCACCAATCAACCTACAAAAGTACAAGTCATCAAAATTTACTTATCCGGGGAAAAAAGAGCAGAATTAGGAAGAAGTAATTAATAAACAGAAAAACGAATGGAAATGGAAATGAATGAAAAAAATTCTAACATCAAATGAAACAAGAATAAGAAGAAGAAAGAGGGAGAAAAGATCAATCTTAATGGCCTTCGTCCTAGTTGTAAATGTTAGCTCAGTAGAGTTCTACACTTTATTTTCCGTCTAAGATTTTGATATATACAAGTAAAGCTACACAAAAACATGTGAATATTGATATCATCATCCTAAAGAGTAAACAATACCAACTTCAAAATTTATACTCATAGTCATAAGAAGTATATGGCATTGGTGGATACCAAGTTTGTCAGAAAGTTCAAAAGGAATAGTGAAAACCCATTTTCCAATTTCATAATAATTATTTGCCCTTTTTATATAAGTTATGTGAATTCCATAAAAGCGCACCAAGAAAATGCTACCCGTATAAGAGGAGAAAACTCCTTTTAACGATAATTATGTCATCTTCAATACAGCAGATATCGAAACAGAAGAATGATAATTTTTTTATAAGAAAATTACGCAAAATCGTAATTGGTAAGACATTTCTGAAAATTGTTAATTTTAATAACACGAGCTTTTTTCATAAAACATTAAGAAATCATTTTTCATGTTTCAATAACGAAAAATTGGTGAACGGTCCAATTTATAAATCGTTTACTGTTTTTCATCCAGTATAAGATTTTTTAACGAGCAAGATCCATCCTCATAAAAATTTTAATGCGCAAGATCCTTTTAAGAGAAAAATACCCTACAACAGATAAATTTATCCGTGCATTTTCAAAATATGTATAAAGAGCACAGATAAATTTATCTGTGCCTCTTCAAAACATGTATAAAGAATACATATATATTTAATTGTTTGCATTATCTGTGTTGATATACAAACAGATAAATTTATTTGTTCGGCATAAATAAATAAACAAATAAATTTATTTATTTGCATTATATACAAATTAATAAATTTATTTGTTTGCAGA
>JAULJZ010000020.1:8942479-8953119 GCA_032270985.1 Heliamphora pulchella | reverse complement strand
ACAAAAGATAATGAATTTATCAATTAAACTATATAGTCTTAAATTACATAGTTTTTACTAATAAGCGACCTAATATTATAATAAATCTACAAATCTATAAAATTAAAAATTTGTTGGTTGGGTTGGATTTGACGGGTAGCTTAAAAATCGTAACCCAACCACCACCTAAGAAAATAAAGTTTAAGAGACCCATCCAACCAAGTTACGGGAAAACCATCTATTGTTATGGTGATTGGGTAGGATTGGGCGATTTAAACGGATCGATTAGGCGACACCCCTAGTCCAAAAAGAACCTAAGAAAAGTAAGTCTAAAAAGTTAAAAAAAAAAATTATTAGTGAACTTGACTTATGTAGTGCTTAACAACTAAATCAACACAAAAGTGTAAATGACATTTTGCAAGTGCAAAATAGTGGAATCTATAATACAAATTACAAGGGTGTTGATGTTGATAGGTGTCCTATGTGGCTCTCCTCTTCTCTTTCTCTCTCTTTCTATTTGTAATTAAAATTTTTTCACACTTTTAATTTTAAATTCGATAATTTTTCTTTGTTTTATTTCAAATTCAAAATTTTTTATCTTTAATTAAATATATATTTTTAATATATATACAAAATTGCATATTTCCTTATTTTTAGTTTAAATTAAGTGTATACTTAATAAAAATATTTTGAATATATCCCTTAATAATTAAAAAATTATTTCGTATTTAAATTAATTTTATAATTAAATTATATTTAAAATGCTTTTAGGTACGGATAATTACTAGTATAGTCTATATATATGTAGCTTGTTGCATGTGTAAAAAAAAGTCAAAATTCAAATGAAGTAAATAATGATATAAATGGTAATATCTTCTAATATCGGAGGAATATATTAGCATAAATGGTCATTCAAAATTAAAAAAACACATAAAAGGAAGAAAAGTATGTATATAGTCTATATATATGTAATCTGTTGCATGTATAAAAGGCATATATATCTACTATTTTGATAATATTTTAAAAAATAATTTATTAGGTTATTCAATTAGTGATTGAGACATATCCCAAGATAAGTTGTTAAAGTGAAATTCATAATTAATTATTCTTTTATTTTTAAATTGGAGTATTTAAATTACTTATATGATTTTTCTTATTTTTGTGAGTAAAATTAGCTTTTTAATTCGAGTTATTATAGTTGTTATATTTAAAAAAAGCTAAACATTTGGAATGTGGATATGCTTTTATTCTTAGGTAAAATAGTTTTTTTTTAGACGTGTAACAACATGGTTTAAAGCTCTTTTTTTAAAAAAACTAAAAACCAACTTTTAACTTATCCCAAACATGGGCCAAAAGAACACCTAAAGAGGGCAAAAATGCAATTTACAGTCGAGGGCAAACTGTAATTTATCAAAAACTTACATAATAGACGTCTTTTCCCCTCCAGATACAGAAGTAAGTAATTTCTGCGTTGCAAAGGGGTAACAATAGGCGGAAGGGAGGAGGGGAGGATGATCGGAGTGGGGAAGATCAAGCAGTACACCAATGTCCTCGACAAGCCCCTCAGCAAGGGCAAACAAGAGGTACTCATACTCTCTCTCTCTCTCTCTCTCTCTCCATATTTGTATGCATATATACATACATCTCTCTCTCTGACGACATTTGGGACGCGCTCATCACGATTGATTTCCATATGGTTCCCGATCCAGTAATTTTCGGTTTCCCAATTTATTGAGATCTGTCTCACATCCAGTCGTGTTGTTGACCTAGTGCGAAAAGAACTTGGAGCTTTGTTTCTTGTTTAATTTTGTTTTTTGTTTCCTATTTAAATAAAAAAAGAAAAAAAGAAAAAAGAAAATCTCATATTCAACTGGGTTTAGATGTTATTTCAGGATTAAGGCAAGTGACAAAAAATTGAGAAATTTCTGCTGATTTATTCTTCTTCAACATCTGCTTCTAATACCTTTTTCTTTTGTTATTGTACTTGCCATTTCTTTAACGAAATGGAGGGTTTAGGTTTTATAATAATGTTGTATTTCGGATTTCACTTTCTTGGAGGGAATTGTGAGGACGTACAAGCCAACGCACATTCGAATATTCAATTTGTGGTGGTGGAAAAGAACTTGGAGATTTGTTATCTGTTTCCCAGTCGAGTGACCTAGTGCTAAAAGAGCTTGGAGATTTTTTTTTTGTTTTATTTTTGTTTTCATTTTTTTGTTGTTTCCCGTTTAAATTAAAAAAAAAAAAAACTCAGCTGAACTGGGTTTTAATGTAATTTCTGGATTAGGCTAGGTGACAAAAATGTGAGACATTTAGGTTCAGAATGTTGATTTATTCTTCTTCAACTTCTGTTTCTAATTCGTTATTTTATTTTAATTTTGCTTTTGTACTTTCCATTTCTTCAACTAAATGAAGGGGTTAATATTGATGTTGTATTTCGGATTTCACTTCTCGGAGGGAAATGTTAGGATATAAAAGCAAACGCATACTCTGGAAAATGATTCATGTTTGTTACAGGTCAGTTTGAGTGCATTTGCGTTCTTGTTTTCGGAGCTTGTTCAGTACAATCAAACCCAGGTTGACAATATCGCAGAATTAGAGAGAAGGTAATCATTCAATTTCCAGGATGTCAATAATTCTATGGATCTGTTTAGTCTTATAGATAACTTATGGCAAAACATATAACAACTCTCATCTATTTATTTTTCCTTAGTTTGCAGAAGAATAAATATATTCCCTGGACACATTCATTTGCCTGGTAGAAATTAGTGTTTTTTTGGGGGAGGGGGGGGAGGGAGAATTCACAAAGATTAACAAAGAGTAGCATCGTAGATACTAGAACTATTACGTCGGATTGGGTTATTAAATAAAATTGAATAAGATGTAGCTATTGTTGGCGGCTGATTGAACATTTGGAGTGAGATTGACTGCTTTAACTCCACGAGGTATTTTCATATTAATAGTCATATTATAATTAAGTTAAGGTGTATGTTTTATCTGTTTTGAATCATACATTCCCAGTTTGATATTTTTTATGATGCCTTTTGATGTGGAGCAGGTTGGAGGATGCAGGCTATGCTGTTGGTGCTAGGGTGTTGGAACTTCTTTGCCATCGGGAGAAGGTATGAAATTTTGTTGTTAGGTAGTGTAACATATTTTCAGAACTTCAGCCTAGGGATGGGTAACATATTATTTCATGACAATTACTTGGTGTCATATTAACTTCTTGATGGAATGCCTTTTATAATGTAAACACAGGCATTGTGTGTCAGGAATATGCGTGCTGTTTTTTAATATGTAACTCACATGTTCAATGTAATAGCTCCTTCAAGCCATTTCAACGAAAAGATTATCCATAGGTTAAAAGTAGAATATGTAAAGGATGCATATATTTTGTTTTTTGTCTGCTCATTAATTGCATGTACAGCATCTGAAGTCTCTGCTGAGCTTGTGGCAGTGTGCACTCTGCAAATTACCCGCATTGACTAAGTTTGTTTTTCAATTGGTGCCATAACACTCCATTGCAGAAAGATTAGTCACCAATTTGAATTTGGCCCCATGCGGGGCTAGGGTGGTCCAAATATTTTTGGAAGTTTAAGCAGGAGATGTTCATGTAAAGATTGTTTATCCCGCGTGATGTATTAAGTATTAACTGGAATTCGAATCTTTTAGCTTTGAGTTGAAGCTTCAGATAAAGGAACCCAGCTATTATTTTATCATGTATGGAAGTGTAGCACTGCCTTTTGACTTATCTCATGTGATTGCTAGTGATGGC
The DNA here is from genome assembly GCA_032270985.1 of Heliamphora pulchella. Taxonomy (NCBI): domain Eukaryota; kingdom Viridiplantae; phylum Streptophyta; class Magnoliopsida; order Ericales; family Sarraceniaceae; genus Heliamphora; species Heliamphora pulchella. The sequence goes on along the minus strand of JAULJZ010000020.1, from coordinate 8,949,365 downwards.
ACTTTTCTGATAACGTTGTTATCTTATGCAATTATTTCAACACCGTGTAGCATATTTGAGGTTTAAATTTTAGATGTAACAATTTGTTGTTGTTCACAATTTCTATTTATGCATTTGCCTCTGGACTTCTTGGAGAAATGTTCACTGGGTTTGCATGTGCCTTAGGGCTAGGAGTTGTCAAGGAAACTTTGTAGGAGTTACAAGCCCAAGCATACAGTTCCGTGAAAAATACATTCTCATGTCTTGCCCGTTTTAATTTCTTTCTGACTAAATTATAACATATTGGCATGTGTTTTCTTTCGTGTGCATGGTAGTGTAATGATTCAATCTTATGCTGCAGGGAAATAGAAGGGAGACACGATTGTTGGGCATTTTGTCATTCGTACACAGCACTGTATGGAAGGTGTTGTTTGGAAAGGTTGTCATTTCTTCATATTCTTCCTATCTTATTTTAATTTTTTAAACTTTTTTTTGGGTGCGGGGGGTGGGGTTGAGATTTTCATATTCTATTTGAATCCTTTTTATTTTTTCTTTGTAATTTTTTCACAAACAGGATGTTGTACGAAATGAATTAAATAGTGCATTAGCAATGCTGCATGCTCTACTATAGGTTTAAAGTACCTTTTGTAGTCTGTCAATCAATCTAGGATGATTTCTATTCAAAGCACGAAAACACGTTTTGGTACGTATTGCTCAATTATATGTAAACAAAACTAAACTGGGTCTTGTGATGTTTTATATTTTTTGAAAATATAAATTATTTTGATCATTTCAAGGAGTTCTGCTGCAGTAATTAAAATTTAAGGCATCCTCATCGTAATATTTGATTTTGGTATATTATCTATTTATAGGTAAGATGGTATCTACATTAAGTGATAACTTTGTGGAAGAAGGCAAGATAGTGTTTTGGTGATCATAAAAATCAACTGAGTGAATTCCCATTTTGATCATATCTTTTGATTTTAATAACTTGGGGTACCTGTTCAATCGGGTTTTGTCAAACTTGGCAACTTGCGTCTTCTGAAGGCTTTTTACTCTGATCCCAAGCAAAGAACCAAACTACCCCAGTGATTTGATTGGATAGTATGGTCTGCTTTCACACACTGCAATGGTATGATTTGTTTGGGGTTTCATAGCAATTAATGACCAAAATAATCACGCTGTAGATAAAATTAGATAAATTTGTAGCTGCAGTAGTATTGGGATATTACAATCAATATTCTTTTCCTTTTGTATTTCACTATTTTGTATCCATATTATAAGAAAACCCCACTGATGGATCCATATCTTTGCAATAAAAAATTATCCATTTCCAAATATTGGCATGACTTGTGAAAGTAATCTTTGATTTGAGAGCAGTAACAAGTTTATCATAACTGCAAGAATTGGGATAGGTGGTGTTTGATAAAATTGAAAAATGAAAATTACAAATTAAATACTGAAAACCGAATGCTGAATTGTTTAAGTTGGAAACCTATTTGATAAAAATCTGAAGTGCTAAATTAAATCAAGTTTTTGATATGTACTAGAAGTTGAATAAAAAATGTATTATTATTTTTTATTTTTCTTCCAATTTTTATATTGCGGTGGTGAGGTGGAGATGGTGGTTGTATGGTGGAAGTGGTGATGTGGATATGGTGGTGGCGAAGACGATGATGGTGGATGTGGAGAGGTGATTTCGGCAGTGGTAGTGATACCTTAACTAGGTTGATTTAGATTAACTGCTGAAATAGTTTGGACATGATTATATTACTACGAAGTTTCTGCTCCTTCACTAAGTGAATTTAGATTCAATGTTGAAACAATTTGGGCAGGAATGGTGTTTTGTATTGTCATACAAGTTTGGCCATCTATGGAAATAGACTTGTTAACAGATTTAAACGTCTCTGATGGTTTAATTGCTAAAGTTGTTTTTTAAAGATAAAGTGGCTCATTTCCAAAAAAACAATGATCTAAATGTACTGATTGTTTTAACGTAACACAATTGGTTGCCAACAATGTTAGGTGTTGGTATATTGAAGGATCATCGCCACGTGCTACCTCAGTGAGCTCGCCTTCTGCGAGGGAACCACCTCTCTCGCCTCCAACGAGCGAACCGTCTCAACTTGTCTTGCGACATTGGACTGTCCATCTCATCTTTGCAATAAGTAAGCTGCCTAGTTTCAATGAGCGATCCGCCAATTTTCTTTTGATATGATTTGATATGTCAAAAGGTGTTGAATGTAAGTCTTTAGGTTCAAAGTTTTATCTTTTGAGTTGTCTTCCAATGCTTTAAGAGAAAGTAGAATTATTAAGTATTTCCTTTCTACTTTATATCAATTCTCTTATTGTACTCATCCAAATTTTAGGTGGCTTGCCAAAGTGTCAAAGTGGTTTCCATATCCTTGTTTTTAGCTTCATCTGGTTCGTCAGCTCCTAATTCTCCTTCATGACGTCACCTTAATTTGGCTCACAACATTTTAAGTTTTTTTGGACTTTGAATTTTCATAACTTCATCACTCGAACCAAATGGTTCTAAAAACTGTTACTTCATGATAATCATAGCTTTAAGTTTTCTTTCTTAGGGGGAGAGATATTCATCCTTAGAGAGCTATTCTTTTTAGATCACTAAGCATAGTCAGATCAGTCTCGAAAATAGAATGGGATCCTAACGATCTTGACCGAGCTAGAAAGTTCCGAATCAGAAGTGTGTACTTTACCACTTCTAATTAGAAGTGAACTAGGCTGAGTTAGAGAGTTTCGAATTACAAGTGGTAGAATTATCACTTCTAATTCATAACTCTCACGCTCAATTTAGGTTTGTCTGGATCCTCTTATGTTTTCAAGCAATCATCTTAAACATCTCACAATTTCACTTCATGAAAAAAACTTAAAAGCTATGATGTTCATTAAGGAACAATTTTTGGATACATTTGGTTCAATTGATGAAGTTATGGAAATTCAAAGTTCAAAAGATTTAGAATCCTTTGTGCTAGAAGAAATTAGAAACCAACGAAGCAGATGAGTTGAAAACAATGACATGGAAATCACTGTGAGGTTTTGGCAAGCCATTCAAAATTTGGATGAGTACAATAATACAATTAACATAAAGAACTCTATAATTATACTTTTCGCTTAAAGCATTAGAAGCCAGCTCAAAACCTAAAATTTTGAAGCCAAAGATTTATAAGTCTGCATCCTTTGATAAATCAAGTCAGTCACAATTCAATGGGAATTTGTTCTGGAGAATCAACAAAATTGTCTTTGGTGATTTAAAGCAAAAAGGACAGTTTAACTACAATACCCACCACACGTTGTCCTTTTCCCTCAAACGCATTCTAGTTCATGAGCAATGATGTATGAAAACATTAAATGTTTTAGATTAATGATTTCAAATCCTATCCTTTTATCTATTTAATGGGGTTGCCTTACCCTTGTTATGGCTTCCTTTCTTATCCTTCCTCTATCTTTCCCAATCTTTTCTCGTATATTTCTAATACTATAAGAGAAATATGAAGTCTTCTTATTTGTAAGTCTTCTTTACTTCAATTACTGCTATTATGCCCCTTATTTTGATAATAAGTTTTCCTAAACTCCACTGCTAGGTCCATCTCTGGTGTATTAGGTAAATGCCATAGGGAAGAAACTTAGGTCACATGGTAGGATTTAAATTAGATAATTATAAGGTTGAATGGTGTAAAAAGTATGAGATTTTTATGATATCACCAAGTTCTTTTTGGTGCGTCACATGCAATATAGTTAATGGAATCTCAGCATTCATGGACTGTAAAAATGCATGGGAATTGATTTTATCAATTCAGTACAACTCTACAAGCCTTCTTTGTGCAAAAATGCAGAGGGTCCGTTTGGTAACGCTTACAGTTTTCTGTTTTTTGTTTACAAAAAACAAAAAACATGTTTTTGTTTATTTTTATAAAAAAACAAAAACAAAAACATGTTTGGTAACATAAATATTTGAAAAGTGGTAGTTGGAGGTTACGGATGAATCTAATCAAAACTTGTTTACAAAACAAGTGAAAACACATTTTTTTTGTTTCTTAAAATTTTGTAAATTTTGAAAACTGTTTATAGTTTTTTGAAAACAAAAATAATTACAAAACATATTTTTGTTTACAGTTTACGAAAAATTTAAAAACAAAAACAGAAAACAGAAAACATAAACGTTACCAAACGGCACCAGAGTGTTTGGATTTTGGATATTGGAACGGTATTGTCTAAGTTCCACAATACAGTATCTAGAATTTAAAGCATGAATTTCTTAGCACTGATGTTGCTTGCATGAGGAGGACGCAAAATTAGGGGACCACCTCTTCATCTTGAGGTGGCTAGTGAGTTTGTTCCTTATCATTTACTTTTATTGGTAGAGCTTGGGGTTTTCCAATGTCAGTGCGTAATCTAGGGGCTAGGCTAGGTAGAAAAAAGAAAACTTGGGATGTTGACCATTTGTGTTGACTTGTCTTCCTTTTTTTAGGTGGACAGGGGAGGGGAATTGATTAACTGCGTTTCTTTTGAATTAACTGATTATTTGATACATACGAGTTAAAATTGTTATTGTGGTAGTCTTATTTGCTCGCCAGTTGGAAAACCAGGGCAGAAAAGAAAAAAAATGATAAATTAGGGGAGAAAAGATAAGAAAAGAAAGGAGAGTGTTATCATTCCAGAATTTTTGTATAACTAAATGGCAGGAAAGAAAAGGAAAGATGGTTCTTCCTTATCTGGTAAATATGGAGAGAAGTTAATGAAAAGAAAGGGCCATTTTGTAAGGAAGACAGTCAAAGAATAAAACTGCTTGTCTAAAAAATAGGGGGTAAAATGGTAAATAATAACTTCTCTTTTCTCTTCTTCCAAGATTCATCCATTTGGAAAGTCTCAAAAAGTTCCTTTAAGGGCTTTTGGTTTCTCTCCATTCTCTTTCTATGTTATCCAAACAGGTGATTTAGTAGAGAGTCCCTTTTCTTTTTACTTCTGTCTATATCACCCATTTCAAATCGACTGTTAACTGATCTTTGATATTTTGAACTTGCTCCCATGCCATTTTGTGGTAGCTAGGTTAGGATTAAAGCAGAAGATGCATTTTGAAGATTGGCTTGCCCTTTGGCAAATTTGGCTCTGATTAAATCGCACGAGCACTTGCATTAGAATTGGGATATTGTTTTCCAAGTACACAGTTTACTCTAACTTACTTCCGAATTTTCTTTGTTATTTTTTCCTTGACAAGAAGCAGATGCTGCAAGGTCCTCTCAAAGCACACCTGAAAGGCCAGTTGAGCACATTGTAGTTGGTAAAGTCTTGCGAGTTATGCTCGAAGCATACTTGAAAGTAGCTCAATCGCACTGCAGACTACCACATCCTGCAGGGTCTACCTAAATTGCGCTTGACCACATAGTGGAATCCAATCCTGTTTTGATTTGCATTTCCAAAACCTACATAAACCAGGATTATGTTTATTGTGTTAATCATGTTCTTGTTGGCCTTTAGATGAGCTTGAGAATGCTATTCATCTTTTCTTCAAAAAGATTTGAAACCCATGTCTTTCGTGATCTAGATCCAAAAATGTCCTAGATTGAGTTTCTTGTTACATGATCCTCATTACCATGCATGATATACACAGCTATTGGCCAATGTTAACAGAATTGTGTGTTGAATGGAGGTCAAATCAGGATCTATTTGGTTAGCTATTGAGTCAAGAGCATCTGACGTGATCAAAGCCACGAGGAGTGGAGAATATGCAAGAAGCTTTGTTGCAATGCTTGAAGAGTTAGGTTAAGGTTAGGGGTTGTAGTGTCCTTTTGTCTAGAATCTTCTAACTCTTGACTTGATAGTGAATTTTGTTGGATTAGTTGTGTTCCTGGTTTTTACCTTGAGGAGAGATTTCCTTGAGGTTTCCATGTTAAATTTGCTTATCTCATTTATATTTATGCAATTTGAACGTGTGGAATTCATGATCGACACCCGTCTAGGCACATAGTAGGACGAGTTCCACGATTTCACTTTGCTTGCTGGACACATGCTTATATGTTTGTGCTTGCATCATGTGTACAAAACTTGTTCTCCCTTATCTAATAATAGGTGTACTTACTAACATATAAGTTAATGGATTCATATTGTATTCTACAAATAATATTTGTATAATACACTGTTAGAACATATAAAAAAGGCTGTTCTGCATATAATTGAATAGTGTTTTCTCAAGAAAAGCATGGAATAGTTTAGTACAAATAAATCCAACTCCCTCCTTCAGGAGGCCAAAAAAATAACAAATAAAATAAAAAGTGGTACAGTGAGGTCTGCTAGTGTTTGATGCCCAATCGAGATAGCTTATAATAGAATAGTGTCTTCTCAAGAAAAGCTTGCAATAGTTTAGTACAAAGAAATCCCACTCCCTCCCTTAGGTGGCCAAAAAAATAAAACTAAATAAAAAGCGCTACAATGAGGTCTGCCAGTGTCTGATGCCCAATTGAGGCTGGCTTCATATATTTTCCCCAAAGAGGTTGTATTGGATTTGGCTTAATCTATCTCATTCTAGTGATTTGAGTGAACTGTATTCGCATCACGACTACAATTTATTTCTTGTTGATTCGTGCTAGAGTGGTTAAAGAATGATGAGGTCACTTCTCATTTTACTCTGTCTTAGAGTGAAGGACCATTAAAGCTCCATGCTATAGAATTTGGTTATAATAGAGCTGTGCTTTCTTAGTACATTGCCTTTCTTTACCAACCAGTCATCTTAAAGCATGATGTTACAAGTGTAATGTTTAGTTAAATTGGGAGCGGAAGGCTTACCTACATTTTTTTTATTTGAAATTCTGAGAGTGAAGCAGGATTTGTGTTTGCAGCCCTAAATAGTTGGAATTAGGCCTCTTAAATGGGGCAGAGTTTGGAAGGT
>JAULJZ010000020.1:8828201-8839365 GCA_032270985.1 Heliamphora pulchella | reverse complement strand
GATTAGGATCGATGACCAATTGATTGTTCTGTTTCGGGACTGTGTTATTTAATCTGCTATGATTGCGGTTGTTGATAATTTTAACCTAATTTTCTCTTATTGCTTTACCCTAAAACATCATTCTTGTATTCTCCCAAAGATTATAGTGAAAAGTATGAGCACGTAAACGTAGGCGCGACTTGCCGAATCACGTAAATCTGTTTTGTTCCTGTGGTTGCTTTCTTAATTGTTTTTTATTTTTTGTGACTTGTGCATGCTTCGTGTGAATTGTAGGAAGGATTGTTTATCGTGATCAATCCCCAACAACTGGCATCAAAGTTCCGAATTTTGGAGGTTGAAGAACGCAACACGACAGAAGAAAGAAATATCAAGATTGAAAAGTTCAATGACTCGAACTTCACCCTCTGAGGGATGCAGATCGAATATATTCTGTACCATAAGGATTTGTTTCTTCTTTTGTTCGGGGAAAAGCCGAAAAAGATGCCACAAAACGAATGAGAAATACTGGATCAAAAAGCTCTGGGCACCTTGTGATTAAAACCCACACCGTCAGTGATGTCCAGCATTGCAAAAGAGAAGACGACAACCGATCTGTTGAAAGCGTTGAAAAAGATGTATGAAAAACCCTTAGCGTCAAATAAAGTATATCTAATGAAAAAATTGTTTAACTTGAATATAGCGGATGATGCCATCGTTTCCAAACATCTCAATGACTTCAATACCACCACCAATCAGTTAGAATAGGTGGGTTTTGACTTTAACGATGAAGTTAAAGCCTTAGTCCTCTTATCCAATTTGCCAGAAAGCTAGAATAGCTTGGTCGTGGCAGTGAGTAACTCTTCGAGATCAACAAAGTTGAAGCTGGAGGATGTTGCTAGGTTTATTCTAGGGGAGGAGTCACACAGAAGAACAGCAGGTAATGGGTCGACATCTGAGTCAGTTTTGAACGTCGATGGTAGAGGGAGAAAGAATGACAGCAGAAATCAGAAGGGCCGAGGAAATCACAAATCTAAGTCACAAGAAATATCTCAGTTGCGGTGTGGCGAGCAAAAATCTGGTGGCTGTTAAAACTGTTGACAGAAAGGTCACTTCAAAAAAGATTACAAGGCTCCTAAAAAACAGCAGAACGATGCAAATCAAGGGAGTAAGGCTATGGTAAACATAACAGATGATGAAAATACCGATGTTTTGATTTGTGCATTAGATTCCAAAATAAAATCTTGAATAGTTAACTCGGGAGCGTCATCTATACTGCTCTCGCATGGATATACTTCACAGTTTTGTGAAGGAAAATTTCGGGAAGGTTTATTTGGGAGACGACAAGGCTTGCAATATATCTGGAAAGGGTGAAGTGCAGATCACACAAGCTAACAGTACAGTATTTAAGCAGAAAGATGTTAAACACGTGCCAAGTGTAACAAGGAATCTAATCTCAGTGGGTCAGGTGGCAGAATCTGGGATTGCAACATCGTTTGGAGGAGATTCCAAGAAGATGTGGAAGGTAATGGTTTAGAAAGGATAGCTACCGGGAATTGATTCGATTGATTTAAAATTCAGTGGAGACTGTCTTCGAAAAACAGAAGAAAGTCAGCTTTACAAAGGAAGCAAGGATTTCAAAATCAGAACGGCTGGAGCTAGTTCATATTGATGTATAGGGACCATTTCGAGTACCTTCACTTCGCGGCTAACGGTATTTTGCTACTTTCATCGATGATGTTACTAGAAAATTGTGGATTTATTTCTATAAAACAAGTCAGATGTGTTTGGCATATTCAAGAACTGGAAGGCCCTAGGTGAAAATGAACTAGGTCAGAAACTGAAGTGTCTAAAGTCTGATAACAATGGTGAATATTGCAGTAGGGGAGTTTGAGAACTACTGTGTAGCCAACAGGATCAAAAGGTTGAAGACTATCCCAATGAAACCAAGGCAAAACGGAGTAGCAGAACGCATGAACAGGATAATCATGGAGCGTGCTAGAAGTATGAGACTACATGCCAAGTTATCAAAACAGTTCTGGACAGACGTGGTGAACACAGTAGTGTATCTGATCAATAAGGGACCTTTAGTTTCTTTGAACTGTAGATTGCCAAAGGAAGCGCGGACCAGGAAGGAGAAAAAGCTCTCATTTACGTACTTTCAGATGTATAGCCTATGTTCATATTGAGCCAAAAAATATAGGTAAACTTGGCCCCAAGTCTCGAAAGTGTTTTGTTGTTGGCTATGGTACTCTTAGCTACGGGTATAGGTTATGGAATCCCAAAAATAGGAAGACTGTTAGGAGTATGGACGCAGTATTCAATGAGTCTGTTGCGTTAAAAAATGGACAATATTAGAAAGGTGAGACCGTAGATTCAGACTATGTTGAATTTAAGGGGGCGTCTAACAGAGTTTTGAACCTTGGAATGAGAACATACAGCCTACTCTACAAGCAAAACCACAGACTCTCATTCACAGGAGGTCTACCAAAATCAGTAGGCCTACAGTTCGTTATTAACCTTCATTGCAGTATCTATTATTGACTGACAATAGTAAACCAGAATGCTTTGAAGAAGCTTTGCAGGTTGAGGTAAAGGAGTGGGAGCACGCCACGGATGATAAGATGGAGTCTCTATCATCATACTAGACTTGGGACTTGGTACAGTTGCCCAACGAAAAGTTAGCACTGCAAAACAAGTGGATTTACAGGCTGAAAGAAGAATCTGACGGAAACAAGCAGTACAAACCAAGATTGGTAGTCAAAAAATTTCATCAAAAGCCGGGGATAGACTGCACTGAGATATTTTCACCGGTCATGAAGATTTCCACCATCAAGGTAGTACTGAGTATTGTGGCTACAGAAGACTTCCATTTGGAGCAACTAGATGTCAAGATGGCACTCCTTCATGGAAATTTGAAAGAGAAAATCTACATGCACCAACCGTAGGATTATTCGGTCAAAGGAAAGAGGAGATGGTCTGCAAACTGAAGAGCCTGTATGGGTTAAGATAGGCACCTAGGTAGTAGTACAAAAGGTTTGATAGCTTCATAACAGATACCGGGTTTCGTAGATGTCGTGGAGATCATTGTTGTTACATTAAGTAGTTTGCGACTTCATATTTGACACTCCTCTTATATATAGATGACATGCTGATTACAGGATCAAGCATGAATGAGATCTTAAATCTCAACGTACAATTGTCCAGGGAGTTTGCTATGAAGGATTTGAGGGCAGCCAAACGGATCCATTGCATGAGAATCAGTAGGGACAGAATGGGCAAAAATCTGAAGCTTTCACAATCAGAATATGTTGAAAAGGTCCTGCACCAGTTCAACATGTAAGGTGCTAAGCTTGTTAGTACACCTTTGGTAAGTCATTTCAGATTTTCAAATGAACAGAGAGCTGTTATAGAGGAAGATAAGAGTTGCATGGCTAAAGTACCATACGCGTTAGCCGTAGGTAGCCTGATGTATACCATGACCTAAACGAGACCAGACATCTTCTATACAGTGGGAGTTGTGAGTAAATTTATGTCCTATCCGGGCATATAGCACTGAGAAGCAGTAAAGTGAATTCTGAGGTATCTAAATGGTACTACGAATTATGCTTTGTGGTATGATGGCTTGGGAATTCAATTGCAAAGTTTTGCAAATTTAGACCTAGCAGGGTACATTAACAGTAGAAAAAGTACCATCGGGGATGTATTTCCTTTGGCAGTGCAGTAGTCAACTCGGTATCAAGATTGCAAAAAACTACGACTATCTCTATCACAGAGGAGGAATATTTAGTAGCCACGAAGGCGTGCAAGGAGTTAATATGGCTGAAGGGTCTCTTTAAGGGACTGGATAAAGAATAAGACAAGCGCCAACTGTTCGGTGACCGTCAAAGTGCTATACATCTTGCAAAGAACTCAGCGTTCCATTCGAGGACCGAGCACATCGACATCAAATATCATTTTATCCAGTTTCAGTTGGAAGAGGAACAATTTGATCTAGAGAAAATTCATACGAATGAAAATCCTGTAGATATGTTCACAAAGGTGGTAACAGTGGAGAAGCTAAGGGATTGTTCAGCTGCGGTCGGTCTTTAAGCTAAAAAGACGGGAGCATGGCTCATGGTTGGTTTTGAGGTGATGGTGGCTTCCAAGTATCGAAAGGCTTGGAGTGGATTTACTTACAGTGGGAGATTGTTAAAAATGTGAAGAAAATCCATCGATATGACAGACAGATCAATCGGTCTTGAGACCAATCGATCGGTCTGCAGAAGTACTACAAGCTGCCCCAAGCGAGTTGGCAGACAGATTAATCAGGATTGGTGACGGATGGATCCGTCCCCAAACAGATACCGATCGATCAGTCTGGGGAGGGCCCGATCAGTTTGCAGCAATACTGCAAGCAATCAAAGACAAATCGATGGACGGATCGATTAGGGTCTAGAGACCGATCCATCGGTCTGTTTTGGGACCGCGTTATTTATGCTGCTAGGGTTGTGATTGTTCATAGTTTTAATCTAATTTTCTCTTATTACTTTGTCCCAAAACACCATTCTTGTATTCTTTCAAAAATTATAATGAAAAGTGTAAGCATGTGGACGTAAGCAAGACTTGCCAAACCACATAAATCTGTGTGTCTTGTTCCTGTGGTTGCTTTCTTGTTTGTTTTTTGTTCTTTTGTGACTTGTCCGTGCTTCGTGTAGCTTGTGGGTGGGATTGTTTATCGTGATCAATCCCCAACATGTCTGACACAGGTATTTGTCATGACACGTGTGTTTTAGATTGTGGCTATAAAATAAACAAATACTTCAAGGCTTGAGTAGTATTATAAACGAGTTAAGTTTCAAAGATTTAATTCATCCCTTGCTTGCAATGACAACTGAATTAAAATAATTTTCTCTGCAATTTCACATTAAAAAATTATTCACTAGCATATATGTATATCATGGCATTACACTAGCAAAAAAAAAAGGTCGTAAATACTTTTAGTTTTTATTTAAGGCACCATCTTACGAGCAGGTACTTCAAAACCTCATTTGGCTCGTGGCTTAACCATCAAGAAAAAGTCAATGGTCAAAAAGCCACCTTTTGTCTCTATATTGACAGCTTGGAGGACACTTTCTATCCAAACATGTTTTTTGTTTATTTGGCATAAAACCCAAAAAAGCAAAAAGTCCGACTTAAAAAAGGGTTGCCAATCGAGCACCATTCTTTGAGACTGCATTTATGAAATACAAATGTCTTAAAACATAAAGTTGTAATTTATTATATTATTTTTATAACATTGGTCTTTTTTTGCTATAATAAAAACTCAATTAGGACTCCTCATCGATTAAGTGATATTTCCACATAGGTACTAAATTAGATTTTAGGAAGTGATGATATTTAATTATGCTGCAATATATTTTATTAGATTTTTACTTCGATGATAATCTTTTAGTAGGAAAATGTTATAAAAGCAGAATTTGGAAAAATATCATCCAAAGCATTGGCATTTTTCATTACGAACCCAAGTGATGGGTCTTTTGCTTCAAATCGATAAGATAAGACTATAATAAGTCACATTTTCTACACAACAATTCTACATGATGTGGCATTTGCATTTTTTAAACTATGCGCCCAAGTGACGGATTTATTGCTTTGAAATGATAGGAAATGAGTCGCACCATGCTGCACTAAAATTGTTTATGACGTGGAGAAGCATTTGTGAATTATTAGCCCAAGTGATCGGCCCCTTGCATTTAAAAGATAGGAGTTAGGAGTTAGGAGTTAGGACCACTATGAGCCACATCATTTTGCATAAAAATTCTGTTGGTATAGCATTACTCTTTATACATCAAAAGACCTTTAAAAGCTTAGCTACACCAATATTTTTGGGCAGTGAACTTATCCCAGTAAGGTAATCAAAACATGGTAATTCAATTAACTATCCTAAAATCACACTTAAACCTGTAGTTTATGTAATTTGATCAGATAGAAGTATATAAAATCGTTATCATGTTGACAACATCTCTTCTATCTGCGCATTGCATTGATTTACAATTTACCACAAATTACAAATATAAGTGTGAATTAAATTTAAAAAGACATTCCGAAACCAGTAAAAGAGTGATGAAAAACTGGGACTTTTCCCACCATAAACGTCTTTCTAAGAAAGGACCCTAACTCATAATTTTCCCCAGATACAAAAAATATAGCAACATGAGTAGTAGTAGAATATCTACTTATCTGGCTTATAGAATTAGTATCAACGGCCAAGGCAAAATGTTAGAAAATGGTAAAAGCTGGCCTAACAAAATATTACCTCGTAAACAAAGTAATTTACAGCCTCATTGTCAGGTACAGAATCACGCCCCTTGCATTGAATCTGAACTTGAAAACAAACATTAGACGCCAGAGAGACTTCACTTGCCATGGTCAGAAGCAATAACAAGGAACAAAATTTTACATAGTGGATCAATACCCACCTTAACATGCTTGATACCTTCTTTCTTCCAATCTGATGCTGGATAGTAACGACTAGTATTTGTAAGATCGATCACTAAACCAATCTGGAAACATCAGGAAAGAAATCTAATTGTTCAATTTCCTGGTAAGCAACAAAAGCTAAGCTTCTTGTTACTAAATATACCAAAAAAATGTTTCTCACCTGAAAGATATGTCATAAATTAATCTGCACGCTTTACCATACATCTATGATACTGGCTTTTAAGATTTAAATATGCATATAACAAGAAGAAACCTGGTTTAATTAAATTCTAATCTTTGGAATATTTTGTGAAGTTAGCCCTATAGAGAGTTCAATGAGCTTGAGGTTGACAACGTTTTCCATGAATGAATTTTATCACACACAAAAAACAAGTTAAAGGAAACAGGACTATATTCGCTTACCAATTTACTGGCATATAAAATAACAGCAAATTACTGGAGGGAAATAAAACACGGAATTGAAGGTCGAACTCGTCAGAAGGGTTTCATTATCAATTTCACAAGTAAAATTTTACTCTTTTTTTCTCTTTGCTTGGAAGCCCCGCATGGTTGAAAACCTAATAACTTTATGAATGCAAAATCTATTGGCAATGCCCCACGTAGGCATCACTAGTTGCATGTCAACTTCATAAATAAAACTTTTACTTCTTCTATTCATTAGCTTAGAAGACCCACATGATTGAAAACCTAATAGGTGCATACATAAGTCAGGGGTAATTAATTAAAGCAGATGCGTCTGTGGAGAACTGCATCAATTGTCTGTTGTTGCCGATCCCAAAAAAAAAAAAAGAGGAGATTACCTCAATTACCTTCTTCAAAAAGAGCCCCGAGAGTAAAGGTCTACTATGATGGGGAAGATTAAATTTGATAATTAAATAATATTCTCAGTTTAATTTAAGCATTCCAAAAGGAATACATAAAAATAAGCATAACGTGACACAGCCTTTCTCCTGGCAAGAGAAACCGAAGATACCTTCGCGGCAACTGCAGTTTTTAATCTAGGTGACAAATAAAAATATAATCCTCAAAACTCATTGTATGAATTCTCCAATATTTGTATCTCTAGACAATGTACCCACCCAGTTCTTTTTTCTCATTAAACAAATGAAATCAGAATTCCCAATTACACAGAACACAAACCAGCTCCTCATTCACTCAGTAATTGTTGCAAAAATTTTGAACATCCTGTTATCTCTTATGTGCAGCCTACTTGGACCTTCTCAATTTCTGCTAATGTGCCCTTCTCCGGACCAGAGGTAACAATAGAGATGTGAACATTGAGTTTTTTTTAAGTAATTCAGTTTTATTAAAAGAGATATCACAATTCACAAGACATGAAATCTTCTTAAGCTCCTTACTTCTATAAACTACTTATCCGGCCATGCTAGTTTCAATAAGTTTATATATTTCCTTAATACGGCATTACATATCAATTTAAGTCTGCTCTTCCCCCTAATGTTACCAGTACCTAGGGATGTAAAATCGGCTCGGCCTAAGCCTCCCGCCAAATTTCGGGGCGGGTTTTTTTCGGGAGGGGAGTCCCAGCCCTAGCCCTAGGGGTATACGGGCCTAGGCTCAATTCTGGGCTGCGGGCTTGGGTTGGGCTTTTTCAAAAAAATAATTTTGTAAATATTTGTTATTATTTTTAAAAATTGCTTTAATATACTATGTCTATGTGTTTCTTATATTTATTTTAGTTTATAAATTAACTTATAAGAATCATTATTTTTTAAATTACTTTTATATATAATAATTTAAAATACAATTGTATTTATAATTTAATAAGCAATGATTCCTATTTTCTTAGAAAATGAAGATAATCTAAATTCAGATCAATTGCTGCAATTAAAAATTGTAATTCGGATACGTTGGCTAGTTTCCATTTCTTGTAAAAACTAGGTACTTACATTTTGTGAAATAGATATACAGTGAAAAACCACGTCATTAAGTCTTTATATAAACAGATTGAAGGGTTGAGAAGTTTTAGAGCTTTGGGATCATCTTCTTAAATTAGTTTTTAAAACACAAGCAACTCTATTGTATTTCTAAAAAAAATAAATAATGACTAACACAACAAACAAAAAACTAATTATAAGCAACAACAATCAACTAACTTATAATTTAATAAACAACGGTATTTATAACTTAATAAACAATAATATTATAAGTTTATATTTATAAACTAGCTTATGATTTAATAAACAATGGTCTTTATTATATTTATTTTAGTTCATAAATATAAACTTCTAATAATCGTCACTATTTACTATTATTTAATTTTTATACATTTGTTTTTTTATAATAAAATATAAAACATACAATAAGATTGAACCACGGGACAGGCTAGTTTTTATGCTTTGGTAGTAAAATTTGGGTCAGGCCTCAGGCTCGAGCCTACAGGATATAGCTCGAGTCAGCCCACGGGCTCCAAGGGTCAGGCCCAGATCCAGCCCACTACTCTTCAGGCTCAGGCTTTGGCCACAGATGACTCACAGGCCTTGGGCCATTTTTACACCTCTACCAATACCCATGATCTTGTCACTTTTTTTAGCACAGCATCAACTGTTCTTCTACGTTATATGTATTCACATCACCTTAATTTATTTTCTCTCAACTTGCCCTTAGGAATGGCAATGGGGCGGGGCCGAGGATTAGTTCCCCCATCCCTGTCCCCTATTTGATCGGGGCGGGTACGAGAGAAAATATTGAGGAAGTAGCGAGGAACGGGAAGAGGGAGATACAGGGATATTTCGAATATAATTTTTAAGGAATAAAAGAGTAATATTAATAAAAATTATAAATAATATAATAAATAAAAAATAATAATTGATGAATTAATATAACTAAATATACAAAGTATAAGAAATAAAAAAGAAAAATTAGAGATAAATATAATATTTTAATATTTTAAACTTATTATATTTATAAAATATATATTTTATACATATATTAATATTTAAAAAATATTTATTTTATGTAATCGGGTGCGGGGCGGGAAAAACGGGATAGAGAGAGCAAAAACCATTCCCACCCCGTTTGTTATCGGGGGCGGAAAAAACTCTACAAAGCGGGACGACAGGGGCGGGGCAGAAGAAATTGCCATCCCTACTTGCCCTCAATTGTGCGACCCCTACTATTTCACGAATCTTTTCATTCATAATTTTATCTTTTCTAATATTACCACAAATCCAATTTAGCATTCTCATTTCAACAGCCCTTATCTTATTTATGTGATCTTTCTTAGCAACCCAATTTTTTGTCCTACGTAAAATTGTTGGTCTACTAATTATCCTATAAAATCTTCTTTTTAATCTTATAGGTATCAGTCGATTACATAGAGCGCCGGAAGCACCCCTCCAATTGAGCCAACAACATACACAATGGAACACCATTCTGAATATATCTAGCATGCAAAGAGATAATGACTTAAAACCAATCATTGGCGTAATCCTTCTATAATCGGGAATTCACTTGTTTCTCCTGCGGGTGATCTAATTGTCATAGCAACTCCATCATATATGTCTCTTTTCATCAATGTACCTCTTTGTTACTCCCTTTCTTTCCAACGTGCACCATAGGATATCTCTAGGGATTTTGTCAGATGCATTTTCTAAGTCTATAAAAACCATATGAAGATCTCTCTTCTTTTCTCTATATTTCTCTAGTAGTCTCTTCAGTAAGTGAATTGCTTCCATAGTTAATCAGCCAAGCATAAAACCAAACTGATTTTGTGACATTGTTGTTGTTAACCTTAGAGTTTAGACAATGTTCAATTACTCTTTCTCATACCTTCATCATATGACTCATGAACTTAATAACTCTATAATTATTACAATTTTGAATATCTCTTTTTTTTTTTACATATAGGTACTAGAATACTCTTTCTCCACTCTTTAAACATTTTTTTAGTCATTACGTTTCTATTAAATAACTTTGTTAATCAAAACACTCCCACTTTGCCTAAGCATTTTCACATCTCTACAAGGATACCATATGGCCTTAAAGCCTTACCTGATTTCATTCTCTTCACTGCAATTTTCACTTCAAACTTTCTTATTTTTTGATAGAACTTATATTACATAGTTTCATCCAAATTATCAAATTCCTTTCCTTTGGATTTTTCTACATGTTTTTTGTTTAATAATTTCTCAAAATATATTTTTCATTCCTTAATCTCCCCATCCTTCATCAACACCCTTAAGTCCTTATTTTTTCTACTATTAACTTGAATAAAGTCCATTGTTCTCCATTCTCTCCATTTAGCGAGTTTATAGATGTTCTTTTATCTCTTTTTACTATCTAATCAATAAATCTAGTATAAAAAAATCATGAACTTTCAATTTAACATCTCCAACGATTCTCTTAGCGTCCTTACAAGATTGTTTATAACTCCTAAAATTGTCTTCATTTCTATCATTTTACCACATTTTAAAACATTACTTCTTAACTTTTACTATGACTTGAATCTTGTCATTCCACCACCAAGTTTCCTTAGTTATAGGGCATCTGCTTCAATTCTCTAAGAACTTCCTCCAAATGTACTTCACCATTGTATTCCACATGGTATTAGTTTCTTCTTCCAAATCCCACATTACTTTTTTGCACATTTTGATTTTAAAAATCTCTAATTTCTCACCTTTATAATTCCACCATATAGTTCATAACATCCTAATACCTCTTCTCACTTTATGTTGTCCTTTAATAT
>JAULJZ010000020.1:8810050-8820481 GCA_032270985.1 Heliamphora pulchella | reverse complement strand
GAGGGAGGGTGCTTTTGGGGATAGAGTGATTTTTGAGGACGGTTTTGGGGTGGGAATGGTGATTTTCGTTAAATATTTTAATGGTTGAGCTTAATTGATATTAAAATTAAAATTTTAGGAGAGGATAATGATGTTTTTGAAACCACATGGGAATTGGCTGATATTTAGCTAAATCTCAGATAAGGTCAGTGTAATTTACCCTTAAAAAAAAAATTATAACTTGTTGTAGAAATTGTGAGTGTTTGAAAAACTTGTAACTTATAATTAAAATTAGTAACAAGATACTAAAAGTTATTAGCAGTAATTTTGTCAAATACCCCTAATAGAAGTTATAATATTTAAAAAATATATAAAAAATTATGTAAAAAACAAAATTATGTAAAAATCTTTGAATTGAAAATAGAAAGTTTTAGAATCTTTTTAACTTTAGCAAAAAAATAAAAAACCTAAATTTAACCCGATTGGCAAATGAGGCCATATGTGTTGACATTGGACTTCCTTCCCCATCAAAATATCCACCCAGAGTACACTTAAACCAAGAGCCAAAAGGCTCCCAAAACCCAAAACTCAAAACCAAACATGGCCTGCGATCAAAATCTCTTCCACTACAGCCTCCTCTCCCTCTTCCTCGCCGGACCACCCACTGTCATCTCTCTCCGGTTCATCCAGGCGCCCTACGGCAAGCACCACAGTCCAGGGTGGGGTCCCACCATATCCCCACCCTTGGCCTGGTTTCTCATGGAGAGCCCCACCCTCTGGCTCACTCTCATCCTCTTCACCCTCGGCCAAAACCATTCCAATCCCAAAGCCCAAATCCTTATCTCCCCCTTCCTCCTCCACTACCTCCACCGGACCTGCATCTACCCCCTCCGCCTCCACTTCAAAACCCTCCGTCGGAAACCCACCCGCGGTTTTCCGATCTCCATCGCCCTGATTGCCTTCGCCTTCAACCTCTTGAATTCTTACTTGCAAGCCAGATGGGTCTCTCGTTACGCCGACTACGAAAACGATAGGTGGTTTTGGTGGCGGTTTTCCGTCGGATTGGGGGTCTTCGTAAGCGGTATGGCGGTGAATGTGCGGTCGGATATGGCGTTGGTGGGTTTGAAAGGCGACGGAGGCGGAGGGTACAAGATACCGAGGGGAGATTGGTTTGAGTTGGTGAGCTGTCCAAATTATTTTGGGGAGATCGTTGAGTGGTTGGGCTGGGCTTTAATGACTTGGTCTTGGGCCGGGCTTGGGTTTTTGTTGTACACTTGTGCTAACTTGGTGCCTAGGGCACAAGCACACCACAAGTGGTATTTGGAGAAGTTTGGGGAGGATTATCCCAAGACAAGGAAAGCTGTTATTCCATTTGTATATTGAGGATTGATGAATGACAAGGCCCTGTTTGGATATTAATAATTGTTATCAAGTCACTTTTTACTTATTATCGACGTCCCATGTGTTCTCTTTATCATTTTTCATTGGCCCTGTTTGGGTTAAATGTGGCAAATTTTGTTTATTTTTGTTTATTTTGATTTTTTGATTTTTTTTATCTTTTAACTAAATTTTTTTACTTTTTCAAATCATCTTGATGAGATAAATCCAAAAGATAAAAAAGCATTAATCAAAAGATAAAAAGTTCACTAAAAACAAAAATAAACAACATAAAATTTGACTTATTAGTTTATTTTAATTTATTTTTTGTCTTTTCTAATTTTTTTTTTATATATTGATCAAAATTTTAATTTTTCCTTCTCGACTCGATGAGAACAGTAAAAAAGTATAATAACTTGACTAAATGATAAAAAAAATTTTTACTAAAAACAAATATAAACAAAATTAAATAATCAAATAAACAATTCTCCCAAACACATTGTGATGTTAGTATTTCTCTCATACACCATGCAATGAGTGAGTGCTCGTAAAACATTATAACTATCTTTGCCTTTGGGAATTTAATAGTAAGTTGATGTGAATGATTATTGTTTGGAAATTTGTTCAAAACTGCTTTGAATCCATTCTGAAATTGTAAATTTAAAAGTCCGCTAATCAATTAGTATAATTCTTACGTTGGGTAAGACACGATGTTGCCATTGACAGTTGAACAGAAGTCTCTCCAAATTTATATTGGTTTTAATAATTATATTTTTGTCAATATCTTTACGAATATTTGTGCGCATATAATTTTAGATAATGACACCATCTCAATCCTCGCCTCCTACTCCTTCAAATTTCCCTTACCAACCACGTGAAGATATTCTCCATCCATGTGATTATATAAAGTGAGTATCACTTGGACACTAAACAAGCTTATAGTTTTCTCCTAACATCACCTATTGTTTGCTAGTTTTTTTGTATTACTATAGTAATAATTTTGCATCCAATGCGTGCAATTCTTTCTAATAAAAACTATTAAGATAGTGCCCTTAAGGCCAAACCACATATGCTAAGATAATAAAAATTATTAAGATAGTGCTCTTAAGGCCGAACCACACATGCTAGGATGAGGAGTGCTTGTTGCACTCTTGAGAAAGAGCATTATGGTATGCCCTCAAGGAGCTCGGCACCCAAATATATTTTTATGATTGAATTTATTTATTATTCAAAGCTCGTCAAATTTATTATCTATACAAAAAAAATGATATTAACTCGATAATTGCAGCTATGTGAATAAAAAACTAACACGCACCCTCGGTTCCACGTGCTGCTATAACTAGGTTTTTGGCCAATATTTTTGTATATAGGTTGCTCAAAAGTAACAAATTGATATTGTTACCCTTTGAAGCACAGAATTGTTTTTAGCAGAAACAGTCGAAGACCTTAGCCTACCATTACTATTATATAGCCACTATGACCACCTCTGCTGATGGCACTAACTGGCGCACCACCTCGACCGCCGCTGCCACGAGAAAAGCCTCATTCCATTTGCATTGCCCACAAATGTCCTTGCCTCTTTTATCTTTCCACAGCAATTGGCAACTCCCCATGTCTAAAGATTTAAATCCTCCAAATAGGTGTATCT
This sequence comes from Heliamphora pulchella, assembly GCA_032270985.1. Taxonomy (NCBI): domain Eukaryota; kingdom Viridiplantae; phylum Streptophyta; class Magnoliopsida; order Ericales; family Sarraceniaceae; genus Heliamphora; species Heliamphora pulchella. Next base: position 8,817,477 of record JAULJZ010000020.1, on the reverse strand, counting down.
TGGGCTCAAGGAAGCCCCAGCCCGAGTGGTAGGACGCTTGTTGGGCTCCTCACCTCACTGGAGTTCGAACCCTGGCATCCCTTCCCAGGCCTATAGCTTCCATTGTACCAAAAAAAAGGTCTATCTTAGGCCCATTATCGCCTAACAAGACCATCTAGTACCCAAAGGGGGCAGAGAGAAGCCAATTCCATTAGAATTGCAGTTGACCATGTTGCCAAGGTTTTTTTTTTTTTACCCCCATCTAAAGAATTTGCATTCATGTAATAACAGGGGGAGAGAGAGAGATGTAATAATTTGTGAACCATGAAATAAATACATTTGAAATGTTAGCCAAAGACAACGGTACAACTCATTTCTACTCTTCCTGAAGCTTGAAAACATGCCATTTCAGATTGCCTTTGCACACATAATTAATACATGGTTCTATGTCTACCAATAAAAGGAGAAACACAATCTACCCAATAAAGAAAAAAGAAGCCCCCCAAAAATAAATATATATATAAAAAGAAAAAACAACCAGTCAATAAAAGAATATAGTCTAAAGATAATCAGATATCCTGTGGCATAGTGGCAATGACTCAGGTCCAACAAAATGCTAAACCTTCCACACTCTGGGAGAAGATGGTCGATGATCGATGCTTGATGCTGGTAGCAGGAATAGAAGTTTGAAACGACTCTTTGTTTTTGAAGTCATTGATGCATTTTTAAAGGATTCATTCCAGAAATATCTTCACCTGTGAGGTGCAGAATAGAGAGAAATTGCATGAATTTAGCAATGAATGAACATATCAACCACCAAAAAATTACCAATCTAGAAATCACAATATTACACAACCAAATTTCTATGCAAACTCGGTACAAAATTAGAGGTGCATCACTTTGATACACCTTGCAATCTGACCAAATGACATCTGAATTCCAAACTATCGAATCTACTTTGGGTCACTTCAAGGGTAGACCAATTCAAGGAGAGACACACACAAAAATGCACGCACGGGGACATGTTCAGACTCTCAGACAACATCGGCTACAAAAGCCACAGTTCTAAGCAAAGGAAACACCTTTCAACAACTTTATTTTTATTTTCTGTGATGATTTTTTATTTAGAAAAAAATAACTTGCAGGACCTTCAAACAAATTAAAATCAAGAACTAGATGGCTACTTGGACCATCAGGGGGAAAAAATGTTTGATCAGTAAAGAGAATGAATGAACTTACATCAAGCCAAGCTGCGGTTCGCTTCTAAATTAACTCCTACTCTTGATCCATCATACTTGGAATTGCCTTCTTTCATATTATCTTTAATCAAACTCCCATCCAACCCTCCAGAGGACTCCATGGCTTCAGAAATCTCAGCCTTCAGCATCTCATGCTTCTCCTTTAGTCCAGAGGAATTCAAAACCTCTGCAAGATGCTGCTTTATTTGTTGCTCCAAAACCAGAATCTTACGCTTTGACTCCAAATTATGAGTCCTACCTGCCTCTGTCACCTCCAACTTCAACTGCTCAATCTTGTTCTTCAAATCTGATGAATTTGTAACATCTTCAATTACCTGGTTAATTTCTTTATTAAGTTCCTCTATCTTAACCTTCACGTCTGAGACAGAAGGAGGCTCAACACGCAAATCTAAAGATTTAAGAACATCAGCAAATTTTATCTCTGTCTCTTCCTTCACCTGCAAAATTTTTTCCTTCAAACCCTGGTTTAAATCAGCAAATGTGGATATCCCAGAGTCTTCAATTTCTTTTTTCAGTGCCTCAATCTTTTCCTTTATGTCAGACTGATCTAATACCTCCTTGAATCTCTTATTGATTTCCTGTTTCAATTTGCCTGTTTTGTTGTTCTTCTCAGACAGATTCTTAGCTTTAGATAGTTCGTTCAACATGTCAAGCTTATATTTCAGGTTTGCATAATTAGGAGCTGCTGACAAGCCTTGGTTGAACTCGTACTTAAGCTTCTCAATCTTGTCCTTCAGAGCCCGATTCATGGGCAGGTCCTTTGAATTCCTTGCTTTTGCAAATTCTTCCCGAAGCATCACGAGCCTGTCCTTAAATCCCATGGCTTTTGCTGCCTCAGAAAATTCATGATCAACTTCTCTTTTCAACTTAGATATCATTTCATTCAGACCCAACACTGGAAGCTCAGTAGATGACTCCTTGGCTTTCAGAATTTGTTGTTTTAGATTTTCAACCTCACCCTCCAACTCCAAGTTTGGAGTCTTTCCTGGCTTAAGAATGGGTTCTTCTTTCTTTTTCATGTTGACTTTCCTTTTTGGATCGACTGGAATTCCTTCTTGGAAACCACCAAGTTTTCGGAACTTCAACATGCGATGTTTTAATAACTCTTGTGTGTCCATCTTTATAAGCTCCTATACAACCAAAGATGCACGTTAGGATTTTGATAGAAACAAATGATAATGCAGAGAAAGTAATGTCAGTATACCCACGTCCATTGAATCAATAATTGCTGTTTTTATTTGTTGTGAAGTCCAATATGGATCGGCATGAGCACCACCAAGGGGCTCCTACAGGAAGACCAAAAGTTCAACTCAGACCACAAAAGCAAAGGACATAGCTTGAAGTTCAAAAGCAAATCGAAGCAGCAGTTGCTCAGGACCAAGAAGTTGTAATTTCGGTCAAATGTCACACAGGCAAAAAGCAGAAAAAAGACCATGTGGAATCTGAAGTATCAACTGTCTAGTGTATTCCTAAAGAGAAGAAAATATCAAGAAGAAATTGCCTCACACATTGTTTGACAGGCATATATCTGGACAAGTTGTACCTATTAAGTGCATCATTATCCCAGTTACCCATATTGCCAATGCATGTCTTAGTTGTCAGGACTATGAGAAGGATTTTTGGTTTTTGGTTTTCGATTTGTTCTCTCTCTCTCTACCCCTTTTCTTTCCTTTTTTTCCTCTTGTTTTTTTTTGGGTATGGTGCATAGATTGTATAATAGTGGAGAAGAATGTCACCAATATAACTCCATCCGCAACTTGTAGCCTGCACAACTCTCCAGCAGTTATCCTAAGCTTCTCAGCAGCCTGCACAGAAGACAATTACATTTATTTATTTGTTTCCCCCAAGAAGCCAAATAGCAAAACTTCAACACCAACCATTGGAGAAGCTTTGGCACTTTTCCACAAGATCGCAGCACATGCTTCAGGACTGTACCATAGAAAAGGAGAAGTAACAAGGGGGGAAAATCAACACACGAACAACAATAAACTGGAAGGAGAAAAAGAAATATTTGAGGAAGTAACAAAACCATATCCTTTTTTAGCAAAAGGAGTGTACGAGATAATACAAGCATATTATAGGACTAATGGAATGACCATAAATGAGCCCAACAGAACCTTATCGCACTTAGCTATCAACTGAAAATAAAAGTAAAAGGAGCAGTTCAAGTTTAAGCTTGAAAACATACAATCCATTGCTCAGGAATAGGTACTATAGGATACATAGGAGGGTAAGAATCTGGCCTTTGTTAACTACATCCGTTAACAATTTTCCATGCATGTGTTAATTGTGCATAAAACATCTTGTCTTGATACGAAATTATGCCTTTTCTGTAACACTTTAGGAGTAACCATAGCCATGTTGAGAATTTTACATCCACCAAATAATGCAGGAGGTTTAGGCCCGCTTCTACTTTCTCGACAGGAACTTCGTAAGTCCTAACTTTAAAGAAAAGTAAAAGCCATGTTGTGTGAACGTTCTTTTCCCCGAGCTATATTTCCACCCCATTTAGTTACATAACTCAGAATCATCGACTACAGTTTTCACCCTTGCTTTGGAAAACATCGATACAAGCTTCCAGCCAAATTTGTGTCACAAATCATTGATGTGAAAATCTCTTGTACAAACATATGAACAAGAGTGTTCTTTTCCTTTGTCCAGATGTTAATGTAAAGGGTAGACCAAATCAAGGTACTAAAGACGCTATTTACAAAAGTATCATTAAACATATGTACAATAACCCGAATAAATGGGAAAGTAGTCAAGTATCAAGTCGAATGAATGGTGAGGATCCTAAGGATGGCATGACACAAAATGTCAGGCACATTTAGTCAGAGCACAAGTCAAATAATCAATAAACATTGAATAGACAAAGTGTTTACAAAAGATAGCAGCAGATGGAAGGGAAATGTTAAAGCTTGTTTGTAAAGACGGTAGACTTCATTCAACGTTGGAACCCTTACGATCTTGATGTTATGTCTGACGACAGTGGGATTATTTTGACAAAAACATTGAAAGGCCATTTTACATTACTAGCCATGAAAGTAATAATCTACAAAACTGAGATTAATGCACCACATATTTCAGATTCACCTAGCATGCATTCGCTGAACCCCCACACCCTCACCCCCAGAAAAAAAATAAAAAATATATTTGCGACAAATCCATCAGCAATTTTTGGCAATTCAAATATTGCAGAAAAACTGCTAATGCCAAATTACCTGGCAACATAGAAAACTGCATTTTCGAGCATTAACAATTTATTAGCACAGCCAATGGCAAGAGCACCACCAGAACCACCTTCCCCAATAACTATGGAAACAATTGGTACCTTCAGACCAAACATAGTCCTCAAGTTGTGAGCTATGGCTTCACCCTGCATCCAGTTAAAGCAAGCAATTTGGTAAGCCAGAATCGCGAAAATTGCACCAGTTCGAGGATACAATTACCACATACTTGGCCTAATTCCTCTGATTTAAGGTCTGCAAATGCCCCCGGAGTGTCAATGAAAGTAATAATTGGGAATCCATGGTGATCAGCATAATACATCATGCGTAGTGCCTTGCGGTAGCTGTTGAAAACAATTTATGGTCAGATATTGAAAACAGTTTTATTCAGAAGGTCAGATTTAGGGTTGACATAATACTTACAAAATCTGTAGTTCTTTTCTTTCCTTTTCTTTCTTTCTTTCTTTCTTTTTTTTGGGGGGGTTTTTCAAGTTCATTCCAGAGCTAATGAGATCTTAAGCAGATTTTCATTATAACAAAAATTAAGAAATCACCTCTCTAGAATACATACCCATGGGGAGTAGGCATCCCAAAATTGCGTTTAATGTTCTCCTTCGTATTTCTACCCTTTTGATGGCCCATGAACATGTAACTTCTACCATTTATAGTTCCAAGGCCAGTGACAATGGCAGGATCATCATAACCTGCGCGATCTCCGTGAAGCTCCACAAACTGAACATAAAAAAAATATAAAATGCTATACTAAGAGGCTTTCTCTTTAGTAATAAGACCAGAAATTTATAGGTTCCATGAAAATGAAAATATGATATGGCAAAGCAACCACAAGCACTATACCTTTTCAGTAATACTAAACACATGGTCAAGAAAAGTCGGTCTGTTAGGGTGCCGGGCAATATTTACTCTCTGTATGGGAGTCAGGTGCGTGTATAGATCCTTTAAAGCCTGAAATTAACATTGGAAAGGCATGAAATATATTGGGAGCGATGATATAAGTCAAGATTTGATATCACAAATCTATATTATAGTTCACAATCTTTGTTGTGATATTTATAACCCAATTAATGGTTGGGATCGTTTCATCACTAATCTTGGGATTTCTTATCTATGTTACATTTCAAAAATGGAGGTTCAACATTTATCCTTCTCACATTTAAACAAATTAATGGTGGATATTAATTCAGAAGTGTTGTTTTTCCAAAATCACTTGCTCCTTCAAAATTGTAAGATCAGCCCATATTATGTTTAGTTAGACACCCTTTTTAAAACAAGGATTAGGGTTTATTATTGGGAGTGCTCATAAGTGTGATACGAGGAACATCAAACAGCAAGGCTTTATGCATATTATGTATCTCTGCATTGCCACACTAACAACATGGAAGAATTAGCCTTATTTATATGATAGTGATATAGCATGTCTCTCTTACCTGTGAAAAATGTAAGTATACATTTTACTCCTTATCTACAGTGCCTTTACCTAGCTATGGGTATAGATTTTGGCAGCAATACTGAAACAATTCTAGTCCAGTCCTAACAATTATCTTGTGTTATCTTCATCACTACTACCTTTTTAGAGGGGGTGGGTTCCTTTTTCTTTTTGCTTCCTTTTTTCTGAATAAGGAATTAACATTAAGACGACAAAATGACTTCTTCCCTTTTTAGAGGGGATGAACTCCTTTTTCTTTTTGCTTTTTTTTATATGAATAAGGAACTAACATTAAAACGAGAGAATTACAAGCATTTAACATGCCACTGCTTTAACCATAGGTACAGGTAGATGGTTTGTATCAACAAAACAATGAAAAGCACTCAAGCAAATCTTAATGTCACCCCACAGAACCTTTCTACTTTCTCAACTTATAAAAAAACTAAAATAAAATAAAGAAAGAAAGAAAGAAAGAAAAAAACCTCTAGCATGAATTGGATTGTATAGAACATTGAGAATTGGTTGGAGAATGGTTAACAAGGTTTCAAATCCCACTATAGATTACAAGCACCCAAAAACTATATAGTACCAAACAAGGCATGGATAAATTTTGGATACAAATTGAAGTGGGCCAGATCCAAAATAAATGGGTCCTAAAGAGTGAGCCAACCTAGAACAGGTCGAACCAAGAGGATTGGCCGAAGCCCATGTTGACCGAGCCCAATCCAATTTGCTGGATAAATCGTCAAGAGACAGAATTTGGAAAGACATGTATGTTTGATGCAGCACCTACAGGAGTGCTGAGATAAACCAATTGTAGATCAGGGAGTAATAAATTCAGATCAGTCATGTCTCCCTAATCCAAGATAACTGTTAGAGTTATCCAAATTAGGATATAGAGCTCATCAGCTAAAGTCAGAGTTCATAACTATAGGGACCTTAAACCACCTGTTAAAAAGCACTTGCAACCTTGGATTTGAGTACGATTCTATTTCCCATCTCTTCACCCGTACAAGTCTCACCCCGTACACAAATAACAAATTTACAGTATAAGCGTAGATGAGTGAGCTTATCTATCATTCATTAAGAAATGAATGTCTCAAGCTTGAATACAAGCCTACCCAATTTTCCAATATGAAGATAGAACTCAGATGGAGATAAATATTCAGATAACAATCAAACAATTGGAGTCCAAATAAACACCTGACGGTAAATTGGTATTGGGATAGGATGACGAAATGATATCAGTATTAATTTGCCAATTTCCTATATTACTTTGTCAAAATTAAGTTATTTTAAGAAGGGAAAAAAAATGCTAGACATATGCTTCAAACTCTAGAGATAATGACTAGGGGAGATGCAAACTTGTCAAACCTGTTGGTATTTATTCTCGAGCGAGATAATTTGATCAGTGAAGTCCAGACCAGTTTCATTCGCCATCTTTTGTACCTGCAGCAAACAGAATCATAATTTGGAAGCTAAGTCGTAAATGTTCCCAATTAACTAACAAATTGCATT
>JAULJZ010000020.1:8785863-8800374 GCA_032270985.1 Heliamphora pulchella | reverse complement strand
AGACAAGTAACACGGACGTGTTGACATTGATGCCCAACTTAGCTGACAAGCTTCTCAACGTGTAGCGGGTCGGTATAGCGATCCCATATTCGCTAGGCAGACAAGTAACACGGACGTGTTGACATTGATGCCCAACTTAGCTGACAAGCTTCTCAACGTGTAGCGGGTCGGTATAACTCATCTCTAAAAGTCAAGGGTGCCTCATTCCCTATATGACACCAAGGGTCACTCTCGTATCCACGGCGATGTCCTCATGCGTACACGCGTGCTAAGCAATGCACATGACGTGTCACATGAGCAAGGCAATGCCGATCCTTTAGGCCACACGTGCATTATGCCAATTCACTCGTCAAGCTGGTCGACTCGTTTTATAGGTTTATGCGTCCAACAATAGCATCCAAGCGTGACTCTAGCCGTAAGCCACACATCTTAGGCCACAAGACCCCTACAAACAATGTCGAACCCACAACATGCAAGTAGGTTGGCACACGAGGCCTTCGGTGGTGCCTCAATAGCCCAATCAGGTTAGGACACTCAAATAAGAGAGATAGCCTGCGGGGCAAGCGAGTCGGTGTCCATAACTTCTTCCCCGAGTTCTACGCGCGATGTCTAAAGCCCTCGGATCCTCCCGGTTGACATCGTCCATGCGGCACCCGTGCTCGCATGGAGACTCAGAAACACCTCTTTTTGGTGCCTAGAGCCCGCCCCCAATGTTGCCTTGGGGTTATCCACTTCAGTGCCTAGTGATGACACGGGGAAGGGCTGGTAGCTGACACACCACTACCCCCCCTTACAATAGCTTTCTTAGCCATCTCTATATTGGCAGGAGGAAACATCAAAATGTTTAAGGAGTCATTATGGATAAATAAATAAATATTATTTATTATTTATTTTTAAAAAATCCCCAATGCCAAACTGTTGCACGCCGTGTCCGGCGCCTTGCCACGTGCCGCGCTCTGACCTGCGCACTGCTACTGTCTTGTGCTGCGCTGCTGTATGCCGTATGGTCTTATCAGGGCATCATGACATGTTTTGGGGTTAATACTGCCAGTACTCCTGAACACCGTCGTGGGCCTACTCCGGGCTTGTCCTTGCCACAACCACACAACATCACGGGATTGGCCTTATCAAAGGGCAACCCGTGACACTTTGTCATGCTACTTAGGCTACCAACAATGGTTTAATTCTCACAAAGAAAATACATGCACAGTTGTACCATAATTTGATTGAAAATGTTGGAGCTTAAAAAGCTTATGCTTGATTGAACATGGATCTCTTGAAAATGTTCCTGCATCATCTGAGGTCTTCCTCAAAAGTTCTATCAGTTTCAAACTAAGAATATGTTACAACTTTGAAACTAAATGACACCAATTTGATTGCATAACCTGTCGAACTGCTTGTTTTTGTACTCAACAGCCCACCTCCGCCATTACCAGATTTGTATATCTCAGAAGAAGTGGTTAATGACATGGCAGCATTCATCCGTGGTCGCATAAATGCATTGCTCTCAGCATCCAAGGATATTGCTCTGGGAAAGGACACAATAATGTTTTTCAAAGTTGCTGCATATCTGGGGCTAATTTCTGTCATAGGGGGCTCGACTGATTTCCTTACATTGGGCTACACCAGTAAGTTTCAACAGTCATTAGTTTTCACCTATGTTATATGGATTCGGGTATGAGTGTCAAGTGCGTGTGTGTATCTAAGTTTTGAGTTCTTCTAATTCTCTTATCATGGACATTGGATACGGCAAAATATTAATATTCCTTAATATTTTTTATTTTTTATTTTTTAGGGTAAATAGCGTTTACTAGTTTGTATAGATCATTTCATGCATAGTATGAAAATTTATGCATAATTTTATAGTAATTTCGAATTACGAAATATGTTTTCTAGGTGAATGTCTAACTAAAAATGTCTCATACCTTTATCTAAGTGTCGAGTGTCAGGCTCGGGTATTTCATACATTTAGAAAAGTCCATATAACATAGGGCTTCACTCTAAAGAGTATAAAACATTTGACCCCATTCCGTAATATGCTCATTTTCATGTTTTCGATTTCCTTCATGGCAGGCCTTGTTATTGTTCTTACAATTCCGGCACTCTATGAGAAGTACGAAGATTACATTGATGGATATATACTAACCGGGAGCGACAAACTGCAGCAGTTGTATGTGAATTTTGATGTGGAGTGTCTTGGTAGGGTCCGGAAGTGGATTTTAGAGAAGAAGAAACTAAGCTGAGTTCTTTTTCCTTTCTCCTCCATTTGATTGGCTTTTGGATTGGGGAGTGCCAAGAGCAGAGTGACATTGCTATGCTAAGCATCGTTTCCGGCAGGAGATTCTGTTTTTAACCATAATACTTATATTCCCTTCTATATGATTATGTCCACGCACAGGGGAAATTGTTTCTGAATTGTGACTAGAAAATGGCAAGCTTCCATACTTGGTGAGACATTGGGAATTATCTTAAATGGAAAAATGATACAAATGATTTTGAGGTGGTTTTGACCGTGATTTCGCTTTTGAAACGTCAATGGGGCCTATCCAGATGACAAATTCCACTCAATACTGCGGTCAATTATAGTAACAAAACTCATTTTTTATTGATCTAAAGAGTACAGCTTACATTATACTTAGCAGTAGAATTTACAATTTTAGTCAGTAAAAAAAGTAAATATTGTTCCCTTGCCTTGTTTTATAGGTGAACGGATTTATTTTCTTAAAAAATGAAGTTATTGCTCATGATCCTACTGTGAAAACTCTAACAAGCTACTAACCTTGAGCAATGAGTATTGATTTAATTTGCCTGCTCTATGGAAGTCCTCAAAGGGGAAAACAAAAAGAAGAAGAAACAAACAAAAAACAAAAACAAAAAGACCCAATAATAATAATAATAATAATAATAATAATAACAGAAGGGGGTGGGGGGTTGATCCAAGAGCTGGAATTCCAAAATGAAATAAAGGGCTTTGGACAAGAGAGAGAATAGAGGATATAATTGCCTTTTTCCCATTATCAATTTGTGGTGTTCTTGATTCGAGACACTGGTTTGTATGTCTAAGGTATTGTTCATGCACACTAAAGCCAATATATATTATACAGAGAAAGTTGGGCAAAACAGCAGAAAAGTAGGAAACAAATATGAACAACAAAGTGCAGACTACCTTAAACAAAATAATGTAGCCCGAGTGTTAGACCAAAATAGAATAGTAGAACAAAAGGAAACCAATAAATTCACTAATCCAGGCCACCCCCAAAGCTACCGTGCTTCTCGTGCTACAACCCAAAGCCTCGACCATCACAACCCACATCATGAGTAAAACCTATCTTGCTTGTGCTGTGATATATGAGGTGGCGGCAGTGGTGGTGGTGGAGGCAGTGGAGAAAATGGAAAAGGCGGTGGAGCTAGTATTCCTTTGCCATCCCTAGGATCCATAGCATTGCGACCCTGCACCGGTTCCATCACCGTGTTTATAGAAGGGGGAGGAATATTTGATGGCAAAACTCCCACGTTTTGTCCCTTATCCCCATCCTGGAAGAATAAATGCCTTCCTTGAGGATCTGACATGTTTGCAAAACCATCCACAAGTCCTTGTGCCGTGGATTCAAAGGGCACACCAGCTGGTCCCACATTCCAGGGCCGCGGAAAACCCTCAAAATTCATTCCCACCACTGGACCTGGTGGGAAACCCAAAAGTGACCCCTGTTCCGATCCAACCTCTGGTGCTGAATCTGGTCTCATCATCTCGTAGGGAGCTCCATAAAATGGATGAGATCCTTCAGGTGGAAAAGGAGGGTAACTGAATGGAGGGGAAGCCAGAACCGGATTTGAATTCACTGGCACTGCAAAAATAGGTGGTTGATGGCCATGCATAGGAGAGTAATCGAGGAATGGGGTCTCCGATAGAATTCCTTGCCCCCCCTGTGTGTCAAAGCTTTGCTGAGGGAAATGGTTCTGGGGGCCAGGCCTCTCAAAACTCTGTGCACTGTTGTTGTCTGATTGTGGTTCTGATGGATGATTTTGAACTTGCCCAAAATATGGCGCTGGTGGAAGCTTTGGTTGTATGATTGACCAGGGAGGTTGTTGCTTCCTAGGTTGTGGGTATCGAGCACTGTCTTCACTATCATGGACCTGGGAACTTAAATTAGGAGAAAAAACTGGCCTTGATGGTGCTGAAGCTGTCGATTGTTTGGCACTGGAAGCCTCCAACTCATTTCCATCTATCTCTGCATTGTGCGGAAGGAGCTCAGCATGGGTCTCATGAATATGAGATTCAAATTCAGCCTTTTTTAGAAAGGACTTGAGCCATTGAGGAGCCGCACAGACCAAGATCCCTTCCATCATTTTGATGGTTTGAATCTTCTGAATACGTTCATCACAGCTGTGTAACAGAAAACACAAGAAGCAATTGCATAGATTATTCATCAATCAATTTTCTTTTTTTTGCATTCTAGTGCAAATAAAAATTGTAACAAATGACTGTTCAATCCTCTGCACAAGTTTGCAAATAAAAATCTATGGTTCGCTCGCACATGCTGGCTTTGACAAGCTGATAGTATCCGATGGAAGCTCACAGTATCTGGGTAATTGCGGTTTGAAAATTATGAAATTCATGCACGAGTAACAATTTCAATAATCTCTAATTGATCATGTCAATGTCAACCCCCTTCTGCAACCACTAAGCAGATATAAGATGTACCTGAGTCTGACCGCTCTCCAGACCATTAATATATAGATAGGTTTTGATAAAATACGGACAATCCAATTCGCACTGACAAACTGTTGAAAGATATTTCTGAAAATATCCCTTGCTGAAAAAAAAAAGGTCCTGAAATATTTTGAAAGTCAGGAACACGAGTGGATAGAGCAAGCATTGAGCCGAGAACCTATGGTAATGAACTGCAATATAAATCATCAAGAGTAAACAAATGTGCAAGGCACATAAGAAATTTTCCATCTGGAATGAATGTTCCTTAAATCAATTATCAATATCAAGTATAAGACAAATATGCAATAACATAGAAAATATTGAACATGGCCTTACAGATAGCAGATAGAATCACTCCTTGCACATTCTAGACAGAAAGCATGGTCACAAGGGATCTGCAAGAACATAAAAAATTAGTGAGTTACCATTCCTCTCTTGTTCACTATGAGGTTCAAAAATATTTTGTATACAGAGGTTGAGATGTGCATTGGTGAATGGCCTTCCAAATGGCACAGGGGGTGGTTGGAGCATCATAGGAGGGATTGTAAGAAATCCGGGTATTTGGAGTTACAAAGGTGCTGTGAGAGTTTACCAATTTGCTTATTTAAAAAAACAAAACACAAACATTAGTAGCTTATATGCCACTGAAAGATCACAATTCCAAAGATGCAGTGCTCGATAGTAAGTGCGCGGTATACGGAGATATTTATATTTTGTTGGATCCTTGAAGCAGCTTGCAAATGACGCATAAGACACAGGATTAAGCTTAGCAAAAGAGGCAGTCCACTAACTACATATTTTTCTTTTTTTTTTGAATTTCCTGCTTCACAAGATCAAGATTAAGTCATGTTGTGTTCACGCAATTCCTTACAAGGAAGTTATCTTTAAGAACAGAAGAATTTCCTTTTACCCCTCCAATAGTAACTGTATATCTATAGATAAAATGACAAGAACGTTAATACCATTCCACTAAACTCCCTTAACTAAGATTTGAAACAATGTTAAAGCTTAAGAAGAAGAAGAATGACATAGCGAGGCTTAGAGCAGGAAAAAGGAAGAGTAAATGCTAGTACCAGGCGTCCATACATAGCTATAGGAAAATCACAGCGGACACAAAAATGAACCCGCTCACCAAGCTGGCGACGGGACCTACGACCTACAGTCTTAATGAGTGAAGCAGCAGTTTCTGAGCCAAGACCCTTGGCAACAGGAAGATCTGCAAGGATCAGGTGGTCAGGGCATGGAACTGTCACAGAGTCCACTGGAATGGGCTTTGCCCCTGAGCCCCCTTCTAAGGACGGAACACTTCTCAGCCGGATCTGAAGCATCTTCATAGAACTGATTCCTCCACTTTACTCAATGCTAACCGCAAAATAGATCAGTTTCAAGTCTGCAACTGAGGAAATAAATTCGGAATCAAATCTTCCCTGCTTCTACGGAAGAATGACATACAATTTAATGAATGACTGTTAAAGATACAAAACATGATCATTAATGACATATATATTTCCTAAATGATGAACGTCAATCATATTTCCAACTAAATAACTACAGCTATTGTCAGCCAGATATTGCCAATCAAGACAATGTTTGGCTTGGATTTCATATACCAGAGTCAGTTCGCTTTGCTTTACGACTAGAAGAACAACCCATCCTTCTTAATAGAGTAGCAAGGAACTTCATACTGGACCTGCCCTAATCCGTCACCCTTGTGTGGCAAATGATGTTCTGCTTCGCAGATCGGAGAATCAGGAGAGAATTCTCATGGAATTTTGGAGCAAATTCACAACGAATCCTACCAAGCCTTATTACAATGCAACAACAACACATCATTTCTGTCTCCCAAACTCAGCAAACCTTGTTAAGACGCTCCAGAAACATCCAATCCCAATCTTGTCATATAAAGCACTCACCAGATTTTGGTTAAAAATGCTCCCACACACATCTAATTCCTGCTTGCTTACTTAAAGCACATGGTGATAAAAGGCCGAAGGCAGTGTGGTGGCTTGAACCAGTGAAATCTGGAACAATCAATTTAGTCTAAGAAAATTATTAGTGCAATCACACCACCTTGCTTGTGTGGTAGTATTTGCTCTTCTTGAAATTTTTAAAGATATTCGCATAATATATTATTCCATTAAGTAAAAAGACAAATGCAAATAATCAATCCAATGTTTAGATTTTATTAATTTAATTAATTAATTAATTAATTAATTAATTAATATATATCATAGATGCTCTAGAGACACCCTCCATCTTATGTAAAGAGTTTTCTCGCGTTTTCTCAAAATTGAGTCCTTGCGCTCTTGCCTCTTTATCAGTTTGGGTGAACTGGTTGTTTAGTCATCTGATCTGATAACTAGTATTGCCTCCCTGCCCAGCTCTATCAGCACTCAGCAAGCCCTTTCTTTTGCAATACTTAATAAAGTCTCTCAATGCCCAATTATCATTACAACCTTCTACACCATAGAATTTGGCCTTCGGGGTAAACCCGGCGGCTTCTATGAGGAAGGCAGCACAAATAAGTCATAATGACCCGAAAATCATCCGCTTCTCACGTTCCGTGAATAGCCGATTAATTATAAGATTCAAAAACCAGAAACCCAATTAGACAAAATGTACAGTAACCTTCATGGCTGCTAAAAAGAAAGCAATTCGTTTTCCTCCTAAACTGCCAATATACAGCAAACAAGATTAAATAAAAAAGTTCACAATTGAACCCAGATAATAGGGAAGGCCGACAAGAAGACCCGAGACGAGCAGGCAGTTGTAATGTAACAATTCTGTTATGGACAATGCACCTTATATTGCATAAACCACCGCATACTCACAAGTATGATGGGATCCACACTAATATTAAATGTGGAGCTCACTATACTTGTGAGTATCCGTGCAGGAATAGTATTATATTCCCAAATCAATCGACCCTCGAAAAAAACATTAGATGAAATCCATTCTATTATATTTAATATAGATAAAATAACAAATTGTAATTTCTTCCATTGTTTCTTAAAAAATTGGAACGTATCAAAACACAGAGAGATAAACATCAATAGAGACATTGAGTTCTTTCTAAACCGACAAAATTATCACCAGTAGATTGGGAAAACCTACATAAATTTAAGGTTCCAAGTGATAAACATCAATAGAGACATTGAGTTCTTTGTAAAACGATAAAATTATCTCCACTAGACTGGGAAAACCTACATAAATTTAAGGTTCCAAGTGATAAACATCAATAGAGACATTGAGCTCTTTGTAAAACGACAAAATTGTCACCAGTAGACTGGGAAAACCTACATAAATTTAAGGTTCCAAGTGTAAAAGCCCAAATAGGAGTCATATCACAATATTATAGATACATACATTTCCGAAAAATAAACATATCGATACAAATATATGTATCCGCAAGCTGACATACAAACAGACATATATGAAGTGTTCCATGTATTAAAAAAAACGTATAAAACAAAATCAAATCGAGTTTCGTTAAATATGTTCTAAATTCAGAATCTGGAACTTACAGGAGGAGCGGCTTCGCTTGATTCTCCGAAATCGTCCTTCGGAAAACCTAAGGTTTTGCAGTGCGACGACGATGAGCGTTGATTGTAATTGCGTTCGCTCCGACGGGATCACTGGTGCTTCGCTTGAATCTCCGAATTCTTACTTCGGAAAACCTAAGGTTCGAAGGTGGAAATGGCTCGACGACGATTTCGTGCTCAGAAGACTCGCACCTACTATTCCGAACGACCTGTTTGGATGTTGAATTTCCGCAGCGATTTTTACTGTAAAAAGAAAATGAAAGAAAAGAGAGAGCTTGCTTTAATTTGGTCCGGCTGTTTCTCTGTTTTTTAAAGGTTAGTTTAAGGGCTCCATTGCAATTCGCATAGTTAATTTTTTATTTTTTTTATATTTTTAATTAAGAAGTTAAATTAAATTTAAAATAGATTGTTTAGTAGTTTAATTTTTAAACTAATTTTTTTAAAGTTTAGTTGTTTGGGTAAAAAATTACATTTTTTACTTTTTATTCAAAGTGGACGATTTTACCCTTCTATATATTTGATACTAACAATTATATATAATTGGTAGTAATAATAAATAAGTTATGAATAAATAATATTTTTATTTTTTAAAAGTAGTAGAAGTTTGAATAAAATATTTTGAGAATTTATATTTTGATTTGACTTTTTAATTTTTTTGCTTTTTTATTTGCTAAACGAGTAACTTTAATTTTTTGGTATTTTAAACTTAAAAATCAAAAAACCTAAATGAAAATACTTTTTAAATTGCTCTCAAGTTTTAAAAATAAAAACACTTAACCTTTTTTAGTATTTTTTTTATTTTTAATAATTTTTACTTTTAATCCAAGCAAGCCTGTTTTTAAAATTTTTCTCAATACGACAATTTAAAAAAACTAAAGAACATAAAAAAGGCCACCAACAGAAAACCTAGGCTAAACATTCTCTATAAAAACAATTAAAAATACCTATATATCTGTTAAGAAATACATTTTTAGTTACTCAAAAATATTATGCATACTAATTTGAATTTATTTTTTTCCTTGACAAAACTAAAACCAATTAAATTATTTTTTTTTAATGTTTGGATCCATTTTAGATTTAAAGGAACTATTTCTTGATTCTATTTAGAATCGATAAAGAAGTGAAAAGCACAAAATGCATAGTGCATTGATAATGGAAGATTTGAAAGATTATGAGATTTATAAAAAGGAATAAGTTTGCATTATATTTGATTTAAGTAATTATCATTCTTTTAAAACTTGGCTGTTTTTGAAAAGATATTTCAAAATGGCTTATTTTCCTTTCCAAATCATTTAAATCTAACCTAATTTAAAGTCCTATATATCCAATCCTTGAAAAGGTTAATTTTAAATACATGGTTCACGAAGTCTTCTTCAATAGAAAATTAATTTAGTGTCGTTTAAGTTTCCTATTCTTTGTTTATCTTTTTAAGAAATTATTTACTCCATAATTAAAATTTTTCTGTTGAGATTGTGTTTACACCATAATTTATATTTTCTGTCGAAGATATTATTTTCTATCTAAATGACTTGTTAATTTTTATATAGAATTGATAGAAAATAATTATATATTTAAAATCCTTACATTAAATAATTTAAAAAATAACAAGTGACGATCACATGGCAATTAATAGAAGTTACAACAGAGCGACATTTGGCATCGTAAAAGAGAATTTTGTTTTAATTTAGTTATAAGTAGTTATTAGTGGTTCTTGAAAGTTATTAGTGGTTATGAAATTTGTTCTATAAATAAGCATGTTTTAATCATTGTAAAGATACAAACTCATCAATTCAAGCCATGCCCTTTTATCTTTTCCTTATTTTAGCATTTTATCTTTTATCTTTATCTATACTTTTATTTTTGCTTAGGAGTAGCATAATGTAGATGGTTTTCGATCTCCAAAAATCTTAAAGAGAGAATGCTCAATATTTGCCGAGCAGTCGTCGTTGGAAAATATATGGGTTTTGAATTTTTTGAACATGGTTTCAGCTAACTTTGGAGCTAAATAACTTTGGATTTGATTAATCTTTTTTTATAATTCCAAATCCTAATATGTTCATCTCCATGAGTAATTTATCATGAATTTTACGGCATTCAAAACAGTTAACGGGTGAATGAGAAATTGACTCGAAAAGTGTACAATGAAAGTTGACAAAATAATGGTAACAAGAACCTATCCCACATTGCTTGGGAATGAAAATGTTGGCTTTCCAAGCAACTATAAAAAGGGTTTTAATCCCACATTGGTGGGGGAAAACTTTGTTGAGTGGCTTATATAGCCTAGGTTGGAGATAAATGGTTGGCCTTTTGGGTCATCCCAACTTTTGTTGGGGAGGAGTTATTGACAAAATTCAACTTGGTCCATTGAACCACACGCGCGCGCGTTGCCGCCGCAGCCCGACCAACCGGGTCGGATCAACCCTTATCTTTTTACTGAAAATTTATTTATTTAAAATTTTGAATTTAAATACTAATTATTTAAATTTAATGTTACCGTTACCGAACCGTTAGAGGGTTCGGTTCGGAGCCATTGGAGTCTGAACCAATGAGTCGGTTTGGAATGGTTCGTGTCTGTTGGGCGGTTTAACCGCCGAACCGAACCGGATTCGTGACTGTTGGGTCAGTCCGAACAGGCACCAGTTTAGCTTTTTTAAAAGGCTGCTGCTCTACCAATTAGTTCCCGTTTTAATATACAAAAACAACGTTCTAAAATCCTTCCTCTTCTCCAGTTCTTCTGCCTTTGTTCCATCTCTGTATTCCTGAGTTCTAAAGAGAGATAAAAACACAGTTTGCGTTCGCCGAAGGATCAGATTGCTGTGCTGCTTCTGATTCTTAAAGATTGTTCTATTCTAGGAGACATACGCTGCCAACTCAAAGCACCGAAGCGAGAGTGTTTTTATCTTAACGATATCGTGTCAAACACGAGCCTTAATCAACCATTACTATCTACATTCTTCGTATTCGGTATTTTCTATTTTCTGTTCTGTTTCAGCAGATTTATTTTCTGTCTAATCTATTTTTTGTTTTCTGTTCTGTTCTAGCAGATTTATTTTCTGTCTAATCTATTTTCTGCATTAACATCATTTTTGTTCATACAGTTTATAAACAGATTGTTAATACAGTTTATTTCTATTATATTTATCATGTTAGTTTATTACCTATTAATATATATCCAACAGTAAATTCATAAAAAAATGCACTTTCACATACATAATAATACACTTTTGCATATTATGAAGGATATTATTGTAATTTTAATGTAATTTTATTTAATGAAGATTTTAAAAAGAGTGTATTTGACCAAAAGTGGTGTGTGATATTCACATCCCGTTGCAATTTTGTCATTTTTATGAAATGCTGCTAAAATTATCCATCGGAAAAGGGGAAGGTGTTGTGCTAACAATACCGTGCTGTGCTTTTAAGCACGTTTGACTCTCGAATATGTTTTTATGATTGGATTCATTCATTACTTCGAGTTCATCGAGTTTGCTATTTTTATAAAAGTTTAAGTTGATCTGATACATGTAACTAAGCGATTGAATAATATTTGTTTACCAGTTTTTTTCTCAAAATTATAATTTTTATTCATTTATTTGTAAATCAACATTATGCGATCATTTGGCTAAAGGTATCTGATTAATCTAAATTTTTAAATAAATAACAAACTCAACAAATTTTATATAATAAATGGATTTAATCATAAAAATATAGTTAAAAATTAAACATAATTAAAAGCATAGTATGGAGCACAGCACCTTTCCATTCGTTATGGAGAAGGCAGTAAATGGAAAGAATCCTCCGAGAAATTGAGGAAGAAATTGAATACTTCTAGAAATTCTCCTAGCCATTACTGAGCGCAGTTTAAGAAACTAAGGTCAACTCTGCAAATATTTCTGATTTGGTATTTACTCTTATCAACCTTTCAAGAGAAGTCAACCACTCTCTCTTTATCTGTGTGAGTGAGTGTGTAAAGCAGGGTGGCCATCATCAATGAAATGCCAATCACCTACGCGGCTTCCCGATAAGAAATGGAACTGACACTTGCTCTCTTTTTCTCTATTTGTGTGCAATAATTATTCAATGCTAGGATCATGTACGTGATAATTTTATGTAGTATTTTTTTAATTAATAATTTGTATTAAATTTTTATAATAAAAATATAATAATTTATTTTTTGTTAAATTGTTAAAAAACAAGACGTAACCCTCGTAGGGTAGGTTGCTATCAATTTATAATGTTTTATACCATAAATTGTAATTATTTATTTATTAAAAATATTAACACGTGATATTAAGCACCTAATAATTTACAGTGTACTCAGTTAGTTAACCACTACCAAGTTCCTACCCACCCATGACATGAAACATCATAAATGCACAGAGACGAGATGGTTTCTTAAAAATGCTGCAGGATCGCCGCTGACCTCTTCTCCAAAAGTGCTTTAAGTTCGTTCCTGATTCAAGCTTATAATATAGTAGTATATGTTTATTTAACGAGTTGAAAAATATAAGAGTTTTTGGACCAATCATTATTTTTCTTTTCTCTACCCAAAGTTAATTTGATGCTAATCTGCAAACAAAACAAAAATTAATGTGTCAGAGTCTCAACAGTCAACAAATGATTTATTTTTATTAAATAATATTACACATATACATAATATTATTATAATATCAAATTTAATTTGTTGAGTCTTAATTTTATTTTAAGAGAGAGAAAAAAGTTGAGCTGAGAGAGAGAGAGAATCTTAATTATAGGTTTTGATTTTGTTGAGAGAGAGAGTGTGTGAAAGCATGGAGTATGAATTTTTAGAGAGAAAAAAAGAAGACAATTAATATGACTAATTCTGAGTAAGTTTCGGTTCCGTTTTGGGACTCTAAAAATACTGTTTATATATAATAGGGAACGAAAATTGCTTGCATTGAAAGCGAAGACGGGCTGTCAAATATACAGAGATGCCATGTTTGAGTGAAGTGTCAGCTGTGCAAGCGCATGGCCTTTCCCAACGAGATATGATCTTTGTTAATTACTCAACTGCAAGATTAATGAGAAGTAAATGAATCAACTCATTAGCGATAGAAAAATGGAGAGAGAGAGAGAGAGAGAGAGAGAGGGTGCGTCAAGCATAAAGCATGTGGGGGTGTTTCCATTGGATTGAAATCTTCTCGATCTATTTTTTAAAGAGGTGTTGTCCTCTCTATTTTCATCTAATAGTATTTAGCTTCTATTTGTTTTAATACAAAATATATATTTTTTTTTTATTATTTGATTTGATAAAAATAACGTAAAATATTTTTTTCAGTAAAATATTTTACACTAAAGACCAAAATTAATTTATATAAAAAAATAGAATAATTTATTTTTTTTGTGCCAGCAAGGGAAGCAGTGGTAGCAACTATAGGAGTAATGCCGACAGTGACAGTTACAATGGTGGTGATGGTGACTGTGACAGCTGCAATAGCAAGGGTGGTAGAGGTGGGAAAGCTAATAAAAATATCCCTCCCGCATTAGCCTTAGGTGATGGTAACAGCTGAAAAATTGTTTGGGCTTCACTCTCCTCCAAATTGTGCCACAAAAATATTCAGTGGTAGGAATCATGCTAACGTGGTCTATTAAATTAATCATGCTACTATAAGTGCATATTTAAAAATTAAAATAGTTAAAAAAAAATAAATAGTTAAATAATTTAATTTTTAAATAGTAAATAATTATAATTTTGAAATTATGTAATGTAGAAAAAATTTAATCATCCTTGACTCCAACCATTTTACCACCACCTTCGTGCTATCATTACTCCATCACCGCAATCATGCCACCACTCTCTCCCACTACATTGTAATCACCACTATCATGTTATCACTATTTCCACCATACCATCATCATAGCCCCACAATTGCTAGTGCTACAACCACCATCATCACCATGCCATCGTACCCACTATTACCTAGGGCTGTAAAAATGGTTTTAGTGCCCGTGACGACCCGAGGTCCGCCTGAGACCTATTACTGTGCAGACTCAACCCGACCCGTTTAAAGCCTGAGCCCGCCCGAGCCCGTACATATATTTTTCAAGCCTGCACCTACCTTCTAGGTTCGTGGGTCGGCCTAACCCGAGGCCTGAGCACGAGGCCTAGCTCATTTGGCCCGAGCCCCTTATTATAATTAATTATTTATGTATTATGTATTTATGTATTATAATAAATTTATTGTATTTATTGTAACATAACTTAACATACTTTATAAACTAATATTGTAAACTATA
>JAULJZ010000020.1:8735424-8746009 GCA_032270985.1 Heliamphora pulchella | reverse complement strand
TATATTTATCTTTAATTTTTTTATTTCTTATATTTTGTATATTTAGTTATATTAATTCATTAACTATTATTTATTTATTTATTATATTATTTATAATTTTTATTAATATTACTATTTTAAACCATAAAAATTATATCCAAAATATCTCCGTATTCGTCCTGTTTTTTGCTATTTTTCCGATATTTTTTTTCTATTTTTATCCCGATCAAATAGAGGACGGGAATGAAGGAACTAATTCCCAGTTCTATCCCGTTCTATTGTCATTCCTAACGGTAAGTGGGTTAGTTGTTAAATTACTAAAAAGCTTATTAGCTTTTAAGGGTTCTAATTTTTTGTCCGTAGAAACTAAATCTAAAATCTCATTAGACAAAGTGCAGCTGGATAACCGTTAGACTAACAGTTCTAATTAAAGAAAAACGTTAGTTTTACGAGCTTTCGCAAGTGCTTGTTGGCAACTTGGCATGATTGAAAGAAAAATAACATATTTTTTTTGGTTGTAGTTCCAAAAAAATTAGAGGGATATTTACTTCTTAAATGTAATTTACTCCCAAGTCTCAACCGAGGTGCATGAATATAATTAATAACAAAGTTAAAAATCCCTTGGTTTCGGCCCCAAATTTGGAAAAATTTTAGATTATTCATCCATACCTTTTGGGGTTCAACTCACCTAAACAAAAACAAAATAATTAATACTGGAATCATCCTTAAAAAACACAGAACGTGCATGCATGTCACTTGTGTAGATACACGGCTTTTCGCAAACCTTTTTATGATTTTTGGTTATAACCCATACATGCATATAACAATATCTTCACGTCTCTTATCTCACATTCAAGTACAACTTTTGAGAATTTATACTATATTTTTGTGGTGGAATTTGAACAATTAATCTCCGAACGTAATAGAAAATGCACTGACGGTCTTAATTCACATAAAATAAATAAGAAATACGAACGATAAAAAGAACACAAGAATATGAGTAATGCTATTTAGGCATAATTACAAGCCTATTTATGTAGCATAATTGAATAATTAATAATTTTCTATTGTTAAATAAACAAACAAGTAATTTCAAATATGCTACATAAGTAAGCATGTAAAATAAAACTTGTAAAGTAGGCCTAAATATCATTTTTTCAAGAATATGCATGATTCGGCAAGCTGCTTAAGTCCACGGACGAAGAGAAATAATTTATTGTGAACAATAAGAATTACAAGAACTCTCTTTTTATTTTTGCCTTCAAACTGATCTTCTCTTTGCACACTCTGGTTTCTTTTCTGAACTTCTCTCATATTATTTACAACTCTTATGACACCTTTGATTTATACTAGTAGAAATTTTTAATTTTAATAAGAGAATAAATTCTAATAAGAAAGTAGCCATTTAGGCTATTTTTGCCCCATCAATACTAACTTGTCAAAACATGCGACACTAAATAAGGCTATATTAACACACTCTGTCTTGAAATTAACGTAATCAATTATATAATTTAGAAAATTATAATTTTTTAAAAAACTATTACATATATGAATCACTACTAATATCTTTATATTGTATAGAGAAAATTCAAAAGAATTTAACAAGAATAAAATTAATATTTTAATATCTTTTATTGTTTATATTTATTCTAATTAACTATTGACTAATTGTTAACTAATGAAATTAATAAATATATAATGAGATTATAAATTTCAAAGAGGATGTCATAATTCTGTAAATCACACATATGTGTTTATGTATTAGTTGCAAACTTAAAGACAAGTCAGTGTATTTTACCTTTAATATTTTTTTTCAAACATAGCATATTTTTATTGTTAATATTATGTATTTGAATATGAATAAATTTGTGAGATTTTTTTGTAAAATTCAAGATGGCAAACTTATTAGGATTTTTTTATCAAAAAAAGTTGGTGGCCTAAATACATTACAAGTACAACATAAAATCCGAAAAAAGTACATCAAATATAAAAGATAATTTTTCGAAAAAAAAAAGAAAAAGACTTTTATGCATTTAAAAAAAAAACTCTCCCCAAAAACTAAATTTTTATATGAGTAGGAACACAAATCTTTAAGCAAGAAGAACAAACTTATTAAGGTGGAGTGTATAATTATGTAATTTTCTTATTTGAAATGAATTAAATGAAACTAATAATTTATAAATTGTAGTTTGTAGTAGAAACTGTTAGTATTTGATAAAAAATTATAACTTATAGCTGAAATAGAATAAAAAGTTGTTATAAATTATAATAGAAATTGTAAATATTTTAAAAAATTTATAACTTATAAATTAAATTAGTAGTATGAAACTAAAAATTACTAGCAGTAGTTTTGCCAAGCACCCCCAATAACTTGACTCTTTTGGTATTTTTAAAAACTTATCTCTTTTACGAAAAAATCAACTTTTAAACTAAATTATTTGGTATGCCTATTTTTTAAATTATATACATTCTAAATATTTTAACTTTTTTTTTCATAACAAAAGGAATATAATACTCTTAATTAAGAAGTTAAATTTACTCACTCAAACCAAAAAAATATTGTATCATTATTCTAAATACTATAATTTAAAGGTAAAAAATTAAAAATGAATTTGACATTTTCCAAAAAGAATAATCTTCCTTATTCAAACTACCATCATATTTACCAATTATGAAACTCCAATTACCAATTAAGAAAGTCCACCCGCTCCTGTGGTTCTTAAAGGAAACTCAAAATAACTTCCTAAGATGAACAAAGTCATTTTTACAAAATTAGCCTTTTTGTTTTTTGCATAAATTTTTTATATTTTTTAAAAATATCATAATTTTTATTATATAAATATATTTTTTTTATAAAAATTATATTTTTAAAATATACTGATCAAAATTTACCAAATAAGATCCATATTGAATATATAATTATCTAAAAATAAATTTTAAAAAATTATAATAATTTTAAGCAAAATTTTTTATATTTTGATTTAAAATCACTTTTAAACCTCGGCTTAAATGCTTAAAGTGACCACGTAACTTTCTCAAACGAACTTTTAATTTTTTGAATTTAAAATGATTTTAACTTAAAATTCAAATTTAAAATCAAAATGTCAAACAAGGCTTTTGTACGTAAACAATCATTTTAAGATTAATCATAAAATTTAAATATTGACCATTTATTTCTACTAAAATTTAAAGCACTTATCAATCAATATAAATAAATAGCTAAAATCAACTTTTTATAATTTTTATAACTAAGCCCTAGTTTGGCAACTGATTTAAACTCGGCTTGAAGTTGGCTTTTTTTGCTTTTTTTTATTAAAAGCTTAAAATGCTTAAAAGTCTCGTTTTCGAATTCAATGGTTTTTAATCTTTTTTTTTTTATTTTTACATAATTTTTTTATATTTTTAAAAAATATCGTAACTTTTATTATACATATTTATTTTTTATAAAAATTATATTTTTAAAATTTATTCGTCAAAATCAATCAAAAAAAATCTATATTGATTATAAAATTATTTAAAAATATTTTTTAAAAATTATAATAATTTTAAACAAAATTTTATATTTTTTTTTAATTTTTTAATTTAAAATGATTTAAAACTGAAAAATAGACTTAAAAGCCAGTTGACAAAGGCAGTCTCATCGTTCATGTACAAATCATAATTTTCTCTCTTCCTCATCCATGGGAGGAAAGAGAGACAGAGCATTCAATAAATACAGAACTCAGAAGTTGTCACACAACGGCAGGTTAACCTCTCTCCTCGCCTTCTTTTTCGGCCCCTCGTTTTTTAGAAACAGTAGAGAGAGAAAAACAACTATACTTTTAGAGAGAGAGAAAAAATATACTTTTAGAGAGAAAAAATAAACAAAACAGAACACCCAAACACCATTGAATCGCAGCGGTTCAACCTTCCCCGGCCGTTGTCTCACAATTTCTTTCTTTTTTAAAAAAAATTATTTTTTGTGGGTTCTCAATTTCTCTCTCTGTCTCGTCCTTTCTGACTTTTTTTCTTTTCTCCGAGTCGGAGCAACGGCCGATGTCAAGCGGTGGCGCCACCACCAACTCCCCCTGCAACGGCAGTCCTAGACTCCACGGACTCACCACCCACCGCCGCCGCGTTGCAGATTTCATGGACGCAGAAAAGGGCTTAGATTGTTACATTATAAACGGAGTTAACGACGACGACGACGATCTAGACAGCAACAATGGTGGTGCACACGGCGGTGTTTACCACCACCACCACCTCCCGGTGGTCCGATACTTGCCGTTGCTGCGGAAAAAGGGACCGTGCGTGCCGGAGCGGATTCTGAGGATGGAGGATTCGGCGTTGAGGGCGTGCGCGGTTGCGCAGTGCTTGCTTTCGGGAAGAAACGTAGGGCGCACGCTATTTGGGGCGCTGATGATGATGGTGGTGGTGTCGGTGTTCGTGAAGGTGTCGTTCATGGTGGGCAGGAATGTGGAGGTGGTGAGCGGGAAGAGGAGAGAGAACGGGCTGTTGATTCTTCAGACGTTTAAGGAAGATTGGGTGACGGCTCAGAGGGTCATCTCCGACGTCGATGCCTCGTCCGGCGCCGTCATGCCCAAGCGGTTACTGGAGAAGTTCCCGGTAAGTGTCGTCTCTCTGTTCCCATTGTTTTTTCCGCGTTTGTTTCTTGGGAAAACACAAAGAAAAAATAATGGATAGCTTCCGAACCTTAACGAAAAGAAAAAAAAAAGAGAAAAGAAAAGCCTAGTACGTTCTTTAATTTTGTTGAAATTCTATATTCCCGACTAATGAAGATTCAAATTTCAGTTTCGTTCTTCCGTTTCTGAGCAACCAAACAGGGGATAGGGGATTTCGTGGATGCCCACGCCCGTTTTCCATGTCACTTAAAAATCTCCCCCTTTGAGAGATAGGGAATCCTTATTTTTCTAAAAATTCTTCGTTTTATTATCTTTTTTGAACTTCAGTTGGATTTGGAACGGTTGGTTTTGCTTTTCTTTTTCATTTTTGACCAGCTTAAAAAGTTAAGTTTTTTAAAATTAAAAAATTAAATTAAATTTAAAATTTGATAAATTTTAAGTTGTTGATTAGGTAAAAAGTTAAATGTTTTAATTTGTATTTAAATTAGACAATATTATTTTTTTATATAATATAATTGATAATAACAATAACAATTATATGTAATTATAAATAAGTTATCAGAGTATTATTATTTTTTAAAATAAATAAGAATTTGAATAGGTATTTTAATAATTATAAGAATATTATTTTAAGAATTACTTAATATTGCGCTTTTTGACCAACAAAATCACTGGAGGGTTGGATTTCTAATCATTAGCTGGACGTTGTGGCCCTTTACGCCTTTTGCTTCTACATTTTCTCGAGAAACCTTTCATGAACTTTTCCCTCACTTTCACACAAGACCAAGATGCCGGTGGAATTTGTGCTTGGAGTAGTTTTTTTTATAAGTTTTTTGGATTTTTGGTTTTTGTCGTAAAATAAATAGATGAAAAAATATATTAAAAAAATTAACTAAAGTCAAATAAGTAGGCATTTCAAGAAATTTTTAAACAAAAAAAAAATCTCCCAAAAAACTAAGCCAAACATAGCGCAATTCCTTCGTCTCCAGCTGTTCTAGACTAGAGTCCGCTTTGGAAGAATGTTAGAATTTTCTTTTTCTCAAAGTTTGTTTTGATTAAAAGTAAGTTGTTTGTTAAATTAGTTTTTAAATTAATTCTTTTTTAAAGTTGATTGATTGGATAAAATATTAGTTTTTTTGTTTTTTTTAACTTTCTATTATATAATGGAATATAACAATTATATATAATTAAAATTAATAGTAAATAAGTTATCAAATATATGTGTTATTGTTTTTTAGAATTGAGTTAGAGTTTAAATAAAGGATTATAGAAATTAATGTTTTGATTTGCCTTTTTAAATTTTTTACTCTACCAAATGAGTTCTATAGGTTTTATTAATTTTTTTGGCTAAACAAGTAAAAAAAAAAAACTGTCAATTCTAAGTATTGATCCAGGAAATTAAATCTCCATTTTACAGTTGAAATTCTGGGTTCTTTCTACACTGGTTTTATGGGTTCTTATCTCATTATTTAGGTTTCGATTGTTTTGACGTATAATATTTTACAATAAAAAATATTTTTCACGTAAAATTATTTTACAATTTTTTTGTTCTTGTTTTTTGGTGGTTGAGTATACTTAAAAAAAATATTTTGTAAAAAAAAATTGAAGTCGCCATAGCCATTCGTTGCGGTCACCACTACCGCCGCCACCACCACCCTGCTGCCACCATTGCCACCATCACTATTGCCTCTACCGCTATCACTACCACCACTACCTCCACGGCTGTCGTCGCCATCATTGTTTCCTCTTCCGCCACTACTGCTGCTGCCATTGCCGCCGCTATCACACCACCATCGTAAAATGACTTGTGCCCTTTATTGTAAATCAATTTTAGCCTTATGAAATAAAATGTTTTACATTTTAAGTTATTTTTATTAAGGAAAATACTAAAAAATAAATAAAATATTTACTAAAAAATATTTTACGTCAAAACAATCGCAGCCCAACTTATTTCAGCTTTTAAGTACATTACTCAAGGGCTGCTAATGATAGATACAGTACCTTTCATTCATCTTATGACTTCTATTTTGTTTTCTGTGTTACAGACACCGGAAATTTGGATGAGGCCAAACAGCGATAGCTATTATCAATGTATTGCTCGGCCAAGGAATCGAATAAGTATGTTTTTGCTTTTCCATTTGAGCTGTTTCTCAAGAAATTCTCAATGAAATAATAATAATAATAAATCGATTGATCGATTTTAAACCTCTTCCAGGGACTGGTTCTGCAACCGATGGGTATATCTTGGTTCATGCCAATGGTGGATTGAATCAAATGAGAACAGGGGTAAGCTTCAATACCATAAACATTACCTTATTCATTCCTGTTTATTTAGTAATTCAATATTTGCAAAGTTCTCTTTTTTTGTGTGTGTGTGTGTGTGTGTGTGTGGCAAGCAAGCCCTTGACATGACTCGAAGGGTCTACACGAAGTGTACGGCACGAACAACAACAAAAAAGACTTGCAAAGTAGTCTTTAGCTAAATCTTTATGTTGGGTCATTTTCAGATATGTGATATGGTTGCTGTAGCAAAGATTATGAATGCCACATTAGCTCTTCCTTCTCTTGACCATGAGTCCTTTTGGACAGATCCTAGGTACTCTTCCTCTACCCTTGTTTTACTTGAGATATATATATATATATATTTTGAATTCTTGATATGATGTTTCAATAATTTCCGAGACTTCTATGCAGCGATTTTAAGGATATTTTCGATTGGAAGCACTTCATTGAAGTTTTGAAAGACGATATTGAGATTGCCGAATCCTTGCCACTGAGCCATTTGGCAATCAAGCCCCTTTTGAAGGCCCCCATTTCGTGGTCGAAGGTTTGGAAACAATAATGCGCGCTTGTCAATATTGTCCTTCCATTTTCACTGAATGGGAGCTGCATCTTATATGCTTCATGTGCAGGCTAGTTACTACAGAGGAGAGATGCTTCGTTTGTTGAAACAGCACAAGGTGATCCAGTTCACCCATACCGATTCACGACTTTCTAACAATGGCCTTGCAGCCTCCATTCAAAGGCTCAGGTGCCGTGCCAATTACAAGGCTCTCCGATACACACCAGAGATTGAGGAGCTCGGGTTGACATTGGTCAATAGGCTTAGGAATGATAGTGATCCCTATGTTGCCCTTCATTTACGGTACCCTATTTAATAGCATTTCGATTAGTCCTTATTTGTAGTTATGGAGTGACTCAATAGATTGATCTTTTTTTTTTGGCAGATACGAGAAGGATATGCTTGCATTCACCGGCTGCAGCCATAATCTCACGGCAGAAGAGGCTGAGGAGCTTCGTATTATGAGGTACAGAGTCAAGCATTGGAAGGAGAAAGAGATTGACAGCAAAGAAAGGAGGCTCCAAGGGGGGTGCCCGATGTCCCCAAGGGAGGCGGCCCTATTCCTCAAGGCCATGGGATATCCGGCCACCACGACAATTTACATCGTTGCAGGGGAAATTTACGGTGGCAACAGCGTGGCTGCATTCCAGTCTGAGTACCCAAACGTATTCTCCCACTCCACTCTTGCCACCGAGGATGAGCTCGAGCCCTTCAAGCATTATCAGAATCGTCTTGCTGCCTTAGATTATATTGTAGCGTTAGAAAGTGATGTGTTTGCGTACACATATGACGGGAATATGGCAAAGGCGGTGCAAGGGCACCGGAGGTTTGTAGGATTTCGAAAGACTATAAACCCTGACAGGTGCATTCTCTCTTGGGCTTTTATTCCCTCATTTGTGTTTGGGATAGAGAAAGAAAAAGGAGAATTCAAATCAAGTAGATCAGACTACTAATGTGTGATCATTTTTTTTTTCCCATTTCAGAGAAAATTTTGTTAGACTGATTGATCAGTTGGATGAGGGTGCCATATCTTGGGAAAAGTTCTCTTCAGAGGTTAAGAGGCTGCACTCTGATAGGCTTGGAGCACCATATCTTAGACTGCCAGGAGAATCACCGAGGCTGGAGGAGAATTTTTATGCAAATCCTTTTCCCGGTTGCGTTTGTAATAGATCTCGGGAGCAAATCGGCAGCCTTGGACTCGACCGGAGACCGAAGCTAAGGGCAGCTTCACAAAGATAGTTGTTTTAGTTTTAGTTAGAAGTTTGTAGCTAACCTCTGTAAATCACATGAAAAAAAACAACCATTGCTTCAAAGGCAGCTGAGATGGGTTCTCGAAAGGAATTGCATTATTTGAACATTTCTGGAGATCGATGGCGGCCGATTGATCTGAGCTGGGTCTCAAGGATGAGGTTGATGTGATTTTGCCATATGAAAGTTCCAGTTTTGGTGTAGATAAAGATCGAAACCGCGATGTGGGGAAGCGGAGGAGGTTATACACAATTTGATGATGCACACAAGGTCAAATACAAAGGGAATAGTGACATTCTCCCTATTAATGTGGAGCACTCCCAATTCTTAATTTATTGGTTATTCTTTCCTATCTTTGTCCAAAGTCAATTTTCAAAATTAGGTTTCCTTACAAATTTGAATGTAATGCTTGATTCAGATGCAAATAGAAAAATGCTACACATTTCCCAGAGATACTTTTTCTTTCTTGTTTGTCAAATGGAAGAAGTCTCACTTGATAGAGCATGCGCTTTATGTAGGAATGCACACTAGTTGGTTTGGCTGTGTTAACACTGCATATATATAAGGTTTTTTGGGGGAGGGAGAGGTTGAGGGGTTTTGGGTTAAGTCGAGCCAAAGCCGAGAACCAAATCAATATGCTCAGTGTTGATGCCGAAATCTAGATGATCTTGGGAGACATTTATTTTGGGGAGGAGAGGTCGAAAGGTTTCTAGTGAAGTCGAGCCAAAGCTGAGAACCAAATCAATCAAATCAATATGCTCTGTGTTGATGCTGAAATTTAGATCATCTTAGGAGATTCTTATGACTTTTTTAAAGAAATTGTATGACTTTTTTAAAGAAATTGAAACCGGTGGAATATCGGTCAAATACTTTTATAAATTTTTCTTTTTGTTATGGGAGTATAATGGCTGACCAATTTATTTTAATTCGATCACACAATTAAACTATTGACTAATTTTTAGATGTAGCCAATCAATATTGATCAAGACGTTCGGTCATGTGGGTGTAATTAATCAATTTATACTTATAAGTGGTTTTATTTTTAAATTCAGAATAAAATTTTTGTCCTGACAGAATACTAAGTCTATGTTTAGACTATTTTTTTTAGGTTTTTAGATTTTTTGACTTTTTTTAATAAAAAAATAAATATAAAAATATGTAAAAAAAATAAAAAAAAACCTAATTAAATCAAATTAATTAACTTTTTTTTAACTTTTAAATCAAAAAACTACTAAAAAGAGCTATCCCAAGCGCAGGTTAAATCATCCCAATTCATAGAAAACGCGTTTGCGTGTTTGTTGGGTCTCTTGTAAAACACAAGAATTATAAATAATTCCTAAATTTCATTTTCTCTCATCATTGATTTTAATGATGTGAATACCAAGTCATCCTCCAGCGGACCAAAGAAAATGTTAGAGCTGTCAAACTGATCACTTTGGCCCTGATTGGGAACTTTAAATTTTTTGGTTTTTTTTTTTGATTATTTGTTTGATAAATCAGTAAAAAAGTAAAAAAATTAAAATATCAAAATTAAAACACAAATTTTTAGAATATTATATTTAAACTTCTACCACTTTTAAAATATAATACATTTTATTCATAATATATTTACTATTACTACTAACTATATATAATAGTTAATATCAAATATATAGAAGGGTAAAATTATTTATTTTGAACAAAAAATAAAAAAATTAGCTTTTATCTAAATAATCAATTTCAAAAAAATTAGCTTAAAAATTAAGTTATCAAATAATTTACTTTGAACCTAATTTAATTTTTTAATTAAAAATATAAAAAATATAAAATTAATTTTTAAGTTAATTTCCAATCAGACTTTTGTTTTATTTTCTTTTACTGATTTCTATAAACTTCCATACATTTGGAATTAGGA